>JAXDDW010000040.1:2230000-2420000 GCA_034670385.1 Hoplostethus mediterraneus
AGTATAACGGCGGTCTGCTGTAGATGACACTTTTTCTTTTTCTTTTTCTTTTTAGACCAGTTTCCCTTGCTAACAACTAAGAAAGTGTTTTGGAAAGCGATTCTCGAGGAACTGCTGTGGTTTATTAAGGTGATGAAGATTAAAAAAAAAAATCATTCTCATTATTTACGTACACGCAAAGATTCCTGTCAAAGGGAACGGTACTAGTATCAGAGTGGAATGAGATGATTTGATGTGTGTCACAGGGTTCAACAAATGCCAAGGAGCTGTCCGAGAAAGGGGTGAAGATTTGGGATGCCAACGGGTCCCGGGATTTCCTGGACAAGAGTGGCTTCACAGACAGAGAGGAGGGCGACTTGGGGCCAGTGTATGGTTTCCAGTGGAGGCACTATGGTGCAGAGTACACAAACATGCATGCAGGTATGACACAACCAGACCCACTATGCATTGCCACAAGATTTGTTTTTGGATTGTCACATGCATTAACACAGTGGAAATTCTTGTTTTCATTGCACATCCCCGTTTCAAGGTATGCACTTGTTTAGGATTGTAGTAGAAAAAACTAGTTGGACCAGCTTTGGAGCAAGGCTTCTGTTGCAAACAACTAGAACCAAGTATTAGTGCTGCTTTCCACACAAGCACGCGCTAACACATTCTTTATCTTCAACACTAGCGATTAAACGCAATGATACAGATTGTATTGCAGCTACACACACACACACACCTAACAAAGGTCATTGCGATCCCATAAGTGATCCCTTTCGTCAATACCTTCTCTCTATAGATTACACAGGACAAGGGGTGGACCAGCTGCAGAAGGTCATTGACACAATCAAAACCAACCCGGAGGACAGGCGGATCATCATGTGTGCTTGGAACCCCAAAGGTGTGGCAGATGAGCATGGAATCAATCAAATCAAAATAAAATAAAATGCTTTTGCCGTTCCTAAACACACAAAGACCAAACTTAAATCATTAGATCAAATTCGCTTCACACCTGCTCATATGTTGTTGCAGACCTGCCCCTCATGGCGCTGCCCCCCTGTCATGCCCTGTGCCAGTTCTACGTGTGTGATGGGGAGTTGTCGTGTCAGTTGTACCAGCGATCGGGGGATATGGGGCTAGGGGTGCCCTTCAACATCGCCAGCTATGCCCTTCTCACCTACATGATTGCACACATCACAGGACTCAAGGTGAGAGCTCTAGTTCGCTGTATGTTCTTGTCAGGCCTTTTCATGTCATTTCCAGAGCAGTGGAGAAGGATGTTTTTGCGCCGTGTGCTCAGTGTCTTCGCCTTTCAGTGTTTCCTTCTTTGTCCCTTCAGCCTGGCGATTTTGTCCATACCTTGGGAGATGCTCACATCTACAGCAACCACATTGAACCCCTCAAAGTACAGGTTCGTTCGTTTAAAAAACCAAAGTGATGTTCAGTGCCTGATGTCAGAGTGGTGCATGCTTATATCTTGTGTGTCCTCCTTTGCAGCTCCAGAGGGAGATCCGCCCCTTCCCCAAGCTGAAGATCCTCAGGAACGTGGAGAGGATAGACGACTTCCGTTCAGAGGACTTTGAGATCTGTGACTACAACCCCCATCCCACCATCAAGATGCAGATGGCTGTTTAAAATCCCAATCTAAAGTTGATTATAGGTAGATATGAAATGGTAGAGAATGCTCTTTTAGCAAATCAATCATCCCACTGTACTTGATACCGCTCTATTTCACCCATTTAAAAAAAATAACATAAATGTCAATATATTTAACTATGTAAGTTGTAGATTTGTAGAGTCTTCTATTAACACCTATGAATTTGTGTAGGGTTTTATGTGGTTGGACTACCCTTTTATCTACATTTGGACTGTGGGATTTCAGTTGCAATACCAAGTTGATTCTTGGAGGGAGAACTTTTTGGAAGTTTGCCTGTAAAATCTGTTTTGTATTATTCATGTTTCTTATTCTCATAAATAAAAATCTAATTCTGTAAATAAAGACATTACGACCTTGTTTGAGGTAAGCTTGATTTGTACAGACTAGTTACTGACACACAACAGGAACATTGTAGCAAAAAATTCAATTAATTTATTCATTAGCACAAAATCTGAAATTAAAGTGTCTGATGCAGTTCAACAGTTTAACAATGTGTAATGCCATTTCTGTTCAAGTGAACTCGAACTAGTCATACTTGATTTGAAAACATAGCCTCAGGTGAAGTCTTTGACAGCATCCGTTTCATTTGTTGAAGCTCTTCCATACTTCTCCCTCAGGGTACTGGTGTGTCTGCACTGACGACTCCAGCATCTCACAGGAGTAGCCTGGATCCTGGAAACAATAAGCACAATGCAGCCAGATAACCTCCTGGATCAATCCATGTAGATGAAGTGAGCAGAAAAAAATAGCAAGAGGTTTGGTTTTCAAGGTCATGCGGATATGAACTGAGTAGGCGGTGATTTGTGATCGCTTTTTAGCTGCCAACGAACATCCCATCTTACCTTGGGGGGCATGTAGCGGGCGTTACGAATCACAACAGGACTGGTAAAGTGCTCGTGGAGGTGGTCTACATATTCACACATCCTAAAAGATAGAATATGTCTGTAAGGATAACATGGTTATTTGGTTCAGTCAACGGCTCAAACTGGCAACCCAAATCCTGCTCTCACCGGTTGTCCAGATTTGCAGACACGGAGATGAAAGTCAAACAGAATCAGGTGCTGAACAAGCTCACACAGGCCGACTCCTCCAGCGTGAGGACAAACAGGCACTAAGGGGGAAAAGATGCTAGTCGTGGTTTCTCACACGTATTAAATGACATCCTTGTGTAAACTCGCCGCTCCTGGCTGACATTTTTATTTTGGACCTCTCTCTCTCTCTTACCCTGGAACTTGTGGGCCATCAGCAGCACAGCCAGGTTCTCGTTGACGCTGCCCAGTCGGCAGCTGTCGATTTGGACAAACTGCAGGGCCGAGGCCTGCAGGAACTGCTTGAACATCACCCTGTTGTGACACTGGAGAGGAAATCATCATATAATGAATCCCAGAAGTAGTTTATTTTATCAGCCAATGATATGGACGGTAAGAGGAGCAAATGTCAGATCTGGGGAAGATTAAATCTGTCAGGAATTCTGTTTCAATACAATTTCTCTCTCTTATTTTTAAACTAGTGTGTAGTTACTTTTTTATATTTGGCTTATTGTATCATTATTATGTTCTGTAATGTCTAACTGTATGTGCTGCTGCCTGTCTTGGTCACATCTCCCTTGAAAAGATCGATCTCAGTGGGACTTACCTGGTTAAATCAAGGTAAAATAAGTTAAAGCTGTAATGAACGTGCCAGTCCTGACCTGTTCCCCTGTAGCTACTCCGATCCCGAGCGGAGCCAAGGCCTGCAACAGCAGAGCACAACGTCTCTTAACAGGTCTTCCAATACACCGGTAGCCAACATCAGCCACCCCCTTCATCCTCCTCACTCACCTTGGAGATGGCTGCATGTCCCAGGATGTCATCTGGAGAGGTGGGTTCCTCGATCCACAGAGGCTTGAACTCGGCCAGGCTGGACACCCAGCTTATCGCCTCCCCTACGTCCCATCTCTGGTTGGCGTCGATCATCTGAACGGGTCTAGAGTTACTACCTGACGTAAGACAGCGGTCCAGGCAAGGAAATTTGACAGATAGTTTGACAGATCCGGCTCACCAAAGTGTTACTCGGTCCGATCATCTGCCTTATCAGACGGCATCTGCGCTTGTCGTCCTGCAGGTCAGCCCCGACCTTCACCTTAAACCTGGTCCACCCGCCGTTCAGGGCGTCTGTGCACAGCTTCAGAAACACACAAGCAGAGGCTAGCCGGGCACGGTCATTTGAAAAAACAACCGTCACTCGAGGCATAACGTGCGTTTACATCAGAGACCTGTTTGAGCTGCTGGTCTGAGTATCCCAGCCAAGCACAGGAGGTGGTGTAGGCAGGATAGCCTTCTTTCAGCATTTGATCCTCTTGACGGGCAAAAGAAACAGTCCATGCAGGTCATAAATACTCAAAATACTAGAAATGTGTTTTAATTTAAATCATGGAGCTAAGGGGCCTATTATGCTGCCTTAAAGCACTCAAGGGGTGATTTCATTTCATCCCACAACCCCCCACTCCACCAAGCTATTAATGTCTCCCTTTAGTGTGCTTACCTCTCTGCTGCTTGCCCTCCTGTGCTTTCGTGAGTATTTCTGAGCGAGAGAGAGAGAGAGAGAGAGAGAGAGAGAGAGAGAGAGAAAGAGAGAGAGGCAAACAGTCTGCTGCTTTAAAAATATCCTGGTTAGATGTTTAAAACCAGAGTGGAGGAAGCGGAGATCATTTTGTTAAACTTCATATGTTTCACCTAGAGCCTCCTGCTCTGTCAGGGCATCCGTGATGTATCTGAAGTCAATACATGAGATGATTTGCCTGGGATCCTGAAAAAGACATGCATGACTATATTTCTCCCATGTAATCGCAAATCCGGACAAGAATCAATCACACAAGCAGTGAATCAAAACGTCTGCATTTTCCTGTGACTCACCATGTCAGCAAGCAGCTTCCACAGCGGCTAGAGGGGAAACACAACAGGTTATGCTGAGTCATGCCTTTAAACATATGACTGTTGTTTTACTCATAACGCCAGGGCCCACCTTGCCTTCCGCCCTCGCCCAGAGGTCCCACACGGCGTTCAGGACCGCAGCAGTGGCCAGTTGGATCACTCCTTTCTCCGGGCCGATCTGTTCAAAACAAGAAGAAAAACACATTATTATGCTGCCATGTCACCCTCATGATCAAGTCACCCTCAAGTCAACTTTATTTATATAGACAAAACCAGTGTGTACCAAAGTGCTTTACAAAATAGGGGGAAAGGGATAGAACACCAATAGCAAAGTGAAGATGAAAGGGAAATAAGAGCATGGTTAAAAACATAAGAAATAGGCTGATTCGGCTGATGTGATGCTCGGGGGGAAAGCTAATCCACAGTCTTGGTGCAGCTACGGCAAAAGCCAAATCACCCATCAGTCTTGACCGGGACCTCAGGGCCATAATGGACAGGGAGCCAGCGTAAAGTGTAAAGTGTCAGAACAGGACTAATATGCCCCCCTTTTCTGGCTCTAGATAAGGTGGAGATGGGAGATGGATGCCTGACTAATACCAGAATACAGCGGGGAACAGCAATCCAGACGGGATGATGGGAAGGCACGGATGACTCTCTCCAGGTCGGAAAAGGACAGATTTTGAAATAATACTCAGCAGGTAAAAGTGATATTTGAAAACTGAACAACCTTTTTATCAAACTTCAAATCACTGTCATATTTTTCCATATGGTTTAACAGAGGAGATCAAACGGCCCAGATTGTGTTTTCTCTGATTTATCCGCATTTAATTGGAGAAAGGTCTAAGACATTTATTGTCATGGAAGAATTCTCTAATGACACAGGTCTGATTGCCAGGCTTTAATCAGGCTAAAGGATTCAATAAAGTGTGAAGTGCTTGTGTGTATGCTCTCACCCATCGCATCTGGCCATCGTTGGTAAGGAGGCGGTAAAATCCACGGAAGTCACTCACGATCTCCTGTAAGGATTTCCCCACAACGAGTCCTGCCAGGGCCTCCACAGCACAGACCACTGCACATTCATAATAAAGCAGTTAATTAGTGGTCTTAGACGTAGATGTAGACCTATTCCATTCCTGTTAGGCAAGAAGGGGAAATATATACTTTGACCAATAGGTATTGTCATATCTTTTCTATATTTTGTTAGTCTTTAAACAGATGCAACATAAATCATTTTTCCATATGCAAAGTATTGCATTGTATTAACAAACATCACCACCAGGTGGCGCTAAACGACTCAGATTTATGAACTTGCAAGTGAGTAAACAAGTGCTGCCTTCACGTAGTATCGGAAATTGGAAAGCATACGAACGAGGCATCAACGTGGTAAATACAATTAGAAGACTTTCTATGATACCCGAGTTGCCGAGAAGTGATGTTTCTGGAGCAGAAAGCATGGAAGACATGCCAACAATAGAAAGCATACGAAATGCATTTTGTTATTATCTGGTATTGTTTGGCATCTTATATAAATAGTTGGTATTTTGTATATTTATATTATCGCTCTTTGTCTTACATTTCTGGGCAAACTTATAACAGTCCTTTTGGTGTGGAAGAGACAACAGCTGCAAGTACTATTTATCCTACAGTTTCTTTGCAACAAAATTAAGAAAGGACATTGAACGTGAAACAAATGTGAGCAGAGCTACAGTACAGTATAAACAGATATAGGTGTGATCAGAGTTTGAGACATTTTGGTATTCAAAAGCTTCAAAGAATCTGTTTTGTTTTAAGTGATGGAAAAAAAGGCTATAATAACAGTTTTCTATTTCCACATATTCATTTATGAATTAAATACTTTCCAAGCAGTAACATTTAGGAGCCTTCTTTGTGTATAAAACAAGTCTAGTATTTTTAGAGATAGCATTCATGAAGATTAGTCCAAAACTGATTTGCTAAATGGCATTGGTAAACAAGACAGGGTATCTTGTTCTGCGGAACAGAAAGGACATGAACTATATTACAATTTGAATGTTGAATTCCTTATTTAGAAAGTCGTTGGCAGAAATAATATAACCCCAAGGTACAGCAGCTGTCGCCAATAAAACCATACAGCTGCAGACTCGTGAACACGCCTCCAGCAGGGCGGAAATGAAAATTGTCTCAATTTTTCTGTTTTGAAAAATGGAAAAGTTTCGCTTCATGTTAGTCAAATAAATAAAATAATGCATTTATAGAAGGTGTTTCACATTTCATATTTCGTAGCGATATTTGTTATTTGTTTTCATAATGTCAGGTTTAGTATCAAGATGACTTCCGGTTCAGGTGTCCCACCTTCAAAATAAAAGCACTGAAATTCAAACTATTGAGTATAAACATTTTAATACGTATTTGTGGACAAAGCACCGCAAAGAAAAGTATGAAAACAAATTGAAACGAGCTGTGAAATCCAAAATAGGCCCAGCAGGGAATAGAGGTGCTTATTGGTTCACGAGTCAAGACATTGCATGGCGTTATGCATTGGGAAATTGATGTATAGATATATAAGCAAATCTTACCAATCTCTGTGCCTCTTCCCACAGTAAATGTCAAGCCATAGCCTTTCAACTCCTGATCAGTGTCGATAACAACATAGGCGACAGAATAGTCCGGATCTGTGTGCTACAATGCAGAAAGTTTTAGTGAAGTCATCATAGTTTTTGTTTATTCACTCATGTAAACGCATTTCCAGAAACCATGGCATAGTATACAATGTTTCCACAATCATTTGGCTGCAGATTTCCCTTACCATTGCATCGGAACCATGTTGCTCCAAAGACGTTGGAAACCTCACATCTCTAACAGTCAATTTAATAATTTTCTGCATCATTTTTGTACTCAGATTGACTTTGTCTCATGTGACAAATAGGAAACGACTGTATACAAGTGTGAAGGAGACAGAGGAAGAAATTCTCCTCGAGGAAATACTACGTCACGCCGACCGTAAGCACCCAAACCCTGAGATGTCAAGTGTCTGAAGTGTTATCGTCATTTCGGACTGTATCCGCATTCACTTTTTTTGAATGGGATTTTTGGATCCCATTTGCCAGTTGTTCCTTTCTTAAGATGGGTGAAATAATGAAAGTACAAATGACAAAGATATTACATATTTTAACGCATTACTGAATAAAAAAAACGTTTTTTGCTAACAACCATGATGCTTTGCGTTATCCTCAAGTCACAAAGGGACAAATGTTGGTATGGCTAGCGATTATTTTTCATTGCTGCTTCAAAACCGATCAGAATACACCTCAATGAATCAATAAATATATAACAGGGGAAACCTTCCAAGCAAAAACAGTCAATATTAGCGCCGGGAGTAGTTACAGGCAATCATTTTACACCCCTATTTTTTTTTTTACATTGGACTAAAAGGGGGCGGATCCGGAATTCGTTATATGGGTCGAAAAATTACGTCACACTTGAGGGGCCGTACAGCTGACCATAGATTGTAAAAAACTGACAGGCGAACTGCAGAAATTGATCCCACCCACTTCAACCCGTGATGGGTTTAAACATTGTACACTTGGAACTAGTACATTCAATCTAACAACGGTCAAACTGCAGTCAATCAATTTAAACAACATGACAAATCACAACATCTGCTTAAAACGATTATCTTTGTGGCGAAAGAAGAGTGCACAGTGTAGAATCAGATTTTTTTTTTTATTGTACAAATTCCAGAGATTAGTTTTCAACCACACTTTTTTTCCTTTCCCCCACCAACTATAACTTTCAATCTTGGCCATTTAATTAATCATTTTATAAAATGAGGATTTTATAACTTGTACAAAGCCCTTCTTTAAAAGCTCAGTCATCAACTTGTGTTATGCACATTATAATACTGTCCTGATGACTCCATACAGGAAACAATTGAAAAGAGCAAATCACTGTAAAAATGCTTCCTCCTTGCCATGAATATTTGCTATACCACATTAGATTCAAATAGTAAATCAAACATGAAACAGCTCCAGGGTTTGGTTGTTTGTACCCTGTTTGGTGGCTCTGTTCACATTTCTACACCTCAAATATAACTTTATACAGAGTAAAAAGTAATTCATCCTGCTCTAATATCCTTGGTTGTCCTTGATTTGATATGTGAAGAATCATTCTGCATTAGCAAGCAGTCACAAGGCCAGGAGTTTCATCATTGTGTAACTTGGGTTTATGATCACAACAGGATTATGCAACCGGGCAGTGGGGGACAGACAGTATTATGGCATTGTTGAGAAAAAGTCTTAGTGTTGCAGATATTTCTGGTAAATGATGAACAGAAGGGAGGTCTTCAAATGAAGGTATAAAAACATGTCCACGGTATGAATTAAGGAACATAAGTTCAAAAAACATCAACAAAATGAACTGGAAAAGATGAGCAAGGCATTACAGACTGTCACAGTCTAGATCCATGTCTCTGAAGCAGTGTAGGATTTGCTCTCAAAAATATCATTGTCAAGTGGACTGTGATAACTAATGTTTTTATGGAGAATTTACTGAATCTATACTAAAAAGAAATAGTTATTCAATTTAGAGGGAAATACAGTTGGAAAACTCCAGACTGGATCAAATGAAATAGTTGGGGCTACTGTTTGGAACGGTATCTTTTTTGATAGCATTAGTAGGCATCATCACAGCTAACTTCCTCCATCCATCCATTTTCTAGCTGCTTATTCGGATCAGGGCAGCAGGGCTGCGGGGCAAGAAGAGCAGCCCAGACGTCCTTTTCCCCAGCAACTTCCTCCAGCTCTCCCAGGCGCTCTCAGGCCAGCTGTGAGATATAGTCCATCCAGCGAGTCTCCTTCCAGTCGGTCATGCCCAGTAGCCCAAAGGGAGGTGCCCGGGGGGACATCCTCACCAGGCGCTCAAACCACCTCAAACTGGCTCATCTCAATGTGGAGGAGCAGCGGCTCAACGCAGAGGTCTTCCCGGACTGCTGACCTCCTCACCGTGTCACGAAGAGTGAGGCCACCCACCCTGCGGAGAAACCTCATCTCAATCTAACTGTTTTGGTCACTACCCAGAGCTCAGCACCACAGGTGAAGGTCGGGACAAAGATCGACCAGTAAATTGAGAGCTTTGCTTTGCCGCTTAGCTATCTCTTCACCACCACGGTCCAATACAACGCCTGCAATAATGCAGCCAAACCTGCGTCTAACCGGCAGGTCAATCTCACAATCTTTGTTATCCTCACTCGTGAATGAGACCCTGAGATACCACATTTCCTCCCCTTGGGGCAGCTGCTCACCCCTCACCTGGATGGGACAGGCCACCTTTTTCTGTGAGAGAACTATGAAGATGCTGATCCTCATCCCGATCATGTCACACTTAGCTGCAAACCGCTCCAGTGCACATTGAAGATCACAGTCAGATGAAGCCAGAAGGACGACATCATCTGCAAACAGCAGAGATCCCACCCTAATGTCACTGAACTGGACGCTCTCCAGGCCTCGGCTGCACCTTGATAGCCTGTCCATGAATATCACAAACAGCAGAGGAGACAAGGTGCACCTTTTTCCAACGGCCACCTTGAACAAGCTTGACTTAACGAACACGGGTCTCGCTCCGAGAGCATCGGGACCGAATGGCTCTGGCACCCCATACCCCCGCAGCACCTCCCACAGAATACCTCAGGGAATGCAGTCATAAGCCTTTTCCAAATCCACAAAACACATAAAAAGCTACTTTCACAGCAATGTAATAACAAAGAAGAAATCCCACATGTAGCTGAAACTGAAATGAATCCACATTTCCTGCCAATGTGTCCATTACCCTCCATTTTGAAAAGCGCTCAAAGAGACCTGGCTTAACAGGCTCTCATTGTCATATGCCGTTTTCATCCACGAAAAAAACGAAAATAAAAACTGTGACTAGTCTCTTTGTACATGGTGCTGAAATCCACATGAAAGAAAAACAGACACATTCACACAGCTAAGACCTCTAGTACCATAAATGAAAACAAAACATGAAATTGCACAAAATGTTGGCGCACGCTGGAAGCTGAACTAAAAATGAAGAACAGGTAAAGCAGGTAGTGGTTTGTGCAACTGATCACCCAAGCTTTCAGTTGGCTTTTTAGAGCAAATAATTCACAGCTCTCATCATCTCTCAGTCTGTGAGTGAGTCTGCTCCTGGGCGGAGGGATACACAGAGGAGCTCAGGCAGGCTATAGGTTATCTCCAGGCTGGTACTGTGGCTCTGTGGCGGTGAAATAGTCCTCCAGGAAGGACTGGATGTACTCAAATGTGGGCCTTTCGTCTGGCTCCTTCTTCCAGCACAGCTTCATCATCTCGTGGAGGGACTCGGGACACCCCTGAGGGCACGGCATACGGTAGCCCCGCTCCACCTGCTCCAGCACCTCCCGGTTCACCATGCCTGAGGAGGAAAACGGGGCCAGAAGATGGAAGAGGGCTATTAGAGCACATCGTATTTCTGGTGCTGCCAGTATTGTTTTACGTTTAAGTTTATTTGCACAAACAAATGAAACAACAGTGAAAAATGAGGAACATAAATTATGCAACAACCCCGAGGGGCTTATCAAAATGTCTAAACAAATCAATACGTCTCAATAAAATCACAATTATCCTAAACGGGTAAAAAGGCTCAAGGATCAAAATCGAACGACACACCATAAAACTGTTAAATCATATGACATTTCCAGTACATCCCATTCCCTTTCCGATAAACATAACGTAGAAAGGGAAGCTATCTGCAGGTGCTGCAGAACCGCAGCTACTCCCCGGGGCAGTATCAGTCTGGCAGATGGTTATAAACAACAGTGGTGTTCAATCTCCTGATCGGCCCGCACCAGATGGTCTCATCTAATCTCCAGTGTGTGTGTGTGTGTGTGCGTGCGTGCGTGTGTACGTGTGGATCTCAGAGTTCACCCTGCAGAGGCATAAACAACTATCGCAGACAGTGTCAGACAGCTTCACTTCATGCTGCAACTTTAACAAGCACGCCAGGGTGACTTCCACTGACAGGGCGAGAGCTGTTAACTCTGCCTGCGAATCGCGTCCTTCTGTCGCCGTGCATTTATTGTTTCGTGTGTGTGTGCGTGTGTGTGTGTGTGTGTGTGCACTCGTGCAAGTCATCACCATCGCTTACCTGGGTAAGGTACTCTGCCTTTGGTGACAAGCTCAGTGAGCAGGATGCCAAAGGACCAGACGTCTGACTTGATGGTGAAGCGCCCATACAGGGCAGCCTCCGGGGCCGTCCATTTAATAGGGAATTTGGCTCCTGGAAGAGATGGAAGAGAAAAGGTGAAGTGAAGAGGGGATGGGAGGGGAGAGGAGAGGAGAGGAGAGGAGAGGAGAGGAGAGGAGAGGAGAGGAGAGGAGAGGAGAGGAGAGGAGAGGAGAGGAGAGGAGAGGAGAGGAGAGGAGAGGAGAGGAGAGGAGAGGAGAGGAGAGGAGAGGAGAGGAGAGGAGAGGAGAGAAATTCCACTAGGGGGCCTGTGTATCCATTTTGGCTTAATTTCCAGGAAATCAGAACGGCCTTACTGACACACAATTACATCATCAACACTCATACTGGCTTGTCATACACCTCGGAGAAAAAAATCTTACAACTCAAACAGTTGATCAAAGATGGAGTTGTTTTTGGTGTTGGTATGGACTCCTCCTATGACGGGGCGTTTGTGGTTAAGCAGCAGGCAGGGCTGACAGACCAATTCTGCGAGGCAGAGTTTGCAAAGCGCAGCTAATCAGAGGGAATAGGAGCATCTGGTTTCCACTATTAACCTAATTCACCATGATAGGAAACAACAGGGAGTCGTCCTAGCGGTGAGGTCACCGTTCCATCCATTTATGCTTCCCACTTTTCACCCCGACACACCTCGTCTGCCCGTGACTCAGGCTGACGAGAGGCCCGTCGCTTGGCTCTTGCACCTACCTTGCCTAGCCGTGTACTCGTTGTCCTCTATCAACCTGGCCAGACCGAAGTCGGCGATCTTGCACACCAGGTTGTCAGCCACGAGGATGTTAGCGGCACGCAAGTCCCTGTGGATGTAGTTCATCCTTTCGATGAAAGCCATGCCGTCAGCGATCTGAAAAGGAACGGAGCGGTTTGACAGCATCTCGTGACTGTTGCTCGAGTAAATCATTTTTAGCTCTTTGCACTCAGAACATCAAGCCGTCTGTCATGCAAGAGGAGGAGAGTGGAAACTGAGGATGAAAGCAAAAAAAAAAAAGCAAAAGCGTGCCAAATCCGTACCCATCCCCTCCAGGGACGAGAGGACATATGTTTCCCTGAGGTTGTCATTCTTTTGTTAAACGAGATGCTTAAAATAGGACTCCGAACAGAACGGCACGATTCACTGACACAAGCATCGACAGCACGAAGCAGAAGACATGGTATGTGCTTGTATGCTGGTTCATCTCACCTGTGCAGCCATGTCCACCAGCAAGGGGAGCTTCAGGAATTTGCCATCACCCTCTTTGAGGAAGTCGAGCAAACTTCCTATAAAACCCACAATGCAATCAGTAAAATGTCATGAATGCAGAATGGCCATGATATGTAATGAACTGCTATGTTAAACATTTGATTCAGACACACACAGCCCCTACTATATTGAGTTGAGCAATTGAATTAAACATGAAATGAAGCTTGACAGTGAATCGGTTTGTGCTTCATTGTGGCATCTAGTCACTTTTCTCTCATTTTGTCTATTATAGGGAGTATTACTCTCTTAAATGACCCCTGCATGATGATTAGAGACACACACACACACACACACACACACACACACACACACACACACACACAGGCATATGTCATTGAGTTAACATTCACACACAGGGATAAGTCTAATTACTAGTAAAACATAGGGGGGGAAAAACTGAAACATGCACTGCAGTTGAGAAGATGAAAGCTTGCCACAAAACCGCTGCAGTTTTCAATTAAACATCCCCGCTTCAGGCCTCAGGAAACCACACGGGACTTTCAAGGACTTTCAAACTGTACAGCATATTAATTAAAATGTCCATAAAATGTCCATTTTCCTTTAAGGAAATCGCCCCGCTGGGCACGACCCGAAGAAACCTAATCAATTTCTTGAGAAAGTCAAGCGTTTTAACCAACATCCAAATGGGTTCAAGCCCTGTATTGTGTTGCTGTTTTTATCTTTTTCTTTTAACCTCTGCCGGGGAGGTTATGTTCACGCCCCTGTTAGTTAGTTTTGTCTGTCAGCAGGACGAACGCATTTTCATGATTTACAATTTTGGTGGTGATCTGGATCTGGGATTTGTGCCGTTACACAATTGTTGTTTTTGAGACCAAAGGGTATGTTTGCAGGGTCAAGAAGTCAGTTTAACTTAAAATTGAACAATGTTAGGAATGATGTATTTGGGTCAAACAGCAAGTTGGAGAATTGTTCAGTGTGTTCTCCTAACTTTGAAAATAGGTCCTCTAACAACATCGGTGTCATCTAACAGGAAACCGCTGAGCCTACGTCCACAACCTTTTCAGTAGGTTTTCATCTCCGTGTGTGTGTGTGTGTGTGCATGTGCATGTGCATGTATGTACCTTTGGCCATGTACTCTGTGACGATGTAGATGGGTTCCTCAGACACCACTGCGTAGAGAGGCACCAGTTTGTCGTGTCTGAGCTTCTTCATGATCTGAGCCTCTTGGAGGAAGGCCTCTGGGGACATGGTGCCTGGCTTCAGGGTCTTAATGGCTACCTTGGTGGTACCATTCCACGTGCCTACAGAGTGAGAGAGAGACATAGAGAGAGAGAGAGAGAGAGAGAGAGAAGCAGGGGTAAGTAGTGTTAATTGGATGGCAACGATGCAATTTCATGATTTAACTCTTGTAATCACTCAGACGTGTACTGTCATGTGTACACTCGTCACTAAATATCTACAAACCACGGATGACGCAGTGACTTGGGTGGGCGTGTCTGAGCTCACAGATTAAAGAGGGACACATAGTTTGGCTGCAGCTGTCCTGAGTGAAGTTATCTCTGGAGATGAAGAAAATACAACAAACAGAGGAAGCAACTGCAGGAAGTGGCTAATTCCCTGGCTCGGACAAAAATAGACGCCATAAAAAAAAAATCATACATTTTTATGAGAGTGTGTGTGTGTGTGTGTGTGTGTGTTCATTCTGTGTACATTGTCTATGGCTTGCTAAATAAATCTGGACTTTGTATTTTCCACCTTAACACTTTTTTTTACTATTATTTTCTTTTTATGTGTAAATTGTATGTGTAAGTTTTCTTGCTTATTGTTTAGTTATGTATATTTTTGTGGAAAACCCCCCCACTTGTACTTGAATAGTAAAATACTCTAGAAAGCATTTACCCAGCATGTGTGTGTGTGTGTGTCTGTGAGTGTGCTCCTCTTACCCATCCAGACCTCTCCGAAGCAGCCCTGGCCCAGTTTGAGCTCCAGCCGCAGGGACTCCCGGGGTATCTCCCAGGCATCCTTAGCGAGGCCCTGGGTCTGAGGCTTGACTGTGGGGCAAACAGTGGTCAGCCTGTGGCAAAGCCCGTCGGCATGCTCTACGATCCAGAGAGAGAGAGAGAGAGAGAGAGAGAGACCACAACACCATATTACACCCAGCAGTAAACATACACCCTGTCACGAGCCTCCACATGAGTAGACGAGGATACGGCGTTTTAAATCCATTCCGTTTCATGCATCATTTCCTCCCATTTGATATGGATGAGTTTAGGCCCCCCGTTATAATAACTGTGTTGAAATATGAATGAGACGAAGCCCTCTCCCGAATTAGGAAGCAGTGAAGTGGGATCACACAGATTTAACGCTCCTCATCTGGCCGAGGCGGAGTGTGTGTGTGTGTGTGTGTGTGTGTGTGCGTGAATTAAAAATGGTAGTCTCTTCATCAATTATTTAGATCGAAGGCTACCCATCTCCCGAGGGGAACGCTGGGGGTCTAATGCAGGAAGTCAACAGCTGACTCCACGTGGAGGCAGGGAGAGAGACAGGTGTGACCGAGGTTCATTTTTGAGGATGATTCCTAGAGGTGCGATGAAAGATGGATGCTGAATAATGGATGGGAGAGAGAAATACCTGTATGCATACCTGTATAGTGTTTAACCAGCTTCTGTAACGTGTCAAACTGCGCCCGCGTAGTGATGTAGTATCCTCCGTTGTCAAGCTTGCGGATCTTGTAGTGTTTCACATTGTCTCCTTTGGTTTCGTCCCAATCTCGTATGGAGAGGGAGAAAGCACCTATGGGAGACAACAGCAGTGGTTTTGTCAAGGTGTCAAACACTAAGCTGTACTTGGGGCAAAATAACAGACGTGAGTGTGCGAAGTGGCCGCCCATCACCTTTAGTAGTTTCACTTTCTCGCACCAGGTACGTTCCTCGATGGTTCCCCGGGTTCAACAGCAACCTCTCAGCATCTTTACGTCCCATTTTACCAAAGTACCATCTATGTAAAGACAGGTTGGCATACAAAAAAAAAAACACTGACTGAGAGGCTGACTGGTGACTGGCCTTGCTTAGAACATCAAAATCACATGGCCTGATTTGGCTGATGATGAAGCTAGGAGTTAGCATTGGAGTGCGTGCCTCAACGCTGGCCACGTGAGACGAGGTCATGCTAGTAACGTTAAGTCAGCTGATGCGGTAGCTGCAGATGAGAGTAATGAGGTTATGAGAGGAGGGGACACGGGCCTTACTCTTCAGCCTGGATGGAGTCAGCGGGGGCCACGTAGTTGCTGGGGATGTAGCCGTTCTTCCCCGTGTTGATGGAGCGCGCCTCCCACCAGTCTCCCTCCCTACAGGGGAGACGACGACAGAGGAGAGATGAGACTCGTTCACTTCACAGTCAACGTCAACCTAAGCCTGTGAATCACTCCGCTTGGCATTTAGATCATGTGAGAATGTAGGGGTTGATTGCAGGGATGGAAATATTATTTTCCCAATAGGCGATGGTTAGCGGCGCATTTAGAGATCAGGGCTGGTATAAAACCATCCTCATTTTAACCGGCATGGGGGCTTATACAAGTGATTCAGAGTAGGACGTCTCAAAGTTTCACCCCTGATTCTCTTGGGAAGAATGAATGGCACTGCAGCACCGGGACTGGTCAAAACTAATCTAGTTTGCATTGCAGTGATATGACCTCGGGCGCCATCTCTGCTGGAGTATTTAATTAAATACATGAAATGAAGATGTGCACTGAGGCCCATAAAATGGTAATCTAACGCATTCACGAGGCCAGATGCACACTGAACAGGTGCACTATGCTACTTTCAAGGAAGCAGGGCTCTCTCTTAACTGGATTGCGGCTTACGTGTTGTTGATGATCTGGAAGCGGTCTCCTTTTTTGAACGACAGATCGTCTGACGTCCTGGCTTCGTAGTCGTACAAGGCCACGAAGAACGTTACGCCACCTGAAAAGACCAAAAAAAAGCAGGTGAATACACAGAGGAAGACTTGCACACGCACTCAAATGCATTGTGATAGCGAGTGCTGTCCACACGTTACTGCATCTACAGAAACGACAATGATGCAGGTAGAAGGGGGCCATATGGTGCAGCAGCAGGTCTGTTGGTGTGACTGCTGAAAAGTCTGCTCAAGATGAATCAGTGTCGCCCACGTCTGCGAGCTCATATTGATTTTCTTTGGCTGGTAATATCTATTGTATGGATGTTTTTTTCGCTGCATGGAAATATGAACATAACTAGGCCGCACAGTGGGACAAGGACACTGGCTGAGGTGGTTGTCGAGGGGGAAAGCCAGTCGGTAGGGGGGAATACTGCCCCTGGTTGTCATCACGGAGATCCCATCAGGCCGGCTTCATTATTGAACAGGTTATTGGCTCGGGGGGAAGGCTTCCATCAACTCAACGCAAACATCATAATAAGACACAAATGACAGTGTAGGTCAACTCATCCTGTCCCGTGCTAATATACTGTAATACATTCCAGTGACTGGGCAGGTCCCGTCGGCCAATATGGCACAGCTCACGGAGAGATCACATTCATATACCCACCACTGAGACCAGTGCTGTCAACAATAATCCCATTATCTCCTGCAGAAACCAAATACCATGCCAGTGCCACCCTTCAACCCCCCCATCTGAGACCAGATAATCCAACAGGGAGGAGGATTACAACCTTAATCCCACCTAAACAGGAGGTGCTCAATCTCATCTCGTTACTCTTAGGAGCCTTATAAGCCGCTCAGACACATTTAGCGTGATCACCATTGATTACAGGAGCCGTGTTAAATCTAGCGGGGCAAAGCTAGCTCAAAAACAATGGCTGTGGTATTAGCCGTGATGTTGACGGATCAGCATACTGAAGTGTCAAATCTGACACATTTAATATGACATTAAGAGGATTTCACTCACTGGGGGGGGGGGGGGGCGCTCCGTTTTGCACACAGGCTAGACGGGGTCATATCTAGCAATAACGCGCTACAACTGGAGACTTCTTACCTGAGACGGACCCGGAGAACGAGTTGGGCACAGAAGCAGAATAGGAGGACGCCGCTCCTCCAAAGGGGGTCATGACAGACGAGGCGCCGCCAAAGGGGGTGAGGGTGTGGTTGAAGCTGGCGGCCCCGGGGCCAGACGTGGCTGAGGGAGGCTGGTTCTGCTGGAGCTGGGTGGGGTCCGGCCCGTAGTGGCCTATATGAGGAGTGGCGGCAGCAGCGGCGGCGGCGGTGGGGTCTGAAGCCGGGGCGCTCTCTGGCCGATACTTCATCGTGGGGCCCTTGTCCTCTTTACTCTTAATGCAGCCCATAGTCTCACCTGGACAGACACAAACGTTCATTGTTAATAATTTATTTGTTGTTGTTAAAATGTTTGAATGAATGTTCGGTTGAGAGAGGCTTCATTTCCTTCAGCTGGTGACTTGTTGTCTGAAAACCACATGAGCCACTTAGTCATCAGATTGAAAGGAGCTGAGACTGACGTGGTGTTTTACTGGCAACTCACCGCAGACTCACTGCAGTTACTTTTATATCGGTTCAATGTTAACTTGATTCAATAACACTGACTAACATTATGTCAGGGTGCAAAGCTGAATCAGCGTTAGTTGTGTTGATGCATTAACACCGATTCTACACTGATGCAACGTTCGTCTGCTGTCTGGGAGGTGAAGGGCCAAGAGAGGTTAACGGTTAAGGATTGCAACATGAGGCCTGCAGGTGCTGAAACATGTTTGAAATGAAAACGTGATAACCTGATTTTGTCGAGTGAATCATTTTTGCTGTTGTGGCAAGGCTAACACCACAAGCCACGTGGTAACTGGGACATAGGGGTAAACACTAAATCCCATTGAAATCACTCACAGCTCAAACGTGGTGCAAGTGCAACATTGCATTTCAAAAACAGATCATATCATGTTTACACACATAATGGCAAAACAGATAAAAAGCTATTCCGAAGCCGTGCTGCCGTGACAGGGAGAATAAAGAAATCCACATTAAGTTACACGTCTCCAGTATCAACGCTTGCACAGCGTGTCCTTCCGAGGCCCGCCGTCAGACCTCCAAGCTTTAAAAGCCGCTGTCTCCGTATGCATGGTTCTCATTCCTCCCGCTAACACAATTGGCCAGAGTAACGTCGAGGCATTCCTTTGTAAAGCGACGGCCCAGAAAATATGGAGACAATCAGACACGCTCGTGCAGACGTCTCTACTCAAGGAGATCAGAATTGTTTTATTCACCGGGTACAATGGGCGTGCACGAGGACTGGGACTTGGTTAATTGGTCCTGACACGCTACGATACAGGGGGCTGACACACTGGATACAGGACCAAACGTAACGAGACATTTAGTGCAGACAAGAAATGAAAATAGACATAGACACACATTCAAAGCCAGATAATAACATAATAACATACAAAGCAGTGAGAAGAGTAGTGAGAGGCCAGTAGTGCAGCAGCCCACTGGCTTATAGGGTCACAATCATGAGTTGGTTGAACAGAAAAAGACAACTCTGAGAATGCACTGAGGCAAGTGGCAGCACAAAGCAAAGTGACAAGGATCTCTGCTGGTGCAGTAACGTATCTTTCACTTTCACGTATCTTTCATCTTGGAACAGCAGCCTTGATCTCAGGAGGTTGGAGGGATTTTTCCTCATCAGAGAGGGAGGGGCGTAATAGAGAGTTCAATGAGTTCTCCAGCTGAACTGCCAAGGAAACCAACAAAACGGGGACAAGCCACAGAAACCTTCCAGGGATTCAGAACACTTTGCTCAAATAAAACTGTACAACTGGTTAAATTGCCGGTTACAGCTCGTGCTGCACGTTGGCTGTCCTCTATAAAATTATTTCATAAGTGGTCAGTCATTGGAGACGTCAAAATGAAAGGCAGATTTTCAAATCGCTGAAAAGGAGTATGCCTATAAATCTAATCTCAGATGTCAGATCTACGGCCAGAATGTTCTGCAAGGCACATTGGCATGGAAAAAAACGGTCTTTCAGATTCCTAGCCAACCTCCCCTTTAACTCATGGAAAGCGGAGAGCTTCAGTCAGTGGCTTGGTCGACTACGGTGGGCTGGTACTTCATCATCACGACCAAGAGTGCCTGGATCTCTGGGTCAGCAATGAACTTACCACTCTATAAAATACTGGCCAACATCCCAGTAAGAATAATGAAGTGTGAAACAAATGAAACGGCCATTCAGTCTGAATACCAGGCTAAGCAGTATTTGCTTTTTAAAAGTTTCAAAATGAGACGTCTGAAAAAATGTGACACCTACTTTTATCACAAATGATGATTGTTTTCAATGGATAGTAGGTGACTTAAGTCCTTGTTTGACAAAATAAAAACAGTTATTTAGAATTATACTGAAAGTTACAATGACATGACATTCATCTTGTTAGATTATTTAGTCATAATATAGACCTATTAACAATAAATGGCAACAAATTTAGTCAAAATCCAGTCACTTTTACTTCCTGGAAAACAGTGTATTTTTAGTGATTACTCACTTAGTGATTGCGTGCAAGTAGTACAGAGTACAAATGTGGGGACATTCCAACCAATTTGTATATCAAATTAAGGAAGCAAGATGATCCCAAAATGCTGTTTCATTGTGACTTTTCAAAAATGGTTATTCAGCAATTGTGGCGGCTTGTTAATCAAACACCATTTGGCAGGATGACTGACAGATTTAGTCCAACACCTTTTAAACTCTAATTTGCACACAGTAAATCCAGTTGAAAAGTGCTGCAGAGCAGATTTGCGCATCAAGCAGCACCAGACAGGGTGTGTACGCACGCACCTGTTCTCTGGCCACACTTGTATTAACAGAAAGGGAAATATGATAGTATGATCCACCACATTCACTAAACGCTGAAGTAAAACAAATGCCCCCGCACTACGCAGCTGAAGTGGTTCCTTCTGGAGCAATCCTGGAGTAAATTGTTTTCAACGTCACATTCCCCATGGCAGATTTTTGGCTTTTAATTCACATCTACCACACTATCTAAGTCTCCGTCTCTTGATTCCCTCCAAATCCAGAACAATAATCAGAGGACAATACCGCTGCATGGCAAAGGCACAGGGAAAACAATTCCTCCGGTAGTTGAGATGAAATTCCCATTAGTGGTGCTGGCTGCGTATGCATAGGCAAAATGATTTAGATCCAGAGAGACAGCACGTTGGCCGATGGAGGGCCAGGCGGTGCCAGCTTGATCAACTACTAGGAGGATTAAGAGGATGGAGGATTTACCCTAGCTGAGAGGATAATAACAAACAATAAAAAAGACCACCACCAGGGTCTTGACAGTGCAGACCCTTCTTCTATATCCTCACATAGTCCTGTTGACCTGTAGGACTAAACATTGCAAGGCCTCTGTCTATTGGGTTACCCATTCCCTGCATCCCTTTACTGTGAGAAGAAATTAGGACTAATATCAGTTTGCCAATACATGAGCCAGATATTGGGCTTTCTTAAAGGACTACACAGACTGTTTGGGAGTTTGGCCCATTGGTCACCTTATGGGAGGATTGGCACCAACATATGTTGCTCGTTGGCAACTGGCATTATCCTAAAAGTGAGAAAATGAGAACTTGAGACTGGATGGCTAGTTCATTTCAATGACACGTCTAAACCTACCAGGCTTCTTTAGGTGAATGGTCAAATAGACATGAAATTGACCAAAAAAATGCACTTTCAATTGCAGAAGATCTCTCTTTCCACAAGACCCTGAGTGTAACTTGTTGTGTTGACACGCGATGAGCGAAGTTACCAAGACAGCTACATTTTTTCGCTGTTGATCATAATGGACCTCACTAATGATGAAGACTGAGTTTTTGTTTTCAGAGGTTAAGAGAGGCCATAGAATAGAAAAACAATAAAAACTTTGGATTAGTAAAAGATCCGTCTTAATACAATGTATAATGCATTAGCTGTAATGGGAACACAAGGCAATAAGAGAAAACTACAAATATTCCGAGGTGCCCCTACAAAGAATATAACGCTGAATGGAAAACAACCCACTACGGGCGATAGTCTCTTGAAGAACTAACTGAAAGCTACCCTAAACAGGCGACAAATTCCCCGAAAAAAAAGAGACAAAAAAGAGAGTAGAGCAGAGTTGACAGGGTTTCTTTTACAGTGAGCGCGAGAATGAGAGCGCACCAATACCAGCCCAGTGTTGTGCAAACTGACACTGAAGCACTGAGCGCAGGGAGAGGCCGGTTTATAAAGGGCACGGTCTCATAACTGGGATGAGCGGCACCTGGTGTAAAAAAAATGGTGAAAAGGGAGGTCCAAAGGGACCACTGCCCCCAGTGGCTGAGTCAGTCACTGCACCATGACATTAGCAGGCACACCAGACAGAGCTAGCAGAGACACAGAGGTGATTTTGGTGCCAATCCTCTCGTCAGGTATTGGATGAGGAGACGGACCAAACTCCAAACATGTTGATGCAGTCATTTAAATATCGGATATCGGCATGTAGTCCACTGCCAATATGACGGAATTTTATTTTCTTCACACATTTTATGCATTAACTTAATTGTTCAATGTTTTTGTAAAGTAATTTGTCATTTGAAGACAGTAAAGTTTCCCTACCATTGAATAGGTGGAGTGGATCACCCTGCCTTAAAGAGCTGTTAAAATCAAAGCATTTCATTAGAATGGATTTCAATGGAGAGTTTTGGTGTCCCAAGGCTGAATGCTGTTTCACAGGCTTTTCCACCCTGCCAAGAACAAAGCTCATGGAGGGGACCCAACCCTTCAAAAACCTGTATCAGTCAAACCCTAATATATATATTAAATTGAGAGTGGACTGAGACAAAAGCCTGTTTAGGACAAAGACCCTTTCTTCTTTCTACCATTTACTCTCTTCTATAACCAATAGGAGTCACAAGTTTGAAACTATGAGGCCAGACTTTGCCGTCTCATATCTTCAATGTCAGCCCTCGCCGTCTTTGATGCTCAAGTCTAAGAGAAACTAGAATTATTCATTCACCGACAGATAAAACACAAGAAATATCTGTTTATATGTTCGCTGACTCTCCGCTAATTATAGTAACACAGTCTAATTGCTGACAACATCCCACTGCCCCAGGACGACAACATGGCCTACAATAGCGTACGGCACGCACACACATGAAAGGACTCCCGGTTGTCTCACTCACCACGGTACACTATCAGCAACCACAAAGAAACAATGACAGAGGAAGGTGAAGAGTTTAAACGGGGGAAAAATTCACATCTCATCACACACACACACACACACACACACACACACACACACACACACACAGTCCTGTCTTCTATCTGATGCGGAAAGGAGTGGCGCTATTGTCTTATCAGGCAGCTATGCCGTTCTGTCAGATTCAGACACGGGCCGTTTCCAAAACTAGGTCAAAGTTAGCTTTTCTCTCTCAGGCTGAATCCAAGCATTGTGATCTGGGACAGCAAATTTCAGGAACAGCGCAAGACGGACTGCTTATAATGTGATGTTAAAGGAAACAAAAGCCACACTCTGCAACTTTAGTGTGAAATACATTGACAAATAAAAACAAAGATGTGTATATTCTCTCTGCTGGTATGTGGAAGCTCTGGTCTCTTACACAGTCTAAATAAAGACCATCAAAACCTTTGAATTAACTGCCAGATGTTTTTTATAATCTCCCTGTTTGTTAATATGTTGTCTTCCTTTCATTGTATTCAGAGTGGTAGGAATTCTGTGTCTTGGTGCTTAACAACAAGGGGCTTGAACCAGGAGCTGCTGATGTGAAGGACGGTCTTTCTACCCCGTGGTGTAGTTGAAAGGTAACAAGCATGTCATTTGCGATAAGCCGGAACCTATTTGGCTGTACGAAATCAAACACACCTCCCCTGCATCGCTGTTTTGATGTGTGCTTTCATCCTTTTGTTTCTATTTCTTGGTAATTGCCTTGGGCTGCAGTAGGCTTGGGTTAGAGGTAGAGATGAGCAAATATATTTGACTGTTTCCTGGTGGCTACACCAGTTGAGGGAAAGTCATTTTGTATCAGTGAAATAAGCACTCCTCTGTCCTTCCAAGACAGTTTAAGGCCTTTACAAATGATTATATTAACATTTGAAGGCATATTATGTCAGAATATTAATAACGGGGTCAATGAAGGAAAATAAGCAGGTTGATTTTTATTTAGATGGACCGAAAGGACAATGAAAAAAGAGCCAATTGGGAAAGAGGGAGGGGCTTAAATGACATTACTAATGGATAGGAATGTTTGTCTCCTGAGACCGACAAGCTATCACTCATGTCAATGTGGGTTCAGGATCAATGGATATAAAACCCAGATCAAATTGTTTTTTGGGATGGACCGACGGACAGACGGACCGACTTATACCAGCTGCTGGTTGCAGTTTTTGATCACTGTCAGCCCTGGGTCTTGAACCACTATTCTATAACTCGTCTTAATTCTCCATAGCAACTGCAAGTTGGGCTTTGTTCTGTAAGACGTCCATCCAAGGTTTCAATATAGCCGACACAAACGTCTTACTATACTAACAGTCCAAAAGTATTACAGCACACACACACAATGAAGTGTGACAAAACAACAGTACACTTGAAGCTGAAGGCTCCAGATGTTCCCTTGAGGGACATCTGAGGTTTCTTATGACCCTTGACCCCTCGTCCCTGTTTGTTTTCACCAGGAACACAGTTTTAAATCAAAACAGAGACGATTTAAGAGAAGAATGTCAGGCTCATTTTACAAGTTATTCATCAAGAAACGATAGATGTATTCTGACAGTCCTGAACAGGAACTGCTGTGTGAGTTAAAAACAAGCCTCCAGTCTTTGTTTCATTTTCATTTCAGTCCACTTTACTGTAGTTATGGATTAATACCAATCCTGATTTCAGACAATCAGTTGGTCGAAGAAAGTTGTAACTAGAGGATTGGAAATAGCCGCACACACTAAACCCACAACAGACCTCAGAAAATCAGCTTCCACCATCCGTTCTGGGAGAAAATCATTTAATACAGTAGTTGTGCACTGAGCAGAGAGTCAGAGTTTTCACATTTTAAGTAGTAAGCTGCTTACAACTCCTTTCTAAATCTTGACAGAAAAAAAAAAGTCCTAATCCATGTCTATCAAACTATCTGTGGGTTCTACAGCAATGAAATCAAACTTTGACATATTCCGCTGTTAGTCAGAATGAAAAGTCAATACTAAGCTGCTGCCTTATCAGTGACCTACCTACAGTTTCCTTCCCCCACTCCGACCAGTGTGAGAATTCAATACGGGTTTGACAACATGCTGATAGCACAGAGGACAGCTCAGCTTTTTCTCTCTCACACTCAAGGACCGTGAAGGAGTCTTTTCTGATTTTGAGCCATGATGTCTAGCAACACCGGGCGCCATGCCGACAGGTTTAGTTAACTCTTACAAAAAATCCGTGTCTGCAGTGTGTTCCACCCAGTGCTCAGAGCTGTACTGTACTATAGTCCACCTGCTGTGGCTTTCACTGTGAGGAATGCAGGCACAGAGAAGTGAGACACACTTTGAACAATTCTGATGTAATCATCTGGGTGAACCTGTGTAGGATGTATCAGGTCATGTGTGTTTCACAGCCGGATACTGAAGTGTACATTGGTCCTCTTAGGGTTTCACTGGTCCAAACAGCCTCCACTCCCCAGGCGTTTAGTTTAGCTAAATTCTACTGCAGTTGACATTTGGCTGGATGACAGACAGGCGGCGGAGGGAGTGGCATGCTGGAAGACTTCCTCCATCAGCCAGCGGTCTGAGTGAAGCCCTGCCCTCCGTCTGGTTGGACAGCTGTTAGCAGCTGACACCATGGCTGCAGACAGGGAGGGTCTTGGGAGCTTTACTAGGCTTCAAATCGCCAACAGATGCTGCCTGCCACCTTCCACCACATTCCTCTGATGCCAAGGGTTAAAACTGAATCTGGGGAAAATGTAGTTATCATACGCCGTTACAGATGTAAAGCGTCAGAAAATCTCAACGGCGAGAGTAACGAGAGTAATACTTAATTGGATGTGATATTAATTTGTAAATAAGTAATGTGTTCCTGAAGCTTGCATGGGTTGCATGGAGGTAAAGGCCTGTGTGGGGGGTGTTACTGATGAGCTACCTCCAGCTGACACTGCCATGCAGGCTGCCACTTGTCCTGTCTCAGTCCCTGCTTGCATGTGTGTGTTATGCTCACATCAAGAGAATTGCTATCACGCCTTTTTCCAGTCTTATGAGAATACCTGCCTTTGAGTATTGGGTAAGCATGTGCTATTTTGGGACTCTGGATGTTTCCGCCATCATCATATTTTCAGCTGAAGGCAAGCGCAATTGTGTGAACTGTCAACATCCACTTGGCTCCCAGTGATACTGCAACTGTAAGGAGTGGTTCGACACTACAATATATTACAAAAGATTTTTCCAATAGGATTCCCATTATTTTTAACCCTTATTTAGAGTCTTATTAACAGCAGCAGTATGAAGGGGTAGTTGCAGGGTAGGGTGGATTACACAGCTACTGGATGTACACTCTTAACTGCCCAGTGAAACCAGTTTTGGAGAACTGCTTCACTGGAGCATTTGGGAGCTCAGAGATTTGCTCTGAAGTCACTTGGATGGCAGTTGTTGAGGAGGAGGACAGTGTTTCTCATTAGCTTCCTCCACTCAGTGTTCACCAGCCCATATGAGGATTGGATCTGGCAGCGGTCCAGTCACACATGTTGGCGAGCTGGTGAGGATGAACGGTATTCTTTACGCGACTGAGTGTGACAAAGTGTGACAGTTTACTATTCGTTTTGAGGAATCCAATATGACGGGGATGCCTCCTTCCCTATTCCCTATACCCTCAATAAAAGTGGAGCTGAAATCATAATCAAGCAGCGCCATACGATGGGGGGGAAAAGTAGGAAGTGTCAGTGAGTTTCCTTTCAGCCAGTGCAACATTTGAGCAAGATCACCCCCCTAGAAGTGTCACCAAAAAGGGGGACCTGAACCTCACCCGGATACTGATACAGATCTTGCAATTTCTGTATCCCCCCGTGCAATCAGCATCCTGAGGAAACGATCTCACAAACCCCGAAGGCACAAACGCTGTTATGTCTGGGACAGATCTGTGAAAAGACGAGGTGGCACCTTTTGATTCTTCATAATGTCTGGGTCTTCAAAGCCGGAAGGCAGTTCTCTCCCTTACATAGTAGACAGAAGAAAACTGCAATCCTTTCTATTCAGTCATCAAAACTAAATATTAGTGTGATGGCATAAAATAGACATTCATCAGTTTGGACTCTCACTCTTATTAGGTCATTTTATTCAAAGGTTATTCTAGTTTTACTGAAATTGACTACTTTTCTTTACAAAATTATTCCTTCAATGACCAGACTTGGAATTGTGTTTTTCATGACAAAGTCAGCCATCTAATGTTATAACTTCTTAACAAAGCTCTCTTCCATGCCTTTACCAGCCTCAACACACTATTTAGCCTGATTTAACAAAAGACATAACTGTCTTCCTATAATATTGCTATAGGAACACATAGTACATGAACAGTACGCTTGTGGTACTCAGTAGTGGGTTCATATTAACAGGTAACCTTGTTGTACTTGATCATATTTTACCTCCTATGGTTCCACTATAATATTCCTATGGGGAGCACAGGGTGTATTTCACTGAGACAATTCTATAGTATCAGTCTAAAAAAATGATCATAGGATTACTATAGTTATTTTCTGTTGGGAAAACCACTAATCGTTAATAAACAGTGAAAAGCCACAACCGACAGGCAGGTATTTTAGGATGATTTTAGGATTATTCCTTTGTTGATGACAGAAGGTCAGCGAGGCGAGCAGCGGCGTTTCGGCCCATCCTTATCTGCCCTCCGTCTGCTCTGACAAAGCCAAGATTTCATTATTGTTTTACCTTTATGAAATCCACGTCCTTCTTGTTTTTGCCAAATCGGATTCAGTTCAGTGGAAAAGCGAGTTATTCCAAGCCGGACCGAGCCGCCTTCATCCTCACTTCATCCATCCAGAGAGCAACTATGGTCAGATCTTCTACTCGGAATGAAGTTAAATCAAAGCAGCGGAGTGTTGCAGTCATTCAATAACAGATCGGCGGAGGCAAGGCGAGCGAGCCAAGTCAGTCGGAATACATCCAGCAGCAGCATGATGATGAGAAAACAGAAGTGTTGCCTCCAAAGTATCCCAGTTCTTTGTAGCCTGCACTTCCTACTACCAAACTTGCATCAACCCCCACACACCAACATGGCCGACCCTGCCTGTGGGATTGAATCCACACAGCTGGAGATATGGGCTATCCCTCCTGCACAGCTGGTCTGGGGACAGTAGTGAGGAAATCAAAAATAATTGAAGATGGGCTAATTGAAAAGAAAACTGTGAAACCCGGTGTGAGAGATGAATGCATGCAAGCCGCGAGAGTGGAGGATGGTTTATATAAAAAAGGAGGAATCAGGCGTCCCAATTTTTAACCTTCAAAAATAGCCCTCTAACGCCTTCTGCTGGCGCTGCTGTCCTGCAGGATGATCAACGCACACGCAAATCCCTATAGAAATATTATAGGAATATTATAGTGATAACATGATAGATAATAATAATAAAAAACATACCATGATGATGATATGATAAGGTCCCTATTAACTCACTATTGAGCACCACACATTATTAGCATTATTATAGGAATATTATAGGGATTTTTTTTAGGGCTACATTGGCTAACATTCAGAAGTAGTTATGTTTGTTTTCATCAAATATCACAGTAATAAGAGGTCAATGTTGGAGAAAAACACACCATAAATGAGAATTCCCATTTTCTATATGATCTCAGCTCGGTCAATATATATGAAAATGAATGAAATCAAGAACCAAGGCTTTAATCTCTGACATCATCAAGAGACTAAACCTGGACTTGCTCTATGGATAACAAGAGAGTGACTTGGAGTATTTGTGGAAACGTTTAATTGAACTTTTACGTCAAAAGTAGCGGAGTCTAGTGTCTTTGTTGATGGAGTAGCTCTACTGACATTGTCAAGAAAGTCTTGGCTGTCTTGTTTTTACCCTCAGAAAACAACAAATTGAGACTGATTACATGAATTACTATGTGAACTAAGGTTCACCCTGCCAAGAGTAAAATTCTAGGGGAAACACTTAACGGTCAAAAGTTTTTTGTTTTTTTTGGCATGAGATATCATTACTTCAATTAAATGTCATGTCATGTCAAGGAAATTACTCACGTAAAGGTACTGTAAAAGTTCAAAATTGCTCAAAATTGCCACATAAAACTATAATAGTTATTCATTGTTGGTGTTGTTGTGACTATTTTAGTGTGTCATTATCAGACCAAGGTTTGTGCATGGTGCCAGGAACCTGCTGTGGGGCTCCTGGTGAGGACATTGAAGGGCCCGCCCATTGCGTTACAGAATACATCAGCTTCTGTGTGCACTACACCTCCAACAAAAACAGTTTGCTGTTTTCCCAACAACAAACCCTGGATTACAAAGGATATTGAATCCCTCATCAACAGGAAAAGGAGGGCTTCCAGGGCTGGAGACAAGGAGGAAGTCAGAGTCTGTCCAAAGGGAACTGAAGTGAAGAAAATGGATGGGAAGAACACCTACCAGGAGAGAACTGAGTGGAAACTTCATTCATTCATTCATTCATTCATTCATTCATTCATTATTTCTACATGCTTATTCCATTTCAGGGTTGGGGGAGGTGGAGCCTATCCCTGCCTATCCCCTATTTTACTTTACCATATAAAATTACTATTTGTTGCTGCAATGACCCAATTTTGGACAATGTTTTTTTCTTTTCAAAACCAATAAAGTCAGTATCAATTAGTCAAAGTAAAAGTAGTAAAAGTAAATGTAGTGAATATGATGGTAATAAAAATTAAGGTGAGAATGATGGTGGTTGATTGGATGATTGATTGTACCCATAACTGACATGTATATTCTTATCATGAATGTCTTTTTTTTTAAATATTTTAAATGCGCATTTTTTTCTGCCTCTCAATACCTCCAGGACACACACACACACACACACACACACGCACACACACACATGCACATACACTAATAGTCCTTTATAGTCCTTTAAACGCCAAGTGCTGTCACCACTAGTGGTTGTTATAAAAGTTAATATGATTTCACCTCAATAAAACCATTTAACACTAGTCGTTGCTATAAAAGGTAAATATGATGTAATTAGAGTGAGTCACATATGCTGCTTCAGTCTTCTTGTTTGGTTTGATAAAGCGGGGTTATATATGGCCTGGCTTGTTAACACATAATCCTTTTTCCAGGTATAAGATAATTAACAGTGGAATTGAAGACAGCTGCTGTTTGCAGACCCATTTGGGCAAACAGTACACATATATTTTTTTACCAGACATATTGGGACAATTGATGAGTTAGGTAGCCAATATTACATTAAACACACATGATAGCGATTTTATATAAGCATCATCATTTTGTTTTGTTGGCTTACTCAATTCTGATCTCAGAGAACTGGTCTATGAGTCACTGCCACAGCCAGGATGTTAGTAAGACACCAAACAATGGAATATTATTGCCTTTGAAGAAAAAAAAAAAATAGATGTTCTCAAGACAAGGAATATAATGCACATTTATTATAGCGAGAGTGGCTACTGAGGACACAAGCTGATGTCTGGTTTAATGCCACACTACAATAATGACAAAATCATTTATGGTGTGGTTACTCAGGAATTATGAGATGCTGTGTCAATAGTCATATCTACTTTTTACGAGTGTCCTTCTCAGCTCTATATACATGTAATCGCAAATTATGAAAGGATATCCTGGTACTATAAACTCAATTAATTATTTTGACATTTTAAGGAAATTATCAGAGCTGATTATGATTAATCACCATTTTATTATCCAGTGTCTAAAAGGCAAAAGCTAGCACACACACACACACACACACAGCTCTTCAAAACAAAACAAGACATCTCTATTTCACCAATGTATTTTGGTCATGTTTCATCCTAGTGACCTTCATCAGAACATTATGTCCAACTTTATTAGTCAAATAATCATCTTAATAATCATCATTATTAATAGTATTGAGAATCACTATGGTCATAGCCTATGCAAGTGGTTCCAGGGACCACCAGGGATCTTTGAAGGGCCTCAAAACAAGTTATAGTTTAATTCCTCTACTATTTCACTCCCTACCTGTTACCACAATTACAGATAAGGATGACTATTTTGTTCACTGTCCCCACTGTTACCTCTCCTCCATAAGTAGAGACACTCGGGTAATTCTGTAACATCATGTCTAACAATGTAAATCTTCAACATCTCATCAAATAGGGGTCTAATGTCTAATGTCTGTCTGTTCTTGACTTGGTACCATTGGCCTACGCTGCAGTGCACTTGCCTCTCATGACCACTTGGGTGCAGTACTCTCTCAGTGCAGGGGGAGGACTCTTTATGTAAGTGAGCATTTTTGGTGCATTTTTCTTCAACCTAGAGCATCCTTAGTAGGCCTGGTTCTGTTTCTGTGTGCTCGGGCTATCCGTCACATGACGTCAGAACTAGCGGAGGACGGTCTGAATCACCCACATTAAACATTCAGTACATGATCTTCACCTGTGTGGAAAGAGGACGCAGCTGACTGTTAATGTTCATTTATCAATCCCAATCAATTCATTCATCAATCAATCAATTAATTTAACAAGCCCAGTCTATGCTTAATGTTCATGAGGACCTGAAAACAAGGAAAAAGTAGGATAGTACACAATATTAAGTATTTATCTTTGGTGGAGCAGATTCAGTTCATTAATTCATTTGAACTGAATTGTGTTTTGCAGTTCAATGAACTTCTGCAAAAGGTGCAGCAAGGAATTACAGTGGTTAAAGAGAGTGTTCTTCAACTGGACAGCTCAGGTTCACGCTCTGTTTTGGGAGCAAGACACTGAATCCTTACCTGCTGTACTTTTGCTGACCTCTGACCTCTCTGGTGCCTTGCTCAGGGAAACGTTGGCAGCGATTACAACTGTCATTTTTTTCCCTTCACATTAAAGCGGCTACCAGCAGAATTTGAAGTTTGAGTTTGAATTTTGCATTTGTTTAGAAACGTCAAGCCCTATGAAGAACAGAAAGGAGACATGGTATACGGCAATTTGAAAAATGGAACTGGAAAGATGCGAGTTATGTTCTGTGCATTTGTATGAGTATGAACAAGTAGAGCAATTCAAAGCGAGGCAGTCCTCTTAAACACATAGAAAGCAACACTTAGAATAAACCAGTTTTCTCCGCAATTGGCTCATTTTTCTACAGCCGTTACACTATGCTATGAAAATCAATTTGAGAATCATATATTGAGGTAAATATTCTACACGTGCCAGCTTTAAAACTGGAAGCAGGTTTGACACGTTTCAGCACTGGACAGCTCCTTCCGTTTAATTGTGCGCCATAAGAGGTAAGCTATAACTGTGTTACTCAGAAGCACCCCATCCCACATAGAGGCATGTGATCCTAATTAATGCATGACGCCAATTGTTGACATTGGTTCACTGTTTGATGAGAACATTTGAATTCAAGATCCATTCTTTTTTTTTATGGCTTGGGGTATTTCATTGAAGCGGAAGGAAAAGTACTATAAAGATGCGCTCCAAAGGGATTGGGGCGATGACGCATTTAGCACCCGCCCCCCACCCACCCCACCCCCAACTACGTGACAAGTGAAAAAGGCATGCCTTTGGGATTCACAAATAAAAAACCACGGGAAGCAAGTTCACAGGACATAAAAAGTTCTCTGCAGGCAAACATTTTTGCGCTCTTTCTCTCATGACTGAGTACGTGTAGAAAATCCGGAGAGCTACACGTCCTAAACTGTGGGCGCACGGAGGGCTGGACACTAGGAGACTGAAGAGACGCTTCATTGAGGAAATAGAGGAAGAGGGGAGAGAGAGAGAGAGCGAGAGAGAGAGAGAGAGAGTTCCTATCTCACTCTCTCAGTTGAGGTCTTCAGCGGATCGCATCCAGCGTCTCAACACTGCACTAGGTAAGAGGAGACACTCCATGGTTTTTACGCAGCGTAAAAGTGGGAAGCATTTGGAGAAAGCCAGGCGCAGCTCCTCTTGAGAAACTGCTGTACTCACAGGCGAGATGTGAAAGTTTTATCCAATATCCTATTAAAGAAAATCATTGATACACCTGTGCATGAACCTAATGGCGGGTTTCTTTCTTTTGCAGCAGGACAATGTCTAGTAAAGCGACTTTAGCCTTACTCATCTATGGACTCATAATGCATTACAGCGTCAACTGCTCACCCGTGGGGCTTAGCTATCCTAATGTTAGGTATGTACCTTTTAATTTATCTTTTAAAGTTCGAGTTTCACTTTTTTAGGTGTTGAGTTTATTTGCATGCGATGAAGTGCGAACTTGGTATTTGCGCTCAGCAGCGGGGCGACGCGCCTGCAGGCTATACAGACTATTTCTGAGATGAACCTGAAGGTATTTGGTTTTCAGTTAGTTATGTCGGCGCATATAACAACCTACTTATCATTGGATCATCTGACAGCCAATCAATAGCACCTCTATAGGAATAAATACTGAGAAACACATCCCCCAGTATAATTGATTAAAGTCTGTGTTATGGGTAAGAGTGTACATTTTTGATGACAAACACAAAGGCTGGTTTTGAGACTTGTCTTACTCACATTGTATAGCGTTAAATTAATTGAATTCCTGAAATAATAATAATTAATCGCGTCACAGCAAAAAGTAACATTGATGGATGTTGAAATTGCAGTTTTATTTAAGTCACCTACCCATAACTTACAACTCTGTATTTTTTTAGTCTGACTGTTCATATTTCGTTTCATTAGATTCGTCCTAAATATGAAATTCGTATTTAAGTTTAAGTTATAGATTGTAAAATTGTAAGAAAAAACAAACAAAAAAACAAACATATAAACATATCTAATTTTTTCAGACTTGACAATGAGGTTTATGATGAGGATGGAAATTCCTTACCGAGCCTGGCATTTGACAGAGACCAAATGGCTCTGAGAAGCCCTGCGTCTGTAGCTGACGACCTCTACACTTTGTATTACCCACCAGAGAAAAGGTGACTATCACTATCATTTTACCCAAACTTCTTCCTCATCGTTGGAGACATTCATGCTGAACATTTCATTATTAGAGTCTCATTTCTGTTCCTATATGTTGTATGTTTTGTGTTAATTAATGTAATGTATCGTCGAAAACGCATTTTGTCAGCAACCCTCCCGACATTATTTTTTAACACGTGCCTTCACCAAATTAGTCTACTTTGTGTTTTAATTGAATTCCCAGTGGGTGAAACTGATTCGGTTCATCCTGCTTTCACCAAAAAAAAGGGGTGGGCATCTGGAGTGAGCATCTCCAAAAAAAATCATGACAGAAATTATGCAAAAAAAAGTGTGAAAGAATTTGTTAAAGCTGGCTGCGTAACGAAACGCCGAAAATGCAGTGCAAGACTGTTGATCTCGACAAGTCATTTCGTCTCATATGTAATCTTAAAATCTTATTTTTCTTAAAACAAGTTTAACTTGTTTCGAGAATTCTGTATCTGAGTATCTTGAAACAAAGAAATGAAATGATCTCGAGCTAGTGTCAGATTTCCCACTATCTTAAAGAAAAATGTGATTTTAAGACCCCGGCGCTAGATTGAGTGACTTGTTAAGATGAACATTTATTTGCAGTGTAGTTCAAATTGTTGCCTATTGCGCTGGGTGTGTGGTGATTTACTGTCTGGCTATCTATCATCCCAGAACGGAAAGGCATGCAGACGGCATGTTTAATAAAGCCTACAGGAAAGCGCTGGGTCAGTTATCAGCAAGGAAATATCTCCATTCTCTGATGGCAAAACGTGTAGGGTAAGGACATCTTCTTGGTTGTGATCTCTTCTTTTATGCCACTTATATTTAATGTTTTCTGTCTTATGTGCGTTTTCTTTCCTTTTGACTAATGTTTTAACTGCTCATAATTCACGCTGTTACACATACTGTATGTCTATGGTCCCATTATCTCCCACTATGGCTGGCTGAATCGGACGCACCTCGCCCACTGAATTAGTCTTCACGAGATCTTATAAAATCGTCTCCGAGAGCGACAACTGGCATTTGATTGATTTAGGAAATGATAATTTTCTTAGCCTGGTGTTGTGTCTTTGAGGCGCAGAGGCAACAACCCCGCACAGGCTAAAATGCATTTCTACATGAATAATTTATGGGTTTTAGTCCCAGTGGTTCACCATGGAAGGCGAGGATGCAATTACTCTAGCCTGATGAGTAGGCCTATCACATCCTATTGCAGACCGAAAATATAGTCCAAAGTGGAGAAATATTGTTTTTCCCAAATGTAGGTTAAGATAGTGGTACGAAGATGAACTGTGCAAAATGTTCATGGAAAAAAAGCTCTGATTTGGGTGGACAGGCTGCATTGTGCTGCACTAAAAGTTAAACAAAATGGAGAATCTGATTGTTTTTCCCTAAATGGTCTAAAAAGATAGTGGCACAAAGATAGTCTATGCAAGGAAGACCAGCCCTAACGTGAGTGTCCAGGCTTCTGCTCAGTCCTGCAGGCTGTATCCAGGGTATAATGTACATGTGAATGCATTGATGTCATGGTGGTTGAAACCTGCCTCCTGTCTCTCCCACAGTGGGGGGAACACATTGGAGGACGACTCAGAGCCTCTGTCCAAGCGGCACTCAGACGGGGTCTTCACAGACAGTTACAGCCGCTACCGAAAGCAAATGGCAGTCAAGAAATACCTGGCAGCAGTCCTTGGGAAAAGGTATAGACAGAGATATAGAAACAAAGGACGCAGGCTGGCATATTTGTAGCACCCCCCCCCCCCACTCAAAACAAACCCAAACATAAGTGTGTGCAGCCCCAGATGAAGTCATTTTGAGATATCTGAACAATCAGTGGATCGCATTTGTGTTCTTAAACATGTATTTATGTATGAAGTAAGCCATTAAAATGAATATTTTGATAATAATATTGTTTATTATTTTGTACTTCAGCACTTGAGGACACATCTACTTTGTGGACCAATTTTTTTTTTCATTATGAATATAGCCTATATTTATGTATCCATTTGTTTATTATTTTTAGACATATTTACTGAGGGGAGAAACGTGTTCATACTACCATTATGCTCCGACATCCCTGTCTTTTAAACATTTAGTGAACAGATATGATTGTGAGGAAAATAAATAGTTTAAAAGACAATCAATGTATTGAATGCTGCTTTTTGGAAAGTGAAATTAAGAGTTTAGTTGTCTTTATTCACAACAGCCTTGAAGACATAGGTTTTCAACATATCCTACAAGACATAGACTTTGATGCCCTCCCGGACGGGGATGAGTTTGAGGCTATTTTGGGAGACTGGCTGAAACAGTTCTCTCCCGAATTTCCGGTGAGTTTCAGGCTCTTTCCTGAGGCCATGTCCTGAGGGGCGTCTTGTCCCTCCTTCTCTTCTCACCTTAACCCTTAACCCTGTGATCTTGCTCCAAACACTCAACACCCAATCTTCTTCCACCTCATTTGTGCTCCTGTCTCTCTACAGTCTCACAGGCTTTATCTTAATGTCTGCCTGTATAGCCTAGCGCATACAGGATGAATGCGGATGAACGCATGATGAGACTTTGCTTAGACCGATATGTTATACATATCAACGTTCATTGATACAAATGGTGTAGATTTATCAGCATCCTGTTTGCGGATGTAAGGATGATATTATGATCATAAAAAAGTATTTTAATAGATCATCTGGATAAGACCAGATATGAGCCCAGCTGGCTTTAAAAACGTTCAACATGCCAGTAGTTCATTTTTTTTTAAAGTCATACAAGGACTATGATGGGATACAAAAAATCCCATAGCTGAGATGAGGACCAGAGTACTTTTGAGGTTTTTCTTGTCCTTTTCTTCTGCAGTGTTTACAGAAGTGAGCTTACACCTTTGACTTGTGTAAAGTGCCAATGTGTTTCTATTGAATGGTTTGTATGTTTGAAAAGTTCTTGAAAAGCTCTTATTCTGCTGAGGGTTTTCCCATGTCTCTGTGCCCATATAACAAGTATCACTGACATTCAAAGTACCATCAGGCAAACGGAAAAGGAAAAAAAAAAATCAATACAACAAATGATACTTGGTACATGGTAACTTATCCATCAACCTGTTCTTCACGAGAGACATATCAAAGGCAGTTTGAACTTTTGTGTTGAACCTTCTTGGTCTATTGTGCTTCCCTTTCTGTCATGTGAACCAATGTAAAATTACAGTAGATCGCATGATTAAAGTAATTGCACTAGCCACCGAATCTGTGCAGACTACTACAACTAGATGGTTTTGCTTGCTTTCTGACTGCTGCATACATATGTGTTTTTCTGGATGTTGTTTTGTGTTTTGTTCTCCTCCCTGACATTACGACACAAACTGTATGTTGAACGTAACACCCTTGTCCACCATTGGAGAATTCTCTGATGAATGTACTTTACTGTTGGCAAGAATCTCTCAGTCTAATGTCATACTTTATCTTCTTGGCTCTGCTGCTCAACCAGCCTGAAGAAAGATTTTTGTAACACACTAATATATATTGTATATTAACAAAAGCCGTGATTGGACAAAGCAGTCATTTGCATTATCTTTATTTGCACCGTGGTAAAAGAGAACTACCGCAATTGGCAGGTACTACTTGCTGATTTAATTGAGAGGAGGGATGAGATCAAAGAAAACAGAGAAGTGAAGAAGAAACGGGTGGATGGGAGGGCTAAATGACCAAGAGCAAGCTGATTTTGGCAGGGAAAGGGGAGGGGTCAGGCAAAAGTAGCAAAACAAACCTCATAAGACAAAAAAAAAATCCCATTAAATAAGTTTCAGTATCTGAGGAGCAATGACACCCTTCAGTCCTACCACTTCCCCACACACACTTCCTGAAGAAGACTCTGGTAATGCATCAGACACACAGTTTGCAGACACAGTGAGTTGAGCGTAAGGTCTCAAACAGCAGGGCAGAGTTCTCCAGTCTTCGATCTGTGCCTGGCTGATGAGTCGTGTTTATGAAATCAATCTTTCTTTTAATTTTGCATTCCCCTCTAGGCTTTGTGACGCAGGAAGCAGTTTGCGGCTGTGGTGCCTTGCTTCGACTTTAAAATCGCCACGAATCACAGATGGCTATTTAGTGGCCCTACAATGCTGCACATCATCAGCTTACATTCCACCCTTTGGTTGTTGTTTTTGTGTTGCACAAACATTTGATAGGATCTTTAGTGCCATCGAGCTTAGATGTCAAGCGTTCTTGCTTGTGCTGCTTTCCTTTGCAAGTTGTTTTTAGAGCAGTAGACGTAGAGTTTTGTGAAAGATAGACGCAAGGATCATAATTTCCCACTCTCCATACTTATATGTATCATATTGAAAGCGCCAATAGCCTTACTAAACATGAAGATAATCTTCAAAATCTATATATTTAAATATACATATATATATTTACTGTGTAGAAAATGAATATTAGAGTCCTATCACTAATGGCGACCCTCAGGGGTCAAGTCTATAAATGTTTAAAAAAAAAAGTGTTGTAAGATTTGTATGAATAAATTTTTGTAAACAACAAAATTTCGTCTAATCTTTGAAGCCAATATCACCATAAGTCTTTAAGTTAAAACACATTCAAGGGATGATTTTAGTGAAAATATAGAAGTAATAATAACATAACCTAAACTGTTATATTCCTTCAATCGAGGAAGATTTTCCCTCGACAACTTTAACAGGATGCTTCCATAAGAAAGGACAGATCAGTGGAATGAAGAGATGCTCAGAAGAAAGGTAAACAACACTAGAAGCTGAAAAACTCAAAGAGATCATATATAATCTAATAAAACGAAGCCTTTTAGGACTAATATAGGCAATCAACTTTAACACACACACACACACACACACACACACACAGTCTAAACCATCATTCACTGCGTGGTGAAATAAAGAACAAACTGAGGATTGTGGCCATAAACTTCCTCTCTCCGTCACCGCGGATGCTACGATTGTCTGGTAGTGGTGTGAAAAAGAAACACCGGCAACATGTTACAGAGTAAACCAGCATTTCATAGAAGCAAAAGGGTAAGCTGGTGAAAAGAAGACCGAGATCCAAGTCTCTGCCCCATTTTCATAGTGACTCAGTAACTTTGGCTGTGAAACACTGACACCAGTTGGCTGGGTGTCTACCTCCCCTTGGGACAGCATGAGTAAAAAGAGGTGGGAGGGATCAGCCAGCCACCACCACCCGCTGCCTCGCTGCACTTTACACCACTCCAGGACTTCGGCAATGACCAAACGAAAGGCCTGTGGTACATGGTGGCGGTGGAACAGTTGGCCGGGCTCAACACTGGTGCATTCACTTTATGCACAAAATAAGGTCAACACGTGAAAGCGAGTGACTCGACGCAGTCAGGCTTTGACAAAACGTGTGATAATGGAGAAATATGTACTCCACACACATATATCCACAAAGTATGGAGAAAGAAATCACTCTTTCAAAATAAAAGTCTCACATAGAGTAGTTTCAGTGTCCACACTAATAAAGCACATATTGATCTCCATCCACATCCAGGAGCAGGACATTAAAGCTGCCCTTTACATTTGGCTTCAACATCTTCTATCCAGATTGTCACACTCAAGTTTATTTCCATTTAGCTCTTATATGTGGATTGGACCACCTGCAGAGGATGGTCAGATCTTCAATACATCTTGGCGCATTTACACCTGGATTTTATCCGTTGTTGTTCTATCCAATTACAATCCAATCACATTTTAATCCCAGCGGTTCAAAAAACCAACTGACATATGATTATGAAAAGTGGGATAATGCCATAATCACTGTGTCAGAGTAGAAAGCCATGGGTGTGGTGGCTGCCTCGCTCCCCCTGCTGGTTTGGGACGCCTGTAGGCATCTGGAGTACCACACCCCAGCCTCCCCAGCCCTCTACCTCCACCCTCCCCAGTCCTCTACCTCCACCCCCATCCCCTGTTCCCCCACTAGGTAGAACCTTTTTCATACTTGTCTGTCATCCCAAATTAGAGCTCACGATCTCCAACGGAGGCCCCCACCCCTCATAACGTTACACAATAGGCCACCGTACAGGCAGGACCTTTTCCTAGACGTTGCAGGGCTTGTCCGGACCCCCCGCCCAGCTCCTTGCGATCTCTTTCAAGGGCTTCAATTACAATCACATCACTTGTGATTGTGAGGTACGGTACGGTATATCGCGCCAGGCTCCCCTGAGTGCGCCGCGGTGTGGGATGTCAGACGGGGCCAGCCACACAAAGCCCGCCATGTGTCCCTCCTCCCTCCCTGTGTGCGTAATAACCCTCCCCTCTCAGACAGGATGGCAGGGCTTTGATTTTTTTGCGGCCGCGGCCCCGGCTCTCAGAGGAGCGCAGTGAGAGGATGATCAATGGGAGTGATCTGATTCCTCCAGCGCCGTGCCAGACCCCTTCTTAACCCCGCTAACCCAATCAGCCGGCGTTGCCAGGCGACGGGGGCCCCAGGAGGATGCGTCCGGGGAGTGGGCGGGGGCACCGGTGGCCTTGCCGGGCACCCAAGGATCATACTGGATGTATTTCACTCAGATGGCTTCGGTCTCGTCTCTGCTGTCTTTTACTGGCTGTGATGGCTGGTCGCGGGGAGGGGCGAGTGATGAATGGGCCTTTCAGGGAGGAAACACAGAGGTTGAGCAATGTGTGGCAATTCATAAAAGTGCAAGCACACACACACACACACACACACACACACACACACACACACACACACACACACACACACACACACACACACACACAGCCCCCCCACCTCCCACACACACACACACACACACAATAAGACTTACACAGTCTTACGCAGAGGCTTAACCACAGCCACTACTGTATCACCATAACACTCATAAAGCAAAACCAATTCAAGTTCAAGGTTTGTAGAGGCTGTGTTAATGGACCATTAGAACATCACTTTCAAAATGGAGAGAGAGAGAGAGAGAGAGAGAGATCATGGAAGCGTGGGTAGTAGGAAATAGGTTTTGACTGATTTTCTTTTTTGAAGGCCGAGGCTGATACTGATATTTTTGATTGAAGCTGCCAATAGCAGCAATAGGATTATGTGATGTAATATTTTTAAATGTGACCATTTTCATGCCAAACATTTAGAAGGATTCAGTGAATAGCAGAGAATTTGATTTTTGTCAGGATGGAAAAACCTCTGAAACATCACTTAGGCCATCATATGACAACAAAGTCAAAATCAAAGTCAACTCAAGCTTTATTTGTTATGGCATATTTCATACCAAGAGCATCACAGTGTGAATTACAAAGTGATATAAATATAGAAATATAGCTTGAAAGTGCCAATACTTGAAAGTGTATAAGACATATAAGACATACATGTTTTTAGTTCACCTGCTGCCAGCATAAGAACTGAAGGCTTCACCTGCTTTTGAGTTTACACAGGGAAAAACAACTCTGTCTGCTGCGCCATGGTTCAGCTGAGCTTCTATTTCGGAGGCAGGTTCCACTTGGTCGTTAGCATACCCCCGCCTTTAGCATACCCCCCCCCGTGCTCCACAGCCAAAGCTCCCAACCCTAACCCAGGATCCCCTCTGCTCCTCCGGGGGCCGTGTGACTGACAGCTTTCTGGAGGGGAATCCACATGAAGCCCTTTCATCACGGTCACCCCCTGGGCCCTGCCTGACTGACTGCACAACAGAGCACGAGTGCAACCAATGTTGGCGAGCGCTTGCTGTAATCACACTGGTAAAAATACGTCTTTTTCATGTCAGCCTTCCGAGAGACCTCTAGGCAAAGACAGATTTCTTGTAGACAGATGCAACATTGGCCTGCTGCCTCTGAAGGTAGGGGACACGTTTTCTATGAGAGTAAACAGGGCCTGCTAGGTTTGGTATCAGGGTTCGACTTATATGGGTTTTTGAAGGCCGATACTGATAATTGTTTTTCCTTTAGCTGATATTCAGTATCTTTAAATTTGGCCATGATATTTTGTATTGTATTATTCACTGACTAGTACACACTTACATAAGAGAGTGCTGCCAGGTGATTTTCAACACAATCCATTGCTTCGTTTAGTGTCTATGGAAAATCGCGCTAGCCCCCTAGCGGCTAGTAAACCAGTGGGTGGTCTTGGTTAACTTGGTTAACTGTTTCGGCTCCCTAGTCCCTTTTTAAATTTGACCATTTAATGCCTAAACAATAAAGGTATTCAGTGTTTCCCCCAGTATTTTATTCTTTCCACGGTGGAAAAGCCTCTGAAACAGAATTTAGACCATCACAGGACACTAAACTCTCCATTGAAACCTAGACGAATGAAATTTAGGGTTAGCCCTTTATGGCAGGATGACCCACCACACCTATACAATGGTAGGGGGATTGGCAGGGGGAACATTTGGGAAACGTTACTGACTTTAAATGAAGAATGAATTCACACAAAACTGATTAGATGAATAAATGAGCAAAAGAAAATGAAATATCAAAATATTTTTATGTTGCTCTGGTCAAAGAGACAAACCTCCATCATATCAGCAGTGGATGATGCTGACTGGCCGATATCTGATATCTAATAAAAGGCCAATATCGGCCTGAAAACCAATCTATTGGTCTAACCCTATTTAGTGTGTTTACAGGAGGCTCAATTATAATGTGTTTGTTTGTGTTGTGCATCTCTCTCTCTCTCTCTGTCTCTCTCTCTCTCTCTCTCTCTCTCTCTCTCTCTGTATAGGGACTTGAGTACAGGTTAAAGGGGACCTTGTTAAGCGTCTGCTCTTCATCCTAAGCATCTGACCGTCTTCATGCAGAGACCGTTCAGGTGAAGGCACCGACACTTAGCAATCTGGACAAAGACCCACAAAAACTCACAATACTGTATTTCTGCAGCCCTTGTATAGAGTGTATCTGCACACACCCATCCCATCATACTCTTTCTCCCCCACCTTCTCTCTCTCTCTCCCTCTCTCTCTCTCTCTCTCTCTGGAGAGCATGTACTATATGGGGCCCAATTAGCGTTCTTCTAGCTGAAGACGTCATGGCAGTCTGGGTTTGCGAGGCCAGGGCTAGGTGACCATGTTCCTGGATTTGGATTGAACACTGTACTCATTACTCGGCTGTCAGCTGACCCCTGATGTCATTTCCTCACACCATTAGAGATACTGTAGGTCTGAAGGCTAAACCGGGCACACACACACACACACACACACACACACACACAAGCCACAGCGTCATGAATATGCATACGCTGTCTATCGTCACGGTATCGATCTGTCCATTAGCACGCTATACAGCCGCATGAAGTCATCAGCGGCTATAACTTTGCAAACAGGAAGGATGGAAAAAGGTCGTAGACACTTTAGGAGCCAGTAATGTACCACAATTAAATCGCACTGTTCTCCGCACACTACAATATGCTCTTATATCCACCGGTTGAAAGATTGTGTTTGGAGGTCATAGAAATAACAAAAGCAAAGTGATAAAGTGTCTTGTCTTGGCAGTTTTGAGATGGAGACGCTCATCATTCATCTTAAACCAATAAAGTGGTCGTAATAAATCAGTTGAGTTGCTTGGTTTAAAAACCCCTTTGAAGAAAGAGGTGGAGTTAATTTATCTTACTTGTGCTGACGTGGGTATACCTGTCTTTGCCCAGTCTGATGCAGAAGAAAGTGCACCCCAAGCAAAGATAAATCATACTCTTACAAGAGGGAAACATTCAGTCATCTCTAAAAATAGAGTCACAAAGTTCTGTACACACTCTCTCCTCTGCACTTACGCACATCATCTAGATAGTCTAGCCTTATTCTTTCTTCGCTGACGCTTTCTGAGAACATGACACGTTTAATCTGATGGTTTCATTGAGGAAGAGCAGCCTATCAGCATGTCTATGTCAGGAATATGAAAGAAATCACACAGAAATGTCTCTTTTGGTGCAGCAACAACTTACATACTAAAAAAACTAAAACTGACTTGTATTTTTGGGCTTTGATGGTTTTCTTAAGTTGCCAAAAGGCTTATTTTTACATGTTGAAGTCAAACAAAATAATCTATGTGACTATATAAAAACTGTACATGGCCAGATGCTGCATCGGGGCTATAAAGAGACCCTCTCATCTCTCTTGCTCTGTTCAACACAGCAGCTTCCTCTGAAGGATAGTTCATCTTCATTGTAGATTTTCTCTTTTTTGGTTGCCAGACTGAGTGGCGGCCTAATAAAATCTTCATGGATCGTTTCCGTTGCGGTGGCTACCTTCACGTCGACGCAACGTAAATAAAATGGCTGATGAATTGCAAACGTAATTAGATTTGACTTAAGCAGAAACATGTTTCTAAATCAGCCGAGCCGATAAACGCGCGACCATTCTGATCTGCTTTGTGGAACAAATTAATTTCCTGTCATACATGATTAGGCAGCTTGTTCTGAATAGTATCGTCTTCACCAAAGTTAACCAAATGAGTCATTCATCCCTTTTTGGATTTGACGTCTCGTCGTCACTCTCATGCAATTCCATCTCCATCCTATTCTCATGGTCTTCGTAACGAGAATGATTTTTTTCCTATGAATCAGTGGTGTAATGACCAAAAATAGTTGTAGTTTCTCAGATGCTGGGCTGATTGGCAGATTGACAGCTAATCGTTATCTAATTAACACTTGTTAATGGATCCATAGTTAAATTGGTCCCTGGACTGACCTTAAAGCTTTGGATGCATCATGAAAGCCACCCCTACATCAGTCACCACTTGAATGAGTGCGCTATCATCCGTCTTCCCCCTCTGGCTGTTTGATATGTATCTTTAATATCTCCAATTACTAAAATAGAGCCTCTATCTTTAGCCGTTCACAGTTCATCTTAGCAGGCAGCGCAGTGACTGCTCCTGAAATACCTTCTCATGTCTTCACAGATTCCTCTTTCGGAGTTTTCAGTGTTGAGTGTTGTCAATGAAAGCAGTGGCGTTATCACTTTATATGAGGAGATGTTAAATAATGCACAAATAAACCCTTAGCACACGTACATACAAAGACAGACACCCGTGTACAACTCAGTAACAGCTTGAGATTTTGTGTGCGGTGTCAGGATGATCTAGGTTTACACATATTGCTTTTATAAAATCTTTCCATGTTGAAAAATACACAATCCTCATTCATTTATCCCTTGCACACACTGACATATTGCTTCTGGGCAACAAACAGCCCTTAATGTCAGAATCAGCACCATTCCTGACGGACAATGAATTGGTACTGTAAAGCTCTGAGTGGAAAGATGTCTGTTGACAGCTCTAAATCATTCAATAAAGCCTTTTTGTGTTTGCAGACAACACTCAGGGGTATCATCCAATGTGCTTTCTGTTCTTCCTTATATCCTGTTGCTCTGTGGGAACCAATCTAATTGTGCCATATATTTGCCTGAAGACTTCATCAAGTGCCTTGGTGACTCTTACAGGGATTCACAAAAGAGTCGTTTTTTTAGATATATGAGAACTTCTTCCCAGCACCGGCCACACTATGAACCACACACTATAATCCTTTTAATGCCAAACAGATGCACCGTTACGAGGAGCATACATCTTTTAAAACCTTTAAAAAAAAAAAAAAAAAAAACATCTAATGCCAGTCTAGTGAGGTCTAAAGTCTAATGAGGTAGTGAGGCATTTATTTCTTAAAGGTTGCTGTTTATTTCCAAAGGTTGTTATTGAGGAAGCAACAGACAGTGTCAGTAATTATGAGGCTATTCCTCCCATCCAGATATTGGACTGGTGTGTGCAACCACTGCTAATGGCGCCACTGTAAGATGCATTGCCATTGCAGCACGAGTCCACCTCTAGCTTCGTTCTCTGGAGGAGCTGCAGCCGTGTGAGCTAACACCGCGTAGAGTATTTGGATGCAGGGAATGCAGTATTGCGATATTCAGCCTAACCTCGGCTAACCTGCAAAGGCCGTGATATGAAAATGCACCTTTCAGTTGGAAGGACACACAGATGATATGTTCATCAACACCAATAATAACTGGAAACTTGCTCTCTAGTGGTGACTCTGAGTCTGCTTTGTCAAAATAGATAACCTCTGTAAAACGTATTTAACTCTGCAGCGTGTTAGGGTGCAATTTTTATCCAATGATATGTCTCATTTGGCTGTAAAAACTTGTTCCACCTTATTAGCAAAAAGTTCAGGAGACGAGGTTTAGCAGACAGCAAACATCAATCCAATTAAAATAGAATTTGTCTCCCTTCATTTGATACTGTGCTGTAATGTTAGAGCATCGACAATTAATTACCACGTAGTAGTAACGATTAGTTTATACTAGTAGTGACCCAAAGGCAGTATCCATGACCCTAATGGTGGACATATTATCAATAGAGCCTGTTATCACCAGTATGCTCTTGGAGAGTCATTTTCATTTGCCCTTCTAACGATGTGAAGGCAGAGGACGCTCACCTCACCCTGAATTTCATCAGCTCATGTACCGCAAGGGTATGCGGTTGAATAAAAACCTTCCTGCAGGAGAATAGATTCCCTCCGCCAGCATTGTGCCGTTAGCTGTCATGTTGACCTGTGATGTAAATTAGCCTGTATGAGAATGGTTCAAAAGGAACAATGGGAAAAAATACCATTTCAAAATCTGTAATGAAAGAAGTCAGTGAGCTTGAGCTTAATTACTTCAGAAACCTTTCTATATGCAACGCTTTACTGAGATGATGCATCACCAGCCTTCACCTCCTTTCTCTCCTGTTTTAGTAGGAATGAGGACTTGCTTATTATTGGCCCATTCAATTCAAGGGTGTTATAGTGTCAAATGAGATTTGTTTCACAGTTACAAGACGTAATTGGTGGAGGCTCTCTCAGTAATTTACTCTCAGCCAGTGCTACTTCACTTTATGGTGAATAATTGCCCCTGTCTGGCTCACTAGGGTTATGGCCAGCATGACTGCTGAGCCTCAGTAGCCAAGGGGACAATGATACACAAGGCAGAGCATCCTCACTCTCACCGTTGCTATTTGGTGATGTCTTGTTTATAAGTATAATTTTAGTGTTTCAAAGTGAACTAGTTCTGAATGTTAGCAGGAATGCTGGCAGAATTTATTCAGTGCAATTTCATGACAAAAACAAATTACACAGACTTGCTAAATACGGATCATGACGCATGACAGATCTTGCATAAGAATATATATATGGTGGGTGGTTTTCATATAGGCCCACTCTCAACTTCCTTGTTGGAATAAAAATGTGAGGAAACAAGTAAATATTTGATGAAGTTATGAAAGGATTTACATCCCTTCATGCAGGATATTATCTCTCTGGTAAACGTGCATGTACATGTACACTACTTACTACTTTCTGTTTATCAAACCAACTCAATGAAATGATACCAAAGCCTGTTGGAGATAAACAATAAGTATGAATGATTCTACAATCGCATCTTATGAACAAGACAATCCCACAGTGCCTTATTATTTGGACTGACCCTCTGCTGCTGATAAGGTGAGGTGAATCAAGAGGTACAATATTAGTGAATAATAAAATATTAAAACAATTAAATATTAGTGAAAGTAATCCTGAGCCCCCTGTGACTCATTATCAGTGGCTCCCTGTCTGGCAGATATCATGAATCACCATTTAGGTTTGTTTCATCATGGAGCCAAAAAGTCCCATCTTTCCTCTTAATATTTACAATAGCTGCTGAAGTGTTGCATAGTATTTGACCCACCGTACCTGAAAATTTGCAATGTTGAGAATGGGATCTGTGATTGTTCAGTTAGGCTTAAATTCAGATGTATATCATGTATAGTGATAAGGTATGGAGGCTGCATTCACTTTCTGCAGTACAATTCTCATTTGATAGTTAGACAACCAGTTAGATATTTTCCAATTAATAAAATACATCTGAGACCTACAAAAAAGCAAAAAAAAAACAACCATTAATTATTGAACAAGCGTGATGCTTAATAAAAAAAACAGAACATATCCAATTATTGCTGTGCACTAAATGCAATTACATTACTAGAAAAGAGATGACAGAGCACTATGAATTATTGATATCTAGTCATTTAATATCATGGGATACAGACATCAATTTGGATGACAGTGCCATTGATTCTGAGTGGTTGAGTGGGTAACATTTCCTTAGGGATTGTTCCCTTTGGAAGGCAGTGGACTGTTGGCGGGCTTTATTGGGCTTATAACTCACCACGAAGAGAGACTGGAGATAGCAGAGCACCGTGTGGATAACCAATTTGGAAAAAGTCCTCCCTCTTGTCTTTAGGTTATATCTGGTATCTCAGACCAGTGTCTGTTCCCCTCACTGTGGGGCTTCGGTACTCCTCTGTTTAATGTAGCAGTGCAGACTCTTTTGATAAGAGCTCCTTAAATGCTCCTGTCATGTAACAGCTGTGGAGAAACTGAGATGAAAAGATGGACTTCAATCCTGCCCAGATGGGGATTTCAATGAGCTGATCGTGGTTCGGCAGGAGTCAAAATAAGGTCACTTAGGGTGTGATCACTTCGCCATATTGGAAAAGTTAACTTTGTTACCCTTTTGTGTCTGGTTTACAAGGGAACCAGGGCTTGTAAGCAAAAGTCACGTGGATTCACAAGTAACCTGTCATCCCGCCATTTAAGAGATTTTGGCGGCGGGAGTCAAAACAAGTTTGAATCCAGACCCTGTAACTTTAGCAAAGCATGATGGACTTGCCGTAATTCACCTTCTCTCTGTTCACATTTATTCCTCGGCCCCTATATGGAGAAGGCATTTCATCTCATCTTGACTCCAAGTACGCTACGCTAGGTTTTCCAAGCATGAATAACTGCTGGCTATCAGTATCAAGTCCGTCCGTCTTATACCCCTAAATAGGTAACGCTTTGGGGTCGTTTCCTGTAGTTGGTTCAGATTACGTTCTCACACCTGACAACTGCAGTTATTTGGTGTGCATTTGGAGTTCAAATAGCATTGTGCTAACCTTCAAAACCAAAAACAACTAAAGAAGTAAACACTCCAGAATCTGAATAAATCTCTGAATGTTCCCACAATATTCCAAGAGTTCAACCTTATATAATTGAAATTTTATTTTGTAACGCGAGTTGAATCCAGCAGGACAGGAAGACTAAGCTACATCCCACCTGCCTACGGGCCACAGCAGAAGCAGGTCCTGATGTTATATTGATGGCCTTGGCTCAGATTGGAGTCCTTCACTGTCTGCTAGCAGTGTCCTGGTTATACATGCCTCACAAATTTTTAGCTTAGGGGTAGGATTTGAATAAAAATGCCATGAATGATTTAGCGACAAAAATGTTCCTGTCCGTATGACGCGCACGCTTCTCAGTGTGAAATAATTTGGCACCGCGAGATTCACCTCTGCTACGACCTTGCTGCTTCTCGTGCAACGTTCGCCAGCACAGGACAGCAGAAGCTCGATCTGGTGCGGGTGTGGTTTGGGAGAGCTTCAATCTTTGAGTGCTCTGTCAAAAAAGTACTCAGTAACATGTACTTCAAATCAAGCACATTACATTGAAGCCTGTCTATAAAAAGAGAGAGGTGACTTATTCTCCTGTCCTGTCAGTACTGAAGACTGAACAAGCAGCCTTAATGCCATTTGGAGTGAAAATAAACGATACAGATTCAAGTTTTTTTGCAGACTCCCAATCAGTTCCAGATGAACTTTGTCAAATCGGGAGGTAAATGTGAAGGACACAAGCTGTTTGCATTGCGGAGCTCATTTCTGAGTTGTGAATGAGAGTTTTGGCACAGTCCCCTGTGCTGAAAAAGTTATTTATTATTCAATATTATTATTTTAAATATTAAATATTATTTGCATTATTTATTATTATTATTATTATTAATTATTAATTATTATTTATATACATAATAATGTTTATAATTATTATTATTATTATTATGAGTTATTCATTTATTCTAGTTATTTTTGCCATACTAAGCATGGGAAGTAGGCACACGCCACAGCTCTGGCATTCGGTGTCAAGAGGAGGCCCGAATACCTCAGCTCATTAGGCCTGGTCTCGTTGTTAAGTGGTCTCAAACTCTCACTAATAAATTTGACTCTGAAGAGGTTGTAGAAATTGCAAATAGCAAATTTGCTAATTGCCTAAATGGTGATATTAAATTTTGCTACCGTGTTGTTCCCGAGGGTAATTGGCCTAAGTTATGTTAATAAAAGCCTTCCTCTGATTTTCAAGAGATTTAATTACAGATCCAGCTGATTGGAGGATGATTCTCCACTTATTGTTCTTACTGTTCTTGAACAACTCCTCCACCCTTCCAAGCAGTATCATGTCTTCACTCATACATTTGTATTTCTCTTCCTACTCAGGATTTGAACAGGTTCATTCCAGATTGCTGACATAAAACAAAAACTCACTACGGGGTTGTTATTTATAGTTGGTCAGGGTTAGCTTTACAATATCTTACCAGCTAATTGGTGTCAGGGTGATAACATAACAACAAATGTACCAAGATGTACTAACTCATGTACTGCAGTGATTACACTGCTGCACAGAGCACATGTATACACACCACGGCTGTCTTAGCAAATACACAACACGTACAAATACAAGAGGAGCACTGTGAAATTCTCGGGGATATATTATTTTCTCTCATGACGATTCAAAGCAATGACCCTGCCAGTGTTTGTGTATAGGTTGTATCTGAGCAGATGGAGCGCCGGCGCTGTCCGTCCCCCGCGTCCGTTAATCTTGTTGACACTTTGACATTTTTACGGCACAACATATCTGTTCACATGCTCAATGAGTTTAGGATGGCCCCCGGTGATGCCTTGATATCACTTATGGATCAGACGCTTCTTGAGCCGGACAGGCCACAGTAAATTACACAAATCTAGATGGAGGAGGGAGGGAGGGTGGAGAGGGGAGGGCAGTGACAGTGAGAGGGGCAGGGCAATTTGCTCATGTTCATTCATTACCTTCATTAAAGTTTGAGGGGCAGACACATGCTCGCTGTCTGATTTATACTGTCAATCATTGCAACGATTGGACATTCAATTACCCTCCCTCCTCCAGGAGGATTCCAGCTCGGGGTTTCATTAAGCTGCAGGTGTGGAAGTCACAATATGCAGAAGAGATGCACAATGCAACGTATAGGAATCAGCGGTATTTTTGTAATGAAATCGCCAGCCAGATATGAAGACGGCGATGTAATGAAATCCACATCCATATTGGATGATATGAGGAAAAGGGTGAATAATAATAGCTCTCTTTTTTTCTCAAGCCACATCATTAAAAGTAGATTTTTCCCTGACGAGTGAACTACAGGAGCCAAAGCAGACCTCTACTGTGGCTCTGTAACACATCTGTATAAGTCATCTGGATTTCCCCATCATAAATAAATCATAACACTCATTTGTGAACTTAAGCGGTCAACTTTGATTACCTTTGTTCAGTAGAGTGAGTTTCTTTGTAGAGTGTTATACAGTATACAGTATATGCTTATATATGCAGTATATCGGATTCAATGTTTTACTAGATGCCTGAGAAAATGATCATGGGTATTCCTGTCTTCCACAGTTCTTACTATCGCTCTGTCAAGGTTTTGGGGTAAGCTGTAATAGGACGCTGGCAGAGTACATACCCCTTGTGGATTCACACACAAAACAAAGATTTGTTTGTATTGTTGGAGAACCAAATCTAAAAATGTATTTTGTGTTTGTGTTTCCCTGTCTCGTTTGGCACTCTCCACTGCACACACACACACACACACACAAGAATTCATAACTTTGCAAAGCTGACACGCAAAAAGAAAGCAAATTAGCAGTACCTTGAAAGTAACTACAGGGGGTGGACAAAATAACAGAAACACCACATGAAAAACAACATTAACTTTGAAGTAAATGAATCGCAATTAGGCAGCTACACACAGGCAATGTAACAGTGCTGCTGAAGTCGAGTGGCCTTGAGGTTGGGCTGTATGTCAGGCTGAGGAGGGGGCCGCTTGATTGGAATTAAAGCTCTGTTGGTGGAAAGCCCAGCAGGGGTGGCCACAGGAGGCTAATTGGTCTTTGTCATTTACCACATTGTCGGTTGAAGTGAATGAACACATTTCCCCATGAGCCTTCACCTTTCCAGGTTAGCGTGACACAGCAGAGTGCAGCATGAGAAGCATCACTTCCGCAAGTCCTAGAGAGGTCGTTGGCTCTCACGTCATTTGAGTGATTGTAAAACCAGACATGTACATACTTTTTGTTTTTTTAATCTTTTTACATCAGCCGCTGTTATCTAACACTCCTTGAGACTGATGCATGTTCATGAATTGTTTGAAAGAAGTGTAATAGAAAAATATCTTATACGGAGAGGGATTTCATATTTTATCTGGGTTGTCAACCGGTCACTTAAAGAATAATAGTGTAGTCCTAGTACTCTGTTTATCTCTGCACAAAGTAAAAACAACAGACAGCTCATGTGAACTGTACATTCTTTCAAAATGCATAAAATACGTGGATTCTTTTCACATTTGTTTGGCTTTGACCTACTGGCATTCCACAAAGTTGAGAAGAACAGATCATTCCTGCATGCTGCCTCCCTGCTGGGCAACAAGGATCTCACTGGTGACTCATCTATGTGGCCTGTAGTTTCCCTCACTGTCACCACTTTCCACAAACACTGTTCGCCTCAATCAGTTCACTGTGATTGTGACCATTAAATGCTTTGTAACTGAGTAGCCTACAGTGCAGAAAATCAGGTAGAAAGTGATAATAGATAAAGAGTAAAAAGAACATTTCTGCTCCCCCTACTACTAAGATTATTTAATGCTATGCTAACCAAATGATTATTAGAGTTGGAACAATATTTTGCATGGAAAACACCATTTCTCATGCTGTATATGAATCCAAACACACATAGACCCATTAACAATTTTTTAAAGTGATCTCAGGGAGCCTGGTGTTACAGCACATTGTGATTCTGATATTAAAGCTCATTCTCCGGGGTCCGAGGGTCTTTGCAGAATGCTCCTCATTCTCGGTGCACAGATGTGAAGGCACATCTCTGCTCGCCACGAGGACAGACTGGGATTGCACCACTGAAACTGTATGGCCTGATACGTTCATCCTGCCACATGTCCAAACTTGCTCTCCAATCCATGCAGATTTCATTCCACGTCCTCAAAACCATCATTTCATGTAGCCTTATTTCTGTCAGAGAACGTGTCAATAAATCTGTCAGATAGCTTTTTAACAATTTCTCTTAGAGGAATCTCTTCGTTTCAGTGATCCACACATAGTTAAACATTAAACCATTTGTCTCAGCAAAAACAAGGATGGATCCAAGCTGTCGTGACATGTCAGTCAATAGTGTAATGCTCATGTTTCATTTACAGCACAGATTCTATCATCTTGACATACTAAGTGACAACCTCTGAAGCATCAAGTCTCCTCAGTGCAGCAGTAATATAGAGAATGGGCAGTCTTCTGTCCAGGCTTTTATTTTAAGTATATTCAATTTGATTACTGGAAGAAGACTAAAGGCTCCAGATATTTATCAGTTTATTTCTTCACATGAAAAAGGCATTCATCATAAAGAATCTATTATCTATTATCTGATAATTATTTATTTATATAGGAAATGCATTTTTTTGTGATTCCACAAATCATCTCACATCTACTTCAAATCCTCTCCTGAGTGCCAGGTTCAGAAACAGTTCTTGAACTCTTATTGTGGATGGCAGATATCCTTTGATGAAAGTTTTCATTGGTTTTTAATATTGCTGTGCCGGCGTATGCCCAGCTGTGCACACCATCAAATTAGGTGTGAAGTGGAATAGATGTGTTGAGCCGGCTCTAAGCATGTTCTTAAAAAGGACAAAAGTTCACCTTATGTCAATAATTTTGTTTTGAAGGATTATGTTATTTGGATTCGAGTGCTAGGGAGATAAAAGTTCATCTGCAAAGATGGATTCACAGCTGTAACATCACATCACCATAAAACCTGTCAACTAATACCACCACCTCCTATACCAGACATTCATCTGGGTCATCAACAGCTAACATGTTGGTTGTTGAAATGTTACTGAGGAGAAAGGAATGATTGCAGGTTGAATGCTGCAGTTTGGTGTTTTTACAGTAAGTGAAGCCACCTGTTTTAGCCAGCTATCATTCAAGATGACTAAGTTATGGACCGCAAACTAAGCAGAGGTCATTGTGGATTCAATAAGCAGTGAAAACCTTCCTTTGCTGACAAGGTCCTCACCTGTCAATGTTTATCAATGTGTCACTGTCGGCTTTTCCGAAAGGGTTGCGAAAACACATAGCAAAAGTTTTTTCAACTACAGTTTTAGAAGAAACTAGCATTAGCCTCTCCTCTTCAAAAGGAATCCACAAGATAATATACTTCACCTTGGCTAAAACTGTAGAGAACATGATATTTCTGATAAATCACTTTAAAAAAAGTTGTTGTCAGACTAAGACAGACAAAATAAAATAAATAAATAAATAAATAAATAAATAAACAAAATAAACAAAATTTAAAAAAATGAGGCCAATGTGAGGAAAACTCACATTGGCATCATTTTTCATAGAGACTGATGAAAAGCACACCTCTTGCAGTCATTAGCAATCAAATTAGACATATGAAAAACATTGCCCCGATGACCACTCCTGTTCTCCTCGGTCAGGAATTAGCAATTACGTTTCATTAAGGCGTTTCCACCTGCGATGCTTTCCAGCTCATTAGCAGCCTGGTACTTCAACCTGGTACTTAAGCTTGCAGTAAGAGTAACACAATGGCCTTATGAGAGAACAGGTGACAGGACTTCACAGCTCTGCCAAGCAGGCTTTTTTTTTTGCTTACCGATATGTACTAATTGGTGTCTACATCATTTTTGTTTTAAACCCGTAAGCACCACGCACACTACAAGACAACACGCACCGAGATAGCGCTCTAGCTTTAAGGAGATAATTATTGATATTTGTGTCTAACTGCTAACTCTCCGGAGGTAAAGGAGTACCACCGACCCGCATTCATTTTTAATATCCATCATTACTATTCTTGTCCTCCTCCCGGCTCACCTCACCTCTTACTCCATGTCAGGCCTTGAGATTCAACATTTTCAGCTTCACAAAGAACATATTGTAGATGCTTTACTAGAACTACGTGAGCTTAGACCTGTTATTTTCACATGCATGCTGTCAATTTGGCATTACATGGCTATACTGTACTAAGGTGATTCATGTTAATATATGTATGAGCGCAATATATACATCTTCAAGTCAGTTCTATAACAATATACTAGTAGATGACATGATTTCCACCAAGGCTGGATCGGGTGAGCTTGACAATACATGGAGATGCAATACACTCAATTAACAGGAATGCACTGATATAATGACAGCATCCTCCCACCAAACCCACACACGTTCACCCATTCAGTCCAGGCCCACGAGTCTATTGATTTGACTGGTGAAGAATGTTGTATGTTACATTACATGTTCTTCACCATTATCCATCTCAGCTGAATGGATTGTTTTGCTGCAACACACTATTTGTGTATGTGTGTGTGTGTGTTGAGGGTGGGGGTTTGTGTGTGTAATTGGATGACGTGATATCCATATGGGAATTGCTTTCAGTTATACGTAAACAGGCACTGGTGTTTGAGCGCACTCCCACCGAGCAGCAAAGACGTCCCCTGAGGAACCGGAATGGAAGATTTTACGACCGTCTTCTGAACGTCCAGTGTTGACGTCCACACGACCTCTGCACAAGGTTAAAAATGAGGTGGTGCCGGGGATCGAACCAACAACCCTCCGGTGATGGGTCGGCTCCTCTAACCGCTAGGCGAACCTGCCGTGATCATGAATACAAAAGTGCAACGTTTTCATGATTTCATGACACACACACACACACACACAGAGGGATCCCTGGCACCACCAAATGTTTAACCTTGTACAGAGGTCCTGTGGACGTCAACATTGGACGTTCGGCAGACGTCATAAAAAGACGTCATAAAATCCTCCAGTCCTCCTCAGGGGACGTCTCTTCAACGTAGACGAAGACTTTTAAAAGACGTCTTTTGGACTATCAGCGGGGCTGTTGAGACTATCTTTAGACCCGTTAATTAACATACTCTCACCACTGGCTGTGCCTTACCACTTGGTTCTGATTTGATCTAGAAAATGGATTAGATAAACCAGTACAGCAGATTTAAAGTTACAATATTCTGTAAGTAATGGGACAATAGTTGGTAGAAGGCTTCTTTCTTAGTTTCAATGCCATCAAGGTCATCAGAATGGTTTCCCATGAGGGGACACCAATGGGCATCCTGACAGAGACGGTGCTTGATAAGACCCATTTCACAAATCAAGAGAACAAATGAGCGAAGACTACTTGGAAGCATGAAGACATTTCTACTGAAATAATGGAGTAAGGAGCTAACGTTTACCCCTGGCCCCCTGATGTTTGGCTCTGAGACGGCGAGGATGTTGGATCATCCATCCACCCGGGGGACAAATAGAGACGGGTAGAGGAAGGTGGAGAGCAATGGAGGGGAAGTAATTAATGCAAGCAGGAGGGGTGTGATTGCAAACAAATTGGTGGCATGTAGAGACTTTAAACTAAGAGTGGATCCCACAGCTATTCCACCCCTCTCCTACCAGGAAGTAACTTGGAGGAGACGGGGGGAGGAACGGAGTGAAGTCGAGGCCGTTTGGGGACGTTTATTTGCTACTCCCATCATAGACATCGGTCTCGGCGGAACGGAGGAGTGATTTTTGGAGCTTCGGGGATCCGGCCTACATGTTTGGTGATTGTTGAGACTCAGGTGTGCTGAGTGATTATAATGGGCAACAGCTGAGCTCCCTGATCAAGTGCAAAGCTGCAGTTCTTTCCCACGGTACTCTGCTCTTGAATTGAATTTATTAGGTATTGGAATATGACAATCAAAGCGTTTCCTAGTATTCATTATTCAGTATACTGAGATGAGGAACATGTTTCAGGGCTCCAGATTGGCTACCGCGATTATACACCAGAGACTGAAAAATATGTAGAAAAATCTGGACTTCTGGTTTCTATGGCCAACGGTCGTCCTCTCTCTGTTTGTTTTTGATCTGGAAACCGTGGGAGAATGTTTGAATACTGACAGACTGCATCCCAGAATACTGAACGGAGAGCATCTAAAGCTGGCCAAGTGGTTCAGCCCAAACGGAGCTCAAAGTTCTCTTGGGTTGTTCTGTGAAATGAAAAATATCAGAGCATGTACTGTATATCGGCTGCAACATAAGGCTTTCACCAGGCTTGTATGTGTGGTTGAATTATATTACGACAGGTCCAACGGAGCAGGATGAATCTGCAGGTGTGTTTGATGTCACTGAAACTGCGGGGGGGGGGGGGGGGGGGGTCAGGAAAGGGCCACGATATAAGACCTGGACAGATGACCGCCCCGCCTCTAAATTACTGTTGCACTGAGGAGCCTTTGTTGCTACCTGCGCAAGAGATGACATCACTGGACCTCAGTATGTCAACATGACTAAACCAGCGCGTGAGATCAAAAGCTGTGAACGACACGCAACGTGAGCATAGTACTGTTTGTGACTGACGTATCATCTCAGCAAATGGCAACTTGAATATAAACCTGAAAAATGTCTATTTCCGATCAGGGTGCTTGGAGAAGAAATAAAATAAGAGCTGGAAGGAATTTGTTTTTTAGCCAGCAGGATGGATGAATGTGGATTATGGCCTGGAGGTATGGGGGATGCAGACTCATTCACAGCTTTGTATGCGAGCACCAGAATACTGAAATCAACATGAGCAGTCACAGGCAGCGTATAGGAGAGGGGTGATACGGGAGGTTGAAGACGAGGCAGGCCGCGGCATCCTTGATGGGTCGGAGCGGCTGGAGGGAGCGCTTCAGCAGGCTGGCTATGAGGGGAGTTGCCACAGTCCTGACAGGAGATGAGTAAAGCTTGAACAAGTAGCTGCGTCCCTGGTGAGAAAAGGGGTCAGACCCGCTGGATGTTTTTGGAGTACAAACCTGCAGGATTGTGTGTGGCCTCGCTTGACTGTCTGGCGTCTAGAGTCACGCTGGTATTCGTGTCAGTCCGGACAGGACGCGCCGTGGTGCGGTCAGCTCGTCGAGGAGCGTCTGGATAGGCAGTGGATAGGTCTAGGAGGATGAGGACTGAAGACGGTACTGTGGGCAGTCTTGAGGGCAGACTGGCTGGAGTCAAACAGGCTATTCTGTAAGAGATATAAGCTTTTACCTACCTTGACAAGTGCCAAACACCTGATTATTTCCTCGAAGTTTAGTAATAATCTTTAAATCGTGTTTTAGACATGCACACTCAAAACTAAATGGTCTAAAATTGAGAGAACGTGGATATTTTTTAAGTTAAAGCATTCACTCTTCTATGGTTCAGTTAATATCTAAGTTATTTAAGGCATAATCTATTATACCATCATATATGATAATATCTGTTTTTGTGGTAGGGGAAATTGTGATGATGCTAAAACAGGTTTAAAGTATCATGCAAAATTCAGTTTAAAGCCAAAGAAACTCCAAGGAGGGCCTTCTGAAGGGCACAGAGCAATCAGGCATGCCATAAACCTGCATGGGATAAATCACCATAGCACTGGCACTAACCACATCCACTCATAAGACTGCTGCAAGAAATGTTCTTTGATCATCGTGGAGAGCTGCTCAGCTCGCTTTCCAGATGAGACACATCGAGGGAAACAGAATTCCAGGAGAGCAAGACAATTAATAAACCAATGTATCCAGCTTTAGGAAATAAGAAAACGATGATGGATGAATCTGTCCTCTCCCTACAAAAAATATTTTGTAGGCAACTATTTTGTGTGTTCCTTTTTTTTAAATGATGGAGATCTCATTTTGCAGCAGAGCTCTTTAATTGGAATTAGGCTTAATGAACAGGATGCTTGTTAGTGCTTGTCACAACGACACTGAACCTGTTGAGAGACGGATGAGAGGAATGTCTCTGAGAAACACACAAGCACAGTTTCCAAGTCTTGACAATGGCAACCCTGAAAGATTTAGCACAAAGAGTATTAATTACAATCCCAAGGGCCCGAAGGATGCCAAACATTTTACTTCACAATTTAGTCGCTGTGGACAACATAACCAGTCAGTCATCACCATCAAAACATATCACTCATTTTAAACTTGTATTTTGACATTGATATAGGGAACAAAGATGGTAGACCTACCATCTGGGCTTTCCGTACAGTAGAGTATTTGAACTGGAATAGGTGCTCACAAGTCTCATCTCTGTGTAAGATCTTCCCAAAGCTAGCTACTAATTCATTAACCTCAGTAATTTTTTCTAACCTACTAATTTAATTCTGGGTGATTCGCTGAAAGGCGATTTGAGGACGTTCCACACCCTCTTCTTTTGTCGTTTTTCCCGGGCTTGAAACATGTTATGCTTGCAGCACAATGACTCTGCATATAACCGCTTTTTGCATTTTAAAATGTTGGAAACATACAGTACATCAGAGAGAGAGAGCCAAGGTGGAACTTCTCATTGAAGGTGTTTTTGGCTCTAGCAGTGTGACATGTCTCTTCATGGGGATAAAATACACAGATCTCATTATCTCCACAGGTCTTTGATGCATGTGTCCTAGATGCTCATCCAACAAAGACGCATTCTTTCGCCCCAGCCCTGGCTAAATGTCACAGAGGAGTGGGTACTGCCTGTGTGTGTTCTTACTGCCTGGGTTTTCAAATAATAGAATCGATCAATAGGAACATCTATTTATTAACATTGGAATTGCACATGCAGTGTGTCTAGAAACCAAGCTGCTTCCTCTGCTCACTTTTACACAAGAACATCATTGCTGGGAAGAAACGTTTTACCTCCAAATACCCTGTTGTTCATTTGGTGCATACAATACATGGTGTGTGGCACTAACAAGCAACCTGTTCATTAGACCTCATTCCAATTAAAGAGGAACACACAACATTTTCCTGCATATTTCCCACCCATCTGTGTTTAACGCTGGACAAACGTTATTGTTGGCAATATTGTGATACATGGGAAAACTTGAAAAAGCATCATTATTGGGATTACATGATTCATTGTGAATGAATTGAGGCAAGCAGCAAAATACGTCTCTGATCACAAAATGAGGTTTTGTTGACAACCTCCCATGTCCTCTCCTTTTGCAATCCATCTTGTAATGATCAGTGCTGTCATCATATACAGGCACAGCATGTGAATCTTTGTTCGTACTCGTGACCATAAACCGGTGATATGACTTCCATCTGAATATTTTACGCCTTGTTTATGCTTCTTCTTCTTCGCAGGTTTTGAGCAGAGTTGTTGGGAGAACGCCCTTCATGCATTTTTTATGAGGCAAGCTCCCCATTGATTTAGCCGCTGTTTAATCTCAGCAGTGGCACGATATTTTCCCATGTCAAAGTCACCGTCACTATTCCCTCAGCTTCTGCCGTCACATAGAATTACCTGCTCCACCCTCTGTCGGCTGAGGTGAGTTCAGGAGTAGGGTGGAGACATATTAGACGCTTTCCTACAGCAAAGTCAACTGGGATATGCCAGGTGCTGCATGATTCAAAATGTCAATAGGATTGAAAAAATATTGGTTTAAAGGAAACAATAGGCCAAATGACAAATGATCCCTGATAGTAATGACAAGCAAAAGGAATCACATACACAATCATCATGTCTTGGGGGAAATTAAAGATATTCATTGTCTTGGAACATCTAGGATTTGTAAGTTTCACGAATGAATAAAAACAGTGTACTTAAATTCCATTTTTCAGATTGTTTTGCTGTTGCAATGTTTACATCCATACTCCAGTGAAATGCATCCTATTCAAACTTTGCAGCATGGTGAAGATGATGTGACCCCATTGTTTGAAAGACAACTGTAATGTAAGTTGTAATTGTTGCATCAACACTGCTACTGGTGTTTTTCAAGCACTGTAAAGAATGTAAACATGTTGTTGTTGGATAGTCGGCGTGCACCCTGAACCTGACCAGCTAGACTGATACTGTGATATACTATTCATATATAGAGTATATATACAGTCATATAGCACACTGGAACTGTTAGATGCATGCAGAAAAAAACACATGCAATATTACCTAAAGAAAATCCATTATAGGCCAGTATGTTGTTGCACATGAACTGAGTCAGGGAGTTTTTTTATAAATACATTATTTTATCTGCGAGCTCAAGGTGGGAATGACCTTGATAGGGATATAGACAGCAGTTTTGCAGTAGGCTGTGACAGTATGGTGGTCATCTATTCAGCCAGCGTTCTCACAATGAATGCAGAGATAGCTGCGTCACAGACTGCCTACAGCTTCGCTAATTGGCAACGGCTTCAGAGTCTTGAATATTTCATATCAGACATTAGCCATAAGATCAGGGTGCATTTATATTTGCTTATAATGACCCCCAAAAGGTTAAGGACTGGCTCACTACCGAGACATTTACATCACTCTGTGTGTGCAGTGGGGAGTAACCTTACGGCAAATAACATGAAAGACTCTGTCACCGACTTGCCTGCACTTTTTAACCACCGAAGTAAAAACAAACAATCCTGCAGTGGAAATCTTTATACCTTTAATTTATTGCAGTCCACGTCAAATCAACCAAATAAGTCAAAATATTTGTTTTCTGCAATTTATCATTGTTAGGTTTTGGTCAACACATTAATCCTGCAATCAGAGAACGCTGTATGCTCAGACAAATTATCCGCAAACTAATTCTGCATGTTTATTGATTTTAGTTTTCAAATGGCTCTCAAATCAGCCACACACAGTGCACAGTGTACTCTTATTCCAAACAGGAAATTTGAAACTGTTCCAATGTTCTGTTAATATTCTGTCGATCTAAATTAAGGTAAACATTGTGGGTAACAGCTGTGATAAATATAATCGCTATTAGTGTCACTGTGAAATACAGCCAATGACCCTGCACAGCGCCCATGTTGAACTCTCAGCGGGAAACTCTAGCCTAGAAGATTGGCTGGATATAGTTTCCCGCCCCGACTGTGACTTAAGTTCAAAATTACCACCATGGGAATAAGGTCTATAGAGCATGGTGAGGGTTTCCACTAAAAGGGTGTCAATTCCTATTAGTAGTAGTGGTGCTGGTCACAGGTGACTTATTGACTAAGTGTTCTATTTCAGCAACACCCTGCTTTTACACTCGCTCAATAATACACTCAGACCTGGCAGCTTTACCCGCAGCTTTTACACTCAGAGCAGCTGCAGTTAACAACCCCGCTCATCACAGCATGTTGATAATTCTCGCTGATATGTTCTAAGCTGGCGAGGGGATTCAAACTGGCAACCTTATTTCTTTAACCGTTAAGCTACGCTGCTCTGCAATGGTTGTTAAGGGCTGCGAGTGTACGCGTGCCGGTGTGTGTGTGTGTGTGTGCATGTACGTGTGATTATTTAACACATAGTCAAGGTGCATTGGGGGGTAAAAAGGGGGATGATAGATCGCCTGCCACAAAAAGAAAAGGGCGAAAAGTTCTCTATCAATCAAAGAGCAGCGAATCAGGATCACAGACATGTTGAAAGTTTAATGACCGCTGAGGTGAAAGACTCCTTCAGATGCTCTCTCTGATCCACTGCTGAGTGAAACCTGTTAGTATAGCTTAGAACATCATTTAGATGATAGATATATTAAAATATGTTAGTTCGAATAAAATATGTTAGTTCGGAAACACATTATGCAATATTTATTTTCTAATATAGTTTAAACAAATAGAATACAAAAAAAGATTATGGTGTATTTTTTGCCTCTGGCATTTGGCAACTGAGAAGAAAGAGCTGCATGACAAAAATGTCACTGTTTGCTAAATATTCCATCTATTTGTCGTGACCACTGAATAATCATGTAGCGTGTATAATCTCCATTAGGACCAAATTAGCAAGACTGATTTCCATATCAAAAGCCATTGTAGTTTCACTGCTGAGGATTTGGGTGGCTTTGGCAACAGCAGAAAACTGAAAAACAGAAAAAAGGCTCTCCTCGTGTTGCTTTTGCGAGATATGATTGATATCCAGTATATGATTGTGTTGTGAAACCCTGTGGTCTCCGCTTCCATTTCAAATTGAATGTGTGACATTCTTAATATGCTATATTGTGCTTCAGGGCGATGAAACCGATTTCATAATTATCTTTGTGCATTAGGGATTACCTCCTCATAAACACAGATCTCTTTTCTCATTGGTAATCTGTTTGCAGATCATATTATCAGGAATTGATTCTTTTACTTTCTGTTAATTGTAGGACTTGTCGATTAGCTTGTGGTGAAGATTTCTCTTTGCTTCTTATTGTGTTTTTCATGTTTCCTTTAATGTTTTTCATAATGCAACATAGTTGTGCTGGGTCTGTAACTTACTTTTGACTCATGATTGTTTTTGCCATGAACTTGCAACTGAATAGATCTTAATGTACCACCTGTCGTACATATATCGCCTCTACCATGACGATTCATACAATATACCAAATTAGTGAACTTGACATGAGAACAGGCTGAATCTGAGTTCAAAGTGAAAAGACAGTTTAATGTCTATCAATGGAAGCGGCATCAGCTGAGCTCAGCCTGATACTAGTGGGTAGTGGGTGGTGATGGATCACTATCCCTTAGTGATGGCTCTATCAAAGCTTAATAAGCGTGTGGTTAGTCATTTATTTACCATAGGCCATGAAACATTAGTGTCACAGTATTGATTTCTATCTATCAATAGTCTATGTAGCTGGGTGATGTTCAGACACTGTTAAAACACTAATCATTTCAAGACATCTCGCCAAAGTAAGTGGGAATTTAATAAGCATCGATTTGATATTAAAGTGCACAATAGGATACAAATGTCAGGTAGTGGAAATTATCTTACACAATTCCACTAAGTACAGTTTTACTTTACAGTTCCCTTTAATAAAACGTATTTCCTCTGCATTTTTTCTTTTATTATTATTATTATTATTATTTTTACAAAACGCTGCAGATGACATTTTTGTATGGAAATCATTTAGTATTAAAATCATGTGATCATATCCTTCATAACGATTAAGAGCTTTCCAACGGCAGACCACGTACCTGGAGCATCACAGCATTGTTAACTCACTTCAGCTCAACAGGCTCTGAAACATTTATATTTTTTACATCATGATCATTTTGTAAATACTTCAAACATTGCCAGTGGAATTCTATAATAAGGGATAGAGATTTCTGTTCTGCTCCCATGCTGTAGACTAATGAGCGTGTGCATGATAGTGCAGAGTATCAGACCTGTCATTGATTGCTGACATGCTGTGGAAGTAAAGGACAGAGTCGGGCCAAAGGATAAGAAGCCATGCTGCAATCTGGGAGTGAACAGAACTGACCTTATCCACGTTATACGAGGGAAACCTAAAGAGCAAGAGAATCAGATGCTGCTGTGCCGTCTACAAGAAATTGATAGTGGCTGTGAGGTCGGGGAAGTTAACTTTTGTTTGTTTTCACGTCAGGAACCACCCAGGGACGTGACTCAGCCCGGTTGTTTTTAATTGCACTCGCCCCCTTGGTTAAACTTTAGTTACTTCACTGTGAAATTCAGTGTACTGCTTTAATGCTTCCTCTTTTCTCTAGGTGTTGGATTCAAAGATACGTTCATGTACCTTGTGGCGGACTAAAACTTGGACAACTCACTTCAGCCTCATGAATAAAAACACATCATAAATGCCCCCACTTGTCCCTCTGATTTGGGACAAAATTAACATGGTGTAAGGCGCCGTAGCGATGGGAGTGTGCGGCAAAGGAAGTAGGGCATTATGGGAAGCAGGGAAGCACAGCCGGATGTTTTTGTCAGACATTTAAGTGCACTAGTAATTTAGCTTTATACTCTCCTGATTTGCAGTTTCAGTTGTCCTGTTGCAGCTGCTTATGGCACAGATACAGACACACACACACACACACACTCCTATACACACTTCGGCCACACATTGGCACATTGGTTCCTGCTCATAATTTTGCACAGTTATTCCCTACACTCTCTTAGCAACCTCTCCACTGTGCTCTCTTAAGACGGACCATCTCAAATTTCATAATCCCACTGTTTGCATGTATGAGCACGCCCCCCGGCCAAACAAGATAGGACCAGCGCTTGCCAGAGCTCATTGATTGTCCACATGAGTCTATCGCACAAAGCAATTTCGGAGCACATCTAGAGTGTTTTGCGATACTCGGGAGCGTGATGAATGAAGTGGTTACGAGTTGTGAGAAATGAGAAACAGAAAGATTTGATTAAACGAGAGTAATACTTCTCATGGAGTTGCAATTCAATTCAATTCAAAGGGCTTATTTGTCACATACACAGTTATAACAGTAAAATGGGGCGGTGAGATGCAGGGTGGAACACCGTGCTAGGCAGATAGGAAGAAGAAAAAGAGACTAAACTAGGAGATACTACAATATATAATATTCCTGACGGCATTGCTGAGCATTGAAATGGCAAATCACTACTCTGCTGTTGTCACTCCCATTATGAAGGAAGCTGTGTATTATGATATAGTCTCCGAGTTTGCACTTTCATTTGGTACATTTCCACACAATACTTTGGTTAATCAGATCAAGGCTATAGGTTGAAGCATTAAAGCATTTACATGGTTCAAAGTATCACAATTTCCCACAAAGCTGTTTTAATGCATTTATTTGATACTGGGGTTAGTTTAGGGAGAGGGATGTAGCAGGAATCTAGTTGTGTTAATTGGGTTCAGTGATTATAACCTTATTCTGATTAAGATAATCAGACTACAGCGTTTACACGACATTTCCTGTAGTGAGTATTACTGGACTAACTCACTAACTCACTTTGTTCATGAGCACCTGGAAGTGAAGTAAAACCATGGCCTTGGCGTATATAGAACTATTGTTGGTTCTGGAGAATAGGGAAGGAGATGTGTTCTTCAGCAACAAGTGAGAGAGAGAAACTGATTAAGTGTGACAGTGCTGTGACTGCAGTCCGGCAGGGGAAATGAAATAGCCTTGAGCTGATTATTCTCCTCCGAACAAAGGTTCAACTCTGTGGCTCTTTCCAACTTTTGTCTCGGACACAAAAGAGTTTTGGCCCGGTCAGAAGAGACCGTTCCACCACGTGGATTTAGCAGCTTAGCACATAAGGAAAAGGACTGATGATTTGGTCCAACCTTCTATGTAAACCTGTCTGTGCTATACAGACCAATTTTCCTTTACTTCCTCAGTGTTTTCCATGATATTTCCATTAGTTGCATAAGGTGCAGCATGTTCTAAAGGCACATCACACACCACCTCTTCTAAGAAAAGATCTCAGGAGATTCCCATATTTACATGACTTCAAAATAAGAAGCTTTATATCCAACTGGTAAAAATAAAGAATTAAATGATCTTAAACATAAATAGCAATTTGCTTTTTAATATTGTCCAGATGTCTACAATTGAACTTTGTGAGTATCCCATTTGATTTGCCATAGCTGGTCCACATTTAGTTTCTCTGCCTTGTTTTCTTACCTTGTGTTTAATTGCAAATATCACGCTCACACGCCTGCATGCATTTGTTTGCTTTCTCTCCATGTGGTTGTTAGTAGGTGGAAAACACAAACGTCACCAACGGTGTGGTGTCGCTGGTGTTGTGGTGTAGCACTACACGCACACACACACACACACACACACACACACACACACACAGGCTGATACATATGCTGTGATTTAACACCTAATGAATGGTAAGAAAGCGGTGGACTCTTGATGTTTACAAAGACCTGCTCCGTGGGTCTTTCAAGCCCCCTCACCTCCTGATTTCTTTAATGCTTTTCTTGCCCGTGGCTATTCACATACACAGAGCTACACCTAGAGGAGCTGAGAGGAGGTGGGATTAAGGCGCCCGAGACTGGTGCTGCCCCCTAAACCAGAGCTTTTCCCCCATCACTCCTGAAAAGCCCATATTCAGAGAGTGTGAAATGACACGGCGATCCCGCTCGGCTGGGGGAAAAGCAGGGCTACGGGTGCAGGAGTCAGGAGGATGAGCACGTGAACGTTATTGGTGCTTTGTGCCATGCAGGGTCATGACACTGGAAGGTCAATATTATCGATGCATGATGTATTTTGTTCTCTTCCCCTCTTGTATTTTACACTCGCGTGTACATGTACGCATTGCGACGTACGCCGCCCCTTATTCTCCATCTCGCTCACACCCTGTCTGTCTGTCTGTCACTCTGTCTCTCAGCAGACTCTTCCCCGCAGGTTTACCCTTCGCACGGTGTCAAAACTAATGAATGTCAGTGTTGCGCTCTTTGAGCACGCTGTCAGGGGAGACGTGGACATCTTAAAGTATCTCTCAGCCTCCTACATCTATACCCCACCTCATTTTTTTTTTAAACATCCCGTTCTCTCCGCATCTTAAAGGGTCGTGTGTCTTTGTAGAGGCACAGTTACCCCGTCGTCGCCCCTATATCTCTGTTTGGCACGATAGTGGTGTCGATCCACTCCCTCTCCTAAAACAGATGCCAGAACAAGACAGGGACAAGCTGACATTCTGTGTAAATGACAACAAGCAGAAAACACCATGCACCGATGAGCCACTTTGTTGGGCTTCGCAATATTTTCCAGTGTTTTGGTTTTTCCGTTCACTTTGCAGTTGAGTTTGTAGTTCATTCACATCGTTTGAGACTTCCTAATGTTGTCGCCAATTTCATTGTGTGAGCCGAAGCTAAATTTAGAGTGTTAATTAACCAAGCTCGCACTCCTGCTCTGGTTGTTCCTGCAGTTTGATTTGTTTGTGTCACCCAGATTTCCCACCTCATTCTTGTGCTTCCAAAATTCCTTTTATTATAGATGTTCAGTTTCTCTGAGTCTTCCTCATGTGATAAAGGTTTTTCACGTTTATTCTAGATATCCTAATGTCTGCTCACCATGGGTGGTTTTCTTTCTTTCACCTTCACCTATTGGTGCATAATGGAATTTTCAACACTATCTACTTGAACTATCTACTGATTGAATTTAGGGCTCCTTCTCTTTTTCCCTGCACAGTGCAACTTGCTCCTTAATTGAAGTTAACAAAATTCATTTGAATTCAACATGCAGGGTTGTTTTTTTTGCAGCATGGCATGCTCAGGGTGTTTGATTAGTTGTTGCTTAGCAACAATGTATCCTGACCATCTGCCAGTCAGTGAGTGTCCCATATCCCACCATCCCTCTTTACTAACACTCTCTTAACACTAACTAAAATAAAGTCCCAAAATCTCAGCGTTCCGTGTGGAGCTCCTGTGTAAGCTTTTGTATGTTTATAATCTAGCATTTTTTTTAGATTTAGTGTCTGCCTTGGGTATAGATATTGCCATTGTTAAAGCCCTGTGTTTTTTGCATGCTTTTCATACGACTGTACTGCTGTTGCACTGCTGCTTTACACCAGGAAGGAATCATATTGGCAGTGTCAAAATTTGTGCTGCTGCAGGGCTGATACAGGATAGAGGAATGATGCATTATATGATGTCTACTGCATCTGCACTATTGTCATTTAATTCTGTCAAGAATAAACATGCTTCTTGTATAACTGTCAATCGTTACAATAAGCCCTTTTTCAATAGGATTCTCTGTGTAACCTAGGACTATGCGCTTTGTCATCATTCGATCTCTTTTCCTCTCCCAGGAGATACCGAGCAGATAGAGCGATGTCTGCTTCCTATCCCCGTGTGCATGTTGGCAGCATCATTTCCATCTATGCTGGTTATTGTTTGAAAATAAACAAACAGTCATCAGATTTGCCTTGACTGTTTAATATCGATGACAAACCTGGCAAGCCCTGAGATGCTTCTTATCATCTGTAAATTGGTATTGAGATCATTCATCCAAACAGTGTAGGAAGTTTTTCAGGGTTTTGGACCTAATGGGAATACGTCACTAAGAATAATGGTTTTATATGCCTTCATTACTTTAACATTGGTTTTGGTATTCCACTCATGCCTTTTACTCAGGACATGTTTCCACTGTTTGGGGTTTGGATACTTCATATTTTATCAAAGTTACAGCAGCAGCATATTATGCCTTTGATGATCAGTTCAATATGCTGCTTGGTGTTAAAAATACCTTGAAAATACAAACTCCTCAAGAACAGTTCCTAAAGAAGTTTTACAACAGTGATGAAAACACAGAAAAAACAAGACTGAGTGTCCCTAGTGATGGCTGGGCCGCTCTGGCCACGCCTCCTAGTGATGGCTGGGCCGCTCTGGCCACGCCTCCTAGTGATGGCTGGGCCGCTCTGGCCACGCCTCCTAGTGATGGCTGGGCTGCTATGGTCACAGCCTCGAGGCTGTGGCCAGAGCGGCCCAGAGCAAAAACTACAGCACTCAAGAGGAACATACTGTATCTGATATGAAATGCATTGAGATCATATTGGATATGATTCATACAGTATCACATCTATGAGTCACATAGACTTCTCACACACAGCTTCACACAAACAAAAAGAACAGACAAAAAGAAAGAGCTAATATTTCAAAGTCATAAGGCAATATCTTAAAAACACAGATGATTCCAACCTAAAACAATGTACTGTTTCCCAAGCTAAGGTATTAATAAAGTTGTTTAGTTTGACAGTATATCAGGATTTACCATGCCAACAATCACTTTGTACAGGGAGGTGTCACTTTTGGATATCTTGTTTAACAAAACTCTCTACATGTTGATCAGGTGAGGTAAATATCCTTCTCCTCTCCAACTCTCTCTCTCTCTCTCACACACACACACACACACACACACACACACACACACACACACACACACACACACACACACACACACACACACACACACACACACACTTTACATGCTCATTGATATGGTCTTATTTATGAACTATAAACTGAGTGTATGGCGTTTCTTTTCACTCACCTCTTCATATCCCCCCTCAATGCTCAAGACTCTAGGTGCTCTGCTGTTCTGGCAGTCTTGTCCTGTTAATAGGTGTTCATTAAAATGCAATTGCTATGTTTTGATGTGTTTTTGTTTTCCTCATCTAACGAGGACAATTAAAATGTATTCAGGGAATCAATGGCATTGTCTCCGTGGACCTTTAAAGGGTTTTGGCCAAAAATACTAATTAGTGTCCGATTTCCATTGTAGATTAATTTATTCTTTTTTCCGCCCACGGACAGGCTCCGGTCTCTCTAACGAGGCCTGTCTAGGTCTGGAGGAGGAGAGAGGAGACAAAGTGCAGGTGGCAACCCTCTAATTACGTCCCCAGTGGTTGACTACATTACCCAGGTACCCTGGGCTTCTGACAGGTGGGTGGGTGGACGCGAGATGGCCCATCACTGAGATGAATGACAACCTTAATCAATCATTTCCTCAGTCAATCCATCAGGGAAGGGAGTAGGCCAATGTTTTTCACTGCTAATTACAGTAGCACTTTAGATTGTGGTCTTATCTGGCTGATAGTACTCTGCCAGTAGAATTGGTGGAGCATATGTGCAAGCCAAGCTTCCTTCATTTGCCCTTTCGCTACCTGTGTCGTATTGATTTGTACTGAGAGGCCAATTAAGACGGTTTCACAAAGTGTTGTTTTTCAAGCCGTTGGTTAAGTGTTCCTTTGCCAATGTTCACTTTAGTCCATCTTCTTCTGCTGCTCCATGACCGAACATTGAGAATAGCTGCTGCATCGCACATGATGTCCTTTCCTCTCCCTCGGTTTGTACATACTCAGATTAGATCCATATCGTTTTCATTCCCCTCATCTCTTGACTCTCTTCATGTTGCGAAAACAGCGTTGTCATTTCAAAACGGTCAGGGGAGCAGGGGGGGAGGGTGGTGGAGGATCTTCACTGGCAGTGATTTGTGTGGAGGGAGTGAGGGCCCCATCTGTTCCCTGTCCCTGGGGGGCGTTGGGTTAGCCCGCCACTCTCCACCACCACCAGCTCCCCCCCCCCCTCTCCACTCCTCCTTAACACCCAGGGAGAGGATAATGAGAACAGGGAGAGGGTGCACTGCACATCGCCGGGCAGCATGTGGTGTCTGAGCTCCCACCTCGTCTCGCCTCGTCCTGTTCCCCCCTCACCCCTGTCATATTGACTTAGGGCCTCAGCTGGTTGCATGCGATCAGAGGAACCGAGGAGCACTCTCTGAAGACAGACGAGCCGCTTGACATATGTCCCGATGGGGCGACGTTGGCGATAGCCGTGGCTGTTGATCCAATCAGGAGTCCTCTTTCATGGTCACAGATGAAATCCATGTTTTTCAATCACAGTGCCACTTTTGAGTCCGTGCAACTGAATCAGCATGCACGGAAATACTTGAGATGATGTATTCTTCTGTTGCAAATCTTCTCCAGCAACCTTTTAGCCATTAAAAAGATGGTCACGTGGTTTGAATCAGGCTTGGGACCCTTGTCGCGTGTCATCCCTCTCCCTCCCCTCAATCCTTCCTGTCTCTCTCTACCTTCAAGTATCTAATAAAAAGCAAAAGCGTCCATCGAACAATCTTTAAAACAAGTGAATCTGACAGAGGCTGCAGCCCTTAAATGTTGTATTTTCTGTTATTATTATGCCCATAGTCAGGGCCAGTGAATCAGAGCATGATGTCAAATTTACTTCTCAGTAAATGGGATCATCTTTGCTCTGTAATAGAGAATCAATCAATTGTTTCTCCCCTGAGAATAGCCTGGACAAGTGTCTCAGTAAACACCGTCTGAGCTATGACTAAGAGCCTTGATTTGTGTTTTGTCACTACCTGATGACGTCTTTCATTAGCTCTCCGTACCTCTTGCCCCGTGGAGCTGTGACAAATGTCTATTCTTGATTCAAAGTTCGTTTAAGCATTAAATCATTTATTTCAGCTCGTTAAAACGAACACGCCAGCTCTCACTGTCTGTTATGGCCACGGCCTGCGGTGGTGCGGCCAGAGGCATTGTTTAAAATGGGCCAGAAAACTTCACAACCGAACAGTATGACCAGATGTTTCGCTGATCGTCTCGCACTCGCAGTCTAACAGAGGACTGACAGCTCTGGCGTCACGCTCTCGGCCGGTCAGATGATGCAGAAACACATGCAGGGACCCACACATCGCTCGCTCAAACACACGCACGTGCACACACACACACACACACACACAGGCACATACTCCTTATGGGGTGCTGGACAAAGAAGCAGTGCTCTCTCTCACTGTCAGAGAATGAATTTTCCTTGACCGTGCCTGCTGAACACAATCTGCTGAGAGATCCATGTGTGAATGAATAACAAGTGCATTCCTAGTGACACCACACACACACACACACACACACACACACACACACACACACACACACACACACACACACACACACACACACACACACACACACACACACACACACACACCTTGACCCCCACCACCATGTTTTGTTCCTTTTTCCTTTCAGGAGATTTGTCTAAGTTTACTCTAGCTTATTCTGTGCCGCTCCACAGTGTTGCTGGCCATGTTGGGTTGATTGGTTGCCCTCCCTCCTCGCCCCGCCCATAATCAGATGTTAAACAAATGCCAAGAGAAACAACACACATCCTGGCAGGTCCCTCGAGGGCCATCCCTGAAGACAGACAGAAAACATCAGCTAAACATTTCCCTTTTGGGACCCAGGTCACTATCATCAGAATATTTATTCAAACAGAAACTACTCCAACTTACTGAAATACTTACATGAAATTGTATTTATGGTGGCTTTTATTTTGGTATGCTGAGATCAAATGGTTATTTTGGTTTGCCTGTGTTTTAGTGTGCGTTGGCGGACTGAACATGATTGTTGCACAGAAACAAAGACGCATTTTGTGCAACAACCGCATCCTAACCCTTTCTACATAATGCATATTGTGTTTTAATATTGCACAGTAAATTTCCACTGCGTTTGCTCTAATGACGGTCTAATGGCTGAAAGCTCAGAATTAAATGGTGTATTGGAAAACAGTTGTTTCGTGGAATTATTTTAATTCAGCTGAAACAACAACGTCTAGCTTCAGGATATTGAATGAGGCATCTGAAAGCTTGGTGTTCGCAATTCCACGCCTTTCCTCTACGTAAATAGTTCATGAATTATGCAACTCGGTCTTAACGGTGTGAAAGAGGTGTAAATTAGTTTTTCTGCTAGTGTGAGAGCTGCTCACGGTTAATTCATTTGCACTTATTCACTTTTTAGCTCCATCTATCCCTCTTTCTCACACACGCCTACACACCTACCCACCCACATACGTACAGACACACACACACACACACACACACACACACACACACACACACACAGCAGGGGTTGTAACCAAGCCCAGAGGTCACAGGGGCAGTAGAGACACAGGAGACATGGTGGAGTGAGGCTTTGAGTCACTCCACACCTCCAGCCTCCCAGCGTCCCGCTGCTCTTACCTACCTGACGGGAAATACCTGACTGTTTGATGTGTGTGTAACAGCGGTACCACGAACACCACAGCCTGCAGTTCTGATCTGGACCCACCGCTGGTGCTCTCCCACTGACCTGCATCCTGTCACCTGCAAGGGAAAAAGGTCAACCCAGGTAACATCACAGCTCACAAGGCATGGTTACTCACGATTATTTCCCTCCCCAAACAAACACACCGCTCCTTTCTCTCAGAGCTGGTGAATGTTGCATGTCCAACCCCGTTGCTCAGACTCAGATGCTACAGGCTTAAAGTCACAAGGAAACAGCATTTCTATGGTGTCTTGAGGCCGTACTTCGATGGATTTTAGATTGAAACAGGATGTTTGGGTGGTTCAAAAGTGGGCAGGTTGAACAATAACAAACATGGAAAGAGAAAGGCAGTGAAGCCCATATATGTGTAGCCTAGTTGGTGAAGCAATCCACTGTGAAATGCTTTGCTATCACAAATTCTGGACTGGGCTAAATTCCAAAATTTAAAGTCCAAACACGATTTCCAGAGGTGAACAGGCACAGTGGGAAAAGTTTACATTAAATGTCAAAGTTGCATCACATTCAGGCAAAAAGTGGAGATTGTTGGTCGTCCTAGTGTGTAACGTTAGCAGAAGTAGCCTAAAAGTATTTTAGTAGCCTAAAATACTTTATCTGCTAACTGTAGCTCTTGTAGGCTAAACAAGTGATGTTAGCTAGCTAGCCTAGCTAAGTCCAAATAGCTGTAACCACGTAGCACGCTAGCGTAAAGTACCAGTTCAAAGGTACATTTTTTATACATACTCTTATGGCTTACATTTGGGTAAAATGAAAGGAAGGAAATGCTTGACCCACACACCGCAGCGGAACGCCCACAAACTACGACTCTTACTGAGAAAAATGACACAACAATGTGCTTGGTCTGTATTTACCGCTAGGAAAAGAAAACACCCCAGAATGCACCACTGTACTGTGCTGCCCCTCGTCTAACTTTGGAAGCTGTGAAGGTTGCAGATGTCAAGTGCTTCTCAACATATTATACCCTTTCATCAAAATTAGCAAAAGCTTCATGCAACAGAACCTCTCTCTCTCTCTCTTCTCTCTCTCTCTCTCTCTCTCTGATATGCTTTATTCATTTATAATTCCAGACTGCCGTGATACGGGGTGATCATGTGTCTTCATAATCAGAGTTAATAGAACAACTGTTGTGTGTTAATCAAGGAGGTGCTCATCTTACTCGTCTCCTTTTGAATGTGTTGCTGTAAAAAAATGAGAGAACGCATTCCATCAGTCAGTGTTGAGCAGCCCGGCGCCGGGGGAGATTTACTTATCGTCCTCTTTTGTTTATCACAAAAGAAATCAGGATTAAGTGATGCTCTTAATCTCCTGTATGTTATAATGACCCACAGAGCACCTAACTATCTAACAGCACCTCTTCCATTGTATGTGAAAAAAAACTCTTGATATTTCCACTGCAAGTCCTCACCTTCAGAGCGGCTTATGCAGTTAAACAGAAAAACATACGAAACAAAATAGTATATATGCAACATTTTGTACACTGAGGACAATGAAAAATGGTGAAAATGTGTTTGCAAAAGAATCCACCACTGATGAAAGATTCATTTTTTGTCTGATCTCCATTGTCTGTGACGGGGGAGTGTGAAGGCAGCTAGATGGAGAGTGAGGTGTTATATGGTAATCCTCCGCAGCCATAGGGGGCAGGAGGGTGACGACCCAGATAACTGACACCTGATGAGATGGGACCGGCGCTATTGTCTTGCAGGCGAGACGATTGATAGCATGACTCTCCCCAAGGAGATGGCTTGAGAGGTTTAATTCACAGTGCCTTCTCAGGGTATAGGATAGGAGGCATTGGAGGTGAAGACAATGAGACACCTCAAAAAACTCAAATCTGTCTGCACTCACAGTGAGAGTTTTGGTGTTAGAGAAATGGCCTTATGCTGTTTTATCCATATATATATATGCACTAATCTGTCTGATATAAACGTCTGTCCTCTGCATACTCTAGGGGTTACATTGATCCTGGTCTTTCCTTGTGAAAAGAACAACTTGTGCAAACCATTTTTTTTCTAGCATGTTGAACAAATGGGTGAACAAACTGTGTTGTTCTTCACCAGATGGATTTGGTAGTCCACTGTGTGGGAGCCTGTTTGTGTCTGTGCTTGCTCGATGTCTGCCAGTGAGCCGTAAAGAGATCCAATTGTTTGTAATTCCTGTCAATTGCCCCCTCAAACCTTAATGTTCTTTTGAAGGCTTGCGGTTCACCTGAAAGGGAACCATCAACTCTCAAAGAAACAGTCAACAATGACTATGTGATAAGCTTTGTCATCCTGTCCCCGTTTAAGAGAAAATACAAAATCACAGCATATTTAAGTCATAAAAAATCTGTTGTCAAATGAGCTTATGAAGAAGAGGTGCGGGTAAACAGGTGGGTAAACATATTTGCTGTAAAATAAAGCCATATAATGTGTTTTATTGCCATCAAACAGACCAGCTTATTGACTCTCCATTGAGATTGCTCTCTTTTTGCTATGTGCCGTCTATCAAAGTTCAATTAATTTGTCAGAGGTTATTGTCCTGTCAGTGCTCAGCGTTTTAATAAAGCTATGGCGGCTTTGATAAGCTTTAATTGACAGCAAGCAAGCGATAAGTCAGCTTTATTTATTTCCTCCTTTTATTTTGTCTCCTACCGTTCAGGGTTCTCCGTGGCAGATTGATCAGTGTATTAAGGATGCTGAGAAGTGTCCTTCACACACTCCTATACCTCTGCTGAGATTTGAGCAAGTGCTTGTCACTCTCCACGCTATTATTTGGTTTCGGATGAGGAAGGTCGCGCCCCGCCCTTACCCCTGGACCGGTCTTCCCCCGGTGTATGCCGTCTCCGTCACGCTGGTGTTCTGAGCTGACACGTCGCTGCTCCATCAAAGCAGCACATCTGGCCCTCCTGGAGTTACAGTCAAATGTCACCCGATACCCCCCCCACAGAGCCATGCCATCCCAACGTTAGGTAATACCACATTATATTGAAGCATTTCAATGTAATGTTTCGTGTCGCTGCCTACTGTAAAACTCAGTTACTCCCCCTATTGTCTCTTTTAACAATTAATAAGTTGGTTTTGTGATGTAAAGGAGTTTTCCTGTAATAGTTATGTGAAAAAAGCGTCGCTGTTTAGCTTTTGAGATGTCAGATTTTGTCAGAGCTTGTGGAAGAATCAGCAGCGGGACGAAAATTGAGCCTAGCAGTTTACTCCTGGAAGATGAAGTGTTTACGATGAACATGCATGCGCTAATCTAAAATTTTAAATCACTTTTATCTCTCGACCAATTAGATCAGTGACTGTGTATCGTTACCCTGACAGCTAATTAGGAGGCGGCAAGCACGTCTCATGATTCCACGGCTTTCAGATTGATTTTGCACTTTCTCTCTTTCTTTTCAGTAATATTTCAACACCCATCTCCACCCCTCCCCTCCACCTCAGACGCAAAAACAACACGACAACCAAATGGGTTCTTGCAGATAAATGTTTGCGCTGTCATTGTGTGTAATGCAGAAAATGGCATTTGGTCGGCTGCACAGTGGCAGTGAAGTTGTTTAACTAGACGCGAGAGGGATGAAAGGGGGGATAAATACGTTTAAGCGATTTAAGCAATATTGCACAAAAGGGGGAATTTGGGATAAATGGGGCTCTGGTGGCGATGTAATGAATGAACGTAATGAAGTCTGTCTGATTCTGTCAACCTCATAATCAGAAATGTGACACACAGACGGAGCTGAGATTACACTGATTCCTCAGAGAAGGTTGAATTTTATTTGGCTGATTACTATGATATTCATTGCCATCACATATTCTCGTTTTGTTTCTGGTCTTTCTACCTCATACTTTTCTCTGTTGATACTTTTCTCAGAAGAAAAGGAATAAGCTGTTTTTCAACTCCATACAATGTCATGGTTATTGGGGGGGTGCAGGCGGAGGTTGCTGTTTTAGAGGGATTCATGCTCATCAAAGGGATACCCTCGAAACATTACAATAAGCCTTCCATAAGTAAAACGCTTAAACGGCATCCAGGCGCAAACATCACCCACATATTCCCACGGGAGCAGCTATTCTGAGAAGCTTTTCCCTTCTCCCTTCTGATCACAACACAACAGATTTGCGTTGAATATCAAATTTATCTTCCGTTCCTCCATCGGGGAGGCTGTGCTGCAGTGCAGGTATAGCTCATTTCTCCGAGGAAGAGGCGGCCTACTCTGAGAGCGTTCACACCCAGATGGAGACGGAGCTCCATGTTCCAGAAGAAGACCGGTAAATGCCTCGGGATAAAAATACACACGGGCCTCTTGATCCCCTCGATGTTTCATTCACCTCTGCACACTTTTTTTTTTTTTTTTTTTTGTTTCGCCCATGGAGCCTTGACTGAGTAGTTTCCAGACTGGCCTTGACAGGTTAAGTAGGGCACAAGACGCGGCTCTCTGCAGGTCCCGGCCCAGTGTTAACTCACATTACCAGATACATCCATTTGAAGAGTTTTCTTTAAAGGCCGATAAGTCATATTGTCATGGGCAATTTACCCGGGCGGTGTCTCATTTACGTACACCGGAGGGCCACGGAGGACTTTGGGTCCCGCGAATGAAACTAGTTTTGTTGCTCTCTATCACATTGTCGCCTATTGAACGCCACCGTTTGTGATTCATTTTACATGTTTATTGAATCCCACGCAGGGGCCATAATGTTTCCTCTGGGCTCTCTAATCATTTGATGCAGGATAGCCCTGATCTTGTTTGGACATTGATTCTATTTTGTGGAGGACATGAAATGCCTGGGTCATTTTAATTTGGATCAGTTCCTATAACCAGGAGCAAACAATTTTATTAGCTGTCCAATAATGAGGCGGTATTCAAAAGTATTCAGAAACTGGTTTTACTGCAGGAATATCTCCACATAATCAATGTGTGTATTTAGATGGCAATGGCATTTTAGCACTAGTGAGAGGAGGCTAGAATCAGTTATATTCCCCTATAGTCTGTTTAACATGCATTTAAAGAACTCACTGCATTTTAATTCTGCTATATAAGGTGCCATAAATGATCAGCATCTACATTATCACGTTGCTATGACCGTGCATTCATTATAGGTGCTTGGATTTCTGCAAAAAAAAAAAAAAAAAAAATCATCCTGTAGGAAACTGGGACTGGAACGACACATTTTCAGTTGTGGCCGGAAAATATATAATTCATGACTTCAAATTTTGTCACTAAACTACACAAAAGGTCATTAGCGAAGTGCCTACCATGGTAATGACGACTCGCTCTGGGTCACAGGCAACAAGCAAGAAGTCACTGATGGATGGAGCAATTAGACAGCCATTAATGCAGGGACACTGCACCGGGGGTCCTGCTGGCTCCACCGGGAGAGGGAGCGCTCCATCCAATCAACCTGGGAGCACCGTCGGGGCAGTGTGGGTTTAGGTTTGACGGTCTGGGCTGTTGGAAGATATAAAATAGACAGGAGGTTGGAGGTGTTTGTGTGCGTATGTGGGGGGGAGGGGTGAGAAAGTTGTACCTGCTGGACAAGACTTTATTTAAGGTGATAGTAAAAATGTAAGACTGGAACAAAAGGTGCCCAACTAAGCCGTCCAGTGGCTGTGAAGAGAGTAGACACACCATTATATCCTTCAACTTTATCTCCTCTTTAGCAGGGAAGCAGACCTGTAATCGTTAAGGAAAAGGTACGGATGAGTCTCCTGGGGGAATCCTCCGCTACGTGCAGATGAGCATCAATCACCTATTGATTCAGTTTTGTCCAACGATGGGAGGCGCCAAGCAAGTGAGAGGAATATCAAAACTTTTGGGCCAAACTTCCCTCGGTCTTAACTTTGGAACATGCTGGCCTGTGTCATTAAAGTCTGATTTCATACCTGTCATTTTTCCCTTTCTGGACTTAATTGAACCAATGACCACGGCTAGGCACCGACCGTTTGTTGTAGCACATGCCTGCAGATGGGTAATGGCAGAGCGCAACGTCTCAATTTGAGCCTGGTATTTTATCCGGCAAGCTAAAGGTCTGAATGAGTGATAGTAGAAAATATCTCATGCTTGTCTGTCTCCCTCTAGCTTTCAGGGAGATGGATGTGCATCTAGTTAGCATGTGCTTCGGTTAAGCATCAGTCACTATTTTATTCTGACTCATTTCTACGGACTCTTAAGCTCACTCAGATATGCATGGACAAATTAAAGTTTAATTACAGATGCTGACTCAACGTAGAAGCATGATGGTCCCCGGATGATGAGTTTCACACGTGAATCATATGCTTCCTTCTCTTGGGGGAGGAAAGACATTCCATTGAACAGCTTCACAAAGAATATCAAAATTATATAATTATATCGTACATAAAATGTTTTCTCTCCTTGTTAGATTTAGACATTCGATTTAGACATGGACTGTCAGTCAGCCTGCAACCTGGAGCAACACTTACCCTTGTGTATCATACCCTGAAATGTCTCTGTATAGTTTGTGTGTGTGTGTGCAATGCAATAAGTCAAAGTGGTTCTGTTTACCTGGCCCCCCAACCCTCACTAGCACCCCTAGAGTTACCACTGGCTGTATGAATCACCACATCAAAGGAAATATAATAAGCTTCCCCAAAATGACGGCATGCAATTATTCCTCCTTAAGACATCAGATCAGCAAACAGGAGCTGAATACTGAGCGAAGACGCTTCTCACCCAACGGCTGAACCTGCTACCTGTTTTCAAATTCAGACAAGACATACAAGGTCTCGCTGCTGTAAGGCTACATCTAAGGTCAAGCTGGGTTTAGTGGCTGTGTGTGTGTGTGTGTGTGTGTGTGTGTGTGTGTGTGTGTGTGTGTGTGTGTGTGTGTGTGGGGGGACACATCACAGTAATGAAATGGAGAACGTTGGAAGAATGAAATGTGGGTAAACTGACTGACTGAATTATTTCTGCAAACTATTTAGCACAAACCAAATCATTCATTAAACTCACTGCCAATCAGCATTGGTTGTTCAGCCCTGTGGAGGATAGATTTGATTTCATGTCACACAGATATTTTCATCATAATAATAATCTGTATGAAGACGGCAGCCTTCTGGTTGGCTATCATTCCCTGTCCTTCTATCATTGATCACTGATGCCAGTTCAGACATTGCATAGATTGGGAGGAGCCTAACGAGGTCCGTCCAGAAGACTACTGTACCTGCTCCATTGTAGGAGATCATCTTTTTCTAATGGGCTTAAGAGTCATTTAAGTTTACAGCAGACTCATTTTACATGAGAAAAAAAACTGATTGGAGATCACTTTTCTGATTCATTAGTTCATTAGTAAGGATTAATAAATTATGAAAGCAATCTCCCACAATGTGCCTGTTTCATGGTTGAGTCACAATTTAGTTGCCATCTAATACATTTAATCAGCACATTTTCAAATTGTAAGTGGGAGGGAGATTAGGGTTCATATTTCTTACTTTCTTACTTTCTACCTTTCATACTTTCATATTTCATATTTCTTTCTTTCATTCCATTTGCTACACACTGTTCGGCCATGTTGAGGTTTTTTCCAATGATGCTCTTGATTTCCAAACTTCGCTATTTTGAAGAGAGAAACAGTTAGTTGATGTTTCACTTACTTTTCTATATCCTTTTGCCCTCCCTTGTCTCGCTCACAGTCACTCCTCTAAAATAGAGCCTCAGAGCCCTAGAGAGTGGCTGCTGAAGTGATGGCGTGTCATCACTGTCCCATATCAGTGACTCACTGAGGCCTGTGTGCCCCAGCCTGTCAGTGGCCTGTCGCTCTCCCTTGCTGGGCTGGTTGGCAGCATGATGTCTCACCACCTCGGTGTCATTAACACCAGCTTCAGAATTCCTTCTTCACCCAGTGAACTCAAGAACAAGAAACATCTCTAACATGCGTCTCTTTCCCCTTATGCCAGTCCAACAACTTTATCTAACAACTCATTTCTGCAAAAGCCCTTCAACACTTCATCATATGACAACAGCCCAAAGTCGGTGTAAAAACACATCACTTTCTAACTAATAACTTAGGGTAGCACCGTCGTGCTCCCCTCACTGGCAGGCTTGAGTGATTCAGACCAGTGGTTTGGTTTATGGCCCCTGGATTTGCCTGCGCCAGCGGGTAGAGTAATTACAGATGTCTGGGAAATTGATTTCCTTAAACTGCCTGAAACACTATATTATACCATTAAACAGAGACCAGGTAAGAGGCAGATTTGTGAGCTGTCAGGAACAAGGGGGATGAAGGCAGTGGGTGATATACACTTGGAAATGTGACTCAAATCAAACAAAGAAAAGCTTTTTGTGGCATGACAGATGCCACAGGGCATGTGGTCCTCAATATTGAAAAAATAAATAAATGTTTGTGTTAATAAAAGTTGCAAGCGAGGTTGAGGGTCGCTGCAGTGTTTTTGTTGCTGATCTATAATGATGAGGCGCTGCAAATTACAAGGCTGACCGATATTCTACAGGGCCTGCCTCGGGGCGTTTTTGAAGAAGTAAGTCCTTCGTGTAGTTAGTCTCTAACAAAACTTTAAAGATATTTTTCCTGCCTGTCTGAGTCTCATTACCCGTGACACTCTGTGGATGCTTTCTTTAGGAGGATGGATACTCTTTTACCAAGGAGCATGACATCGCCGTTATAGTACAGTGAAGCCGGTAGAGTCGATTGTGGCAAAAATCTGATTGTTGTCCCTATCGAGTGATTAGGAGCTCAAATTATAAAGACACACAGAGTAAAGTTTGATAGTTTGACCTGCTGTGATCAATTAAGCCCCTGTAACGAGTTAATATTTGTAAAAGCCCATCCCATAGTCCCAGACTGCAGGCTATCCCTATTCGACCTGAAATTCATTATAGAGGGGTCCGTCTCCATCACAACCACTCAGCGTTAAAGGTGAAACTCATTAATCTTTGGTGAGAACCTGCCCCTCTCATCGCAAAAGGGCCTTGCACCTGTCTGTTCATGAGACACCCATTGACCTGGACGTCTTTTGGCTGGAGAAAAGAAACAACATAAAAGCTTGCCGGCGAAGGACCGCCATCAAATTAGGTTTCGTCAGTAACCTTCTGTCTTGATAGAGCCACAGCGAATCAATATTCTAAAAAATCCTAAATGTCAAAAGTGTTAAAGTAGGAGATCCGATTTGACAGCACTGTTGCTCTGCGAAATCTCCAAGACAGGCTGGTGCTGGTGCATGACTCATTTTTTGCCTAATAAATTAGCTACTGATGAGAAGGAAAACAGATATTGATTAACGTTGATTTAAAAAGTGAATTGAGTTTAAATACATTTTCTTAAAGAGTTTTGCAAACATTTACTTTGTTGAAACTGCAGTCCTGATATTGGCAGGACTGTTATACAACAAGTGCATCTTGACTGAGTGTTGGTTATGCATTACTATTCTCAGTACACACCAGGTCTCACTAGAGTCAATGTGAATGATTCATCTCCTCTTTGCATTATAAATGGCAATAGCTGCAGTTTTTTCTTCTTTGTGTCTTTTTGAAGATGTGATCAATATGTCCTCACGCTATCCTCCTGGGTGGAGACATTTTCTTTTGGTGAAGAGCTAACACAATTTAAAGTGATATTTTGCTGCGCTGGAACATTTTCATTTATCTCAATTTATACCTCGATGGGTTCATCAACAGTCATCCTCTGACATGAGAAGCCACGGGACTCTGTGGACCCTGCGGGCCAGGTTATTAGCATGGCATTTTCAAGTAGCTGAAAGCAAATGTGTGCATTGCTGCAGATATCGAGGGCTGCTAGTATTGGTGCTTGAATGTTATTGAACACATATGGGGCTCAACTGAACTGTAATACCACTTTCAGGTGAAAAAAACAAAACAACAACCTGTACTGGGCACGTTACTTTAGTGACCTTTTGATCTGTGTCTTAAATGGTTGAAATGGTGCAAAACATGAAATCTTGAAAAATGTATGTTCGGTTATTGTTATTTTACAATTTACTTTCAATTCCCTTTGAATAGAACAAATGCACAGCGTCTCTCTGTGTTACCTTTCCCCCTCAGTCAGGACAATATCAGAATACTAACTCAGAGTCTGAGTCAATACTCAACAATACTCCATCTGCTTCTTCCCATAAAGCCTCGATCCATACTGCTGCACGGTGCCCCCTGTTTAAACAGTCGCCCCCGCTGCTGGCTATGTTTACATAGTGATTTATTGTATTGAAGCTATTTTTATCACTATAAAATTGATTCCTTCAGCTTTTGATGTAAGGACAGTTTTACAGTTTTACAGGTGTTTTGAGGTTGTAAAAGGTTTACATTTATATCGTTTTTACATTTTTGTGCAAGGTTTGTGCATATACCCAAAGATTAGAGGGACAAAAGATGATACAAAATGGTTTATTTCACACTTACAAATTGTGCAACATGATAATAATGCATATATATCATTTATCAAACATGCCCCTTTGGACACCCATATGTAATACCGTGTACACGTTAAAGGTCATGGTAGAAGAGATTGTTGTTCCTGTTATCCTGCAGCAGTGGGAGTTCAGAAGGGCGCTGACACACCACTGGGATTGTGATTGATGGGATTCCCTTTGAACGAACCCAAACCCCCAAACTCACAGATTTAGACTCACTCACATACTCACACTCCCACAGTGACAGCCGTGCTCACTGCCCTGATACTCTGTTAATATTTCATGGCGCTAACAGCCCAAACTGATTTTTCACTCATCCGCTTTTTCCACTCATTTTGCTATTTCCACACACTTTCACAGAGATGTAAATCCAAATACATTTCCTGGGCATCCGTTTGTTGCGGCATGCTGCAGGTCAGTGGAGATAGAAGGCTCCTAGAGATCAGAGTTAAGAGAAGGAGAGTGGAGAGTGGTCCACTGTCATATTATTACCGCTGTCTGACGGGGCTTTGTTTGGAACACCGCTGACCTTTGCCTAGGATAGATTGGAGGATTTGTATTCTCCAGCTGAACCTTACAGCGTGTTTCTCTTGGTGCAGAAGACCAGTGATGATTCACAACCCAAGCAGGCTGGGAGCTTTTTTGCTCTACGAAATCCAGCCCTGTTGCTGAGTAAGGCCACGGTGGCTGACACATTTTATTTAGCAAAATTGATTGTTATAAAAGGAAGCGAGGACGATTCAGCGTGCCCGCGTGTTTCCTGGCTCATGCCACCGCTGGAGTCTGGTGAATACAATAAGCCTAATGAGGTGAGGGGACGCGCAAAACGGCACTTCAATGTCACTATAGGACACTGACAAAAAAATATTCTACCTCTCAACTGCCACGAAATAACAAGCAATAATTTTGCAGCGTTTCTTTAGAGAAGGAATTTTTCATGAGTAATAGCACATCGCCTAGAGTGCTACTTCTAATTAAACAGTGCCTCTGTGTCCACATGGGCCATGTAGTCAGTCTCTCAGTCACGGTCAGTGTAGGAATGCCAGAATGTGTCTCTTGATAACATCATTAGGACAGTCTCGGTCTCTCGTGTCTTGCTTGTTCACGTTCACATATCGACAATAGATCTTTGGAATAACACATGCTTTCATCATCTCCTTATGACCACGCCCCTACACACACACACACACACACACACACAACCATAAGTCTTTTCCCTGACTGACTTTTCCACATTTCCCCAAGTATTTGCCCACCTACGGAGAAGTGCCATTTTCACTGCTTAGCTACATCATTATGCATTATGCCAATACTAACAGACTCTGTGGAACAATTGAGTCTTGATAATCAAACATGAATCCAGTTTCATCATCTAGTCTTAATCACACAGATACCGTTTCACAATAGGATTCTTGAATGCAATCTTTATTAAACAGGAGCCCTTGGCTTTTATTCATCTGCATAGATTAAATCTCCTCCCACAGATTGAAAAAACCAAAAAACCCAACATGATTTCATTTATTCTCACAGTGGAATACCCAGCTGCAATGCATCCACTGTGGTGTAATATGACCCAACGTTGACACAGAAATAATTTAAAAATACTTCCTGAGCAAAATAGTGTGTCCTCTATGCAGAGCAAGCCTCAATAAAAATAAATTTTTATGAGGAGTCCTTAGGGTGCACACTGTTGGTTGTGAAGTACAAAGGGATGAAACGCTGGAAAACTTACAGCCAAGAGTAGAAACATCCAGAGACAGAGAACAACTGGTACTTTGTTCGACTATGGCAACAAGTATATATGAATACTATATGAATATAAATGAATAAAAAACAGTGACCAGCGAGACCCGAGACAGAGACAGAGAGGCGAGAGAGGACAGAGAGGGAGAGCGCTGGAGATGGGGAGAGAGAGAGAGAGAGAGAGCTGCCGTGAATCCATCTGTTTCACAACGCCAAACATTTGTAAATCTGCCACAGTGATTTCCCGCCTGCTGCCACAAACTGGCTGAAGTACCATCCACCTGTCAGTCCTTCTGACACCTAGCCTGCTAATATCCCTCAATTTGTCTCTTTCTATGATTATTTTGGGCCGGCCGCTCATTTTCAGATGTTCAAACAGAGGCTTCTTATTCTCTTTCGACACCTTCTCATTGACTCACTGACACATGCTGCTTGCTGACAGACAGATCTTTAAATCTGAGAGACATGAGGTACCCTGTGAATGAATATGGATGGGAGCCGTCCATCTGTCCATCTGCCATTAGGACGCACTGACACTGCATACTGACGGGGCTCAGCTAGAGGCTGAACAGAATCTGAAGATGAGCTTGATGTGAAGGATCTACAATCAATAAAATCAATCTCAAGGGAAAAAAAAAGGGATTCTACAGCTAGCTTTCCCATTGTGCTTAAAGCAGAGCAGGGAGGTGTGCAGGTTGAATAGTGACTGATTTCCTGTAAGCCCCTGGGCTCAGTTTGGTTTGTCTTCCTCTATTGGTCTGTCTCCGTCTCTAGAGAGCAAATATCAGCAGTGAGCTCCCTGTCAGACATAAGAGAGAGAATCAACAGATGAAGAGAAAGAGAGGTGTGTGTGTGTGTGTGTGTGTGTTGGGAAGGGGGTGGGGGGGGTGTCATTTCAACAATTTGGAATTAAAGAAATGAGTCAAATTTCATCAGGTGGAACTTAGATGGGAATCAAAGTAGAGCTAAATAAAAATGAAATGAAAATGTATTTTGAATCTAATGCACAATCAAATTCAGTGATTTGACTGACAAATTAAAAAGTCTAAATTAACCTCAACACACGTCAAAAGTTTTGGCTACGTGTAGGTGGAGAGAGCAATAACGATAATGATAGCAAAAAGACAGAGGGAGCAAGAGTTTCCAGTTGAGAAAAAGTGAGATCCGCACCTGTGACTCAAAACGCACCATGTCTTTTGGCTGCATTGCATTCTGGTCTGTTGAGGCTACTGCTGGTGGAGGAGGCGGTATCTCTTCTTGTTCTATGATGGATTTCTCCCTGTATGATTGTCTACATAATGGTGAGTCTTGAAAGAGGCCCTTTGCTCTTTGATTCTGAGGGATTAATGTTTTAGATTGATTGATTGATTGAACTCCATTGTAGCTGCGCTGGAAAAATCGTCATGTTGGTCTACGTCATAGTAATACAGCGTTTCAGCACTGTCGTGGAAATTTGTCTAAGACGTCAAGTGCCACTGAAAGCATGGAGAGAAATCAGCACACAGCTCAAACAGCATTCAAGCATTTCTCTCCGACTCTAAGAGTGAGCAGGATCTTTATACCTACAAGCTACACAAGCCCCTTCAGGGTTACCTCCGGTCCCAATAACAAGGTCACTAGAATAGACAAAACAGTGTTGGGAGACAAATCACTTGGAGACACTCAGTGCTAGGCTATCCTGGGAACTGAGGCTGGGAACTTTACATGAATCAAATACAGCATGGCATATGTACTGCAACTACTACTACTGTTAATACATGTGTGTACTACTCATGTCATACAGTATACTAAATGTTTTCTTCCACAGCACCAATTCCTGTTCAGAAAATAACACCTGTCCACGCTACCTGAGCTGCAATGTGTTCTGGGAAAATTGTGAGGATTACAGGATCGCTCCATTTAGCCCCGAACCATGCTCATGTCTCCGTCTCATCTCTTCGTATGTATATTTAATGATTGCCAGATATATCTTGTCCCTTGGGTGACTTTGAAACATTTCAGTAAATGTAAGGCGCCATGTTAAATCATCTTACATTACCAGATTCAACATTCTCATAAATACATTTAAGATAATCAGAAAAAATGCTTCCTCTCATCCTAAATTTAGACTTCTAGAATGTGCATCAAAAAGAAAATCACGGGTGTCGTTTAACATCCAGATTTTTGCTGATGCTTACTGTAGATCAGATTTGAGTCAGAGAGCATGAACTAAGGAAAGTAGGAAAGTTCCAGGAGATCGGCACAAGTTACTGATTGACATCTCTCCCAAGTATGTTTTCAGCTTGAACTAGACACATTCATCCAACCAAGACAAAACCCCTGTTGCTCAACTCCGGCTTCATGTAACTGAGAGAACTGTGAACTATTCTTAGATGATACAGTTTGTTGGTTGTGTGCAACTTGCCACCAGGCAATTATTATGCCTACCGGGGTGTGCTGGAGGGTGGGGAGAATGGCTAAACATCAGTCAGTTCTCTGTCAGTTTCAGGAGAGAGAAGAAGAGAAACATGGAAAAAGTAACATCTGCACAGTTGGTGTATGCTCCCAAGGTGGAGTTTTTATTACCACCAACGCCTTCATTAGAAATGAAAGAACATGCTAGGGCTAATGCCATAAACATCAGAGTTGGTGGTAATAAATTTACACTGTGGGAGTATGTTCTACGCCTGCCCACTCAATTCTCTATTTCATATTCTCTCTGATGATGAAACTAATAAGTGTGTGGCTACTCATTCGTTATCATTTTTACGTCTCTTTTCTTTTTCAGGAGTTTGAGCTGTGCGCGCCTCTAATGTAGACAGCACAGATAACAGGATCTTGGGATTGAGACAGACAAGGGAAAGCAGCAACTCTTAGGAAATAATTATCTCTCTCATCCTCCAGCAGCCTCCTCTGGGAAATCTAGCCGTGATGGCTGCCAGTTTGCTGTACGGCTGAGGCTTTGTTTTTCCCTCCGAGTGTTGTTGTTGACAAAGCTTCCAACTATTTACAGCAGCGCTTTCTCCACCTCTCACGTACCCAGAACTACATGGAAAATATGTCTGGCAGCTCAGTATTTGAAGCCTGGTGTTATGGTATAATTCTCTGGTGATAGCTTACACGGTCACAAGACGATTCGTTGTCAGACTTTAAAAAAAAAAGAAGAAAATGACAAAGTAGTATTATCAATGTTAGTCTGCATTGTGATATATTACCTCTTGACAAGTGTTTTTGATGGAACTCTGCTCTAGAAACCTGTCGATGTCGTTGCAGAGGTGGTGAGAAGTCATAGATCACTTAATGCACCTTTAAAAGGAGGAGGAAGAGGGTGAGGAAGAGGGGTGATTAGGCCCCAGGTCTGGAGCTTCATCTTGAGCTGGACAGGACACTTCCCCCGCGCTGGCGCCTGGGAGGAAGGCCCTGATGACTGCGGTGACATCATTCTGCAGTGGTTTGGAGGTTTATTAGAGGGATTGCGTAGCCAGGGATGACAACTATGGAGCACGTGATGGAGAAGGAGAATGGAGAGGGAAGAAAACGACACTGGATAGGTGTGACGGAGGCGGTGTGAAAAGGTGGAGAAAAGCAGCTTTATGTGAGCGAACCCTCGGCGTTCAAGCAGTTCATTCCATCTTCATTCCATTCCAAAACATCAGATCTATCAAACAGTATATTCAGTCACGGCGTGGAGTTCTGACAAAGTCAAGGATGAGTGGGGAGCATTTCTATGATTTGCTCTACGTTTCCGTGGGAACGCAGACAATACCTCAACCTACCTCTCTGAGGAGAAATCCTTGGTGGCTTTGTTGAGTTGGCAGCACATTTCCAACTACTTCCCCACCGCCTTGTAAGAAGAAAGACATTAATTATGTTTCATAATTCTAACTGAACTTCTCTACTCTACTTCATGTACTGTTTGTCATGTGTAAACTGTGGCAGGTTGAAACAACAATATGAACTTAATGAAATCACATAAAAATAAAGCAGAATGGCCTGGAGTGATTCATCGTTTAGAGTAAGCTGTCATATACATATACAACAGTACATGCTTGCATCAGTATATTACTGACAGAATAACAGTGATGCATCTAATAACACATTCAATAACCTAAAGCCTACTGGTACTGTACCAGGTTTTGTTCTCCACAAAGCAATGAAAACTGTATCGCAAAGTTTGTGGAGTTGATTGGTTAAAATGTACAAGAAACTGACCTTTAACTGGGTTGTTTCTCTTGCATGGCGCTGAGGACATTAGTCATGGTGTTGTTTTCCAGAGAGATAGTGTACTTTCAATCTGACACTGAAAGCTATTCAAACTTTTTACAAATACCGACATTTTTGGTATAGTCACTTACATTATTCCTTAGTTTGACTTATGGATGGAAATATGTTTATTGGGGATTTTTACTTCTTAGCCATAAAAGAATATATTACAATAAATCAAAATACTCCATTTCTCATCCTGTTTAACTTTAATCAGGACAGGAAAAGAGATGGACAGAGACCTTAGTGGTGTGTGTGTGTGTGTGTGTGTGTGTAAGGGAGAGAGAGAGCGAGCGCATGACAAGATAATGTGTAAATGATCCTGCAGGAGTCTCGCTCTGGCTTCATTAGCTGTGGTGTGTGCTGTGCTGCAGTGGCAGTAACTCATCCTCATCTGCCTCCGTGACAGCCCCCTAGGAGACCACAGACTCATTAGAGAGGCCCCACCCAACAGGAAAGGGAGGTGAAGGGGTATGGTTAGGGGTTTTAGGAGTGATATGGGGAAGGGGTGCTTTTGTGTGGCTTTCATAAGTGATTGCGGAAAATACTCAATCTCAGGATCAGCTTCCGTCGTTGGATATTGCTGGGTGTCCTTGACGGTGCAACGGCAATTTGCAGAATACGTCAGTGTGGTCTCTCCATCTATTATCCATGATTAGCTGTGTTAAAAGCAGGGCTACCTCTCTTAGCGTGGCCGTAAATTCACAATATACAATTTATATAATATACTCTGGGCTGTTCTAGTGAAGAATCTCTGCATTATCGCTGTTCAAGGACACTTAAAAGAACACAATGCACTCATTATGAAAACTGATTCATCCTCACTTGTATTGAAAGACATACAATTTTAAAAAAAAAGTTTTAAAAGCTATATGTTGAGTGTCATGAAGACTGACATTGTGCCAAGTATGCACATTACTGAGAGGGGAAAACACTTGGTCTTTATCGGATCGTAATATAGGAACTTGGTTTCAGAGCACAAACCTTGATCTGAGCTCCATAGAAATGCACTTTCATCTCTCCAACAGCATCAAAAGCCCTGTGATTTACTACCTCCGAAATGTACTAAGACCAAGAAAGAAATAAATCAAAGGTCCCACATGCATGAGGAGAACACATCAAAGGAAGCCGAGATGAAAATATTCCAGCCTCTTAAACTTTAGAAAAACAAATTGAGATACTGATGTGACGAGTGTTGACAAGGAGCCGCTGAAGAGCCTTCATTAGTCCGCGGAGGGCGGGAAGTGACAGGGAGGACAGGGTTTTCCAGGCGGGCTGAATGCTGGCACGTCTGCGGGCCTGCCCGTGGTCTCGCCGCTAGGAATGTGCGTGGAGTCGTCTGTGGGTGTTACAGTAAAATAACTTGTGTGCTGAAACTTGATCACTTCATTGCCCCAGCTGGTCCATCCTGGCAGGAGGCTTCGGGCGAACAGCTCCAGGCACTTGGCTTCAGCTCCGACGTATGGCTTTAACACCTCTATGAAAAGCGGTGACAAAAAAAAGAAAGAAAGAAAAGGGAGACTTTAATACATCAAAAAAAAAAAAAAAAGTCATGCGAAGTTCAAAGTTACTGAACTGCCTTCATTTCTTTTTGGAGCACTTTGCTTGTTACCCTCTAACAGGCACTGGAAGCTCATTTTAGGCTTGCGTAGGTGGAGACTGGCACTGACCTTGAGTCTGTGAGTGATGACATTCCAGGAGCTGCACACCTGACAGATACGTTTCACTTCTCCTACGCGCCCCCTACGCCGGTCTGTCTGCTCACATGCATGCTCAAACCCCCCCCTCGCAGGCAACTCAGCCAACGCTCAGGGAGTTAATGAGCTCAAAAACCCAAAGAGTCACAGCCCCCCCCATCCCTAAAACCTGTTAAACCTACAGACTGTGGTCTCCTCCCTCCTATTCTCTTTTTCTATACACGTCAGCAAGACAACAGTCAGTGAGTGGAAAGGCCAAACATGCACCTCTCCGACTAACAAAGCCCCGACTGGTGACTCAGCTCTCAAAGTTAGACAGAGAATAAAAGGTCTAATTATCCTCTTAACTCTCTTAGAGGGCAAAATGTATGAGACTTTTGCCAAGAAAGGCCAGAAGAGAAGAAAAGTCTTAAATTACCACTCTTTCCGCCACATAACTGTCATTCAGCTAGTGTTGCCTCACACTCCTCTCATATGTTAAATTAAAGTGAGGAGCATTTACAGTAATTACACTGCTTTCCCATGATTCAATGCCCAGCTCTTCTGCCTACATGGTGTTGATGATTATTATTATTATTATTATTATTAGAGCACTCCTAAGGCTGACCCACGACCGTCTTTTAGCAGCAGATATCGTGGATTGTTCCATTTTCCTTTTGGATCTCAGTGCGCCTTTTATTAGTTACATTTATTACATTTTATTAGTTTGTTTTAGAAGCTGAGTTGGCCTCAGGGAGATAGCTCTTCAACTGGTTCAACTCCTATCTTTCCCTAGTACATTTTCATCATAGGCAACTCATATTACATTTGGGGTCCCACAGGGCTCAATTTTGGGCCTCAAATTATTCTCCATTTACATGCTTCCATGTGGACACATTATCTGGAAACCTGACAGATTTGATCACTGTTATGCCAGCGAGAGTTATATCTGCCCATACAGCCAAGTGGCGCTAACAGGAAATAGTCCTTTTTGGCCTAGTCAACAGTATCAAATTGATTCACTACAAATGATGTACTCTGTGTCAATGTAAAGCCAGTAGCAAGAGACTGGGGTATAATGTTGTTGCTAATCTGAACTTTGACAAGCAGGTTAAGAGAGCTGTTTAATCTATTTCTACCATTTAATGATCTGGAAAACATCATCCATGCATTTTTCTCTTCTCGCTTAGACTACGGCAGGTTTCTGTATCCCTGCCTCTGTCAAACGTCCCTCTCATCTCAAATTTGTACAAAATGCAGCAGCTAGGATGAGATTCTTGAGCAGGTCCCTATTGTCTGTTTATAGTATATAGATTAAAAAGAAGATGCTATCTGGCTTTTGCCATCGGGGCTCCTAGACTTGTATCATCCTTGTATCATCTTTTAAACCACTTCTTAAAACTTTTATATACTTGCTTTTATGTAATGTCTGAACTTTTTTTAATTGTTTTTGACCTCCCTGTTATGATTGTTCCTTTTCTTTTATATATATTACCTTTTATTGCTTTTGCTATTGATTTTGTTTTTAATCCTTTATAAAGCACTTTGTATCTAGTTCATCATTCATCATTCACAAATCCATTCCCAATCAAAAGCAATGTAACCCACACAGGCGATTCATCTTTCACATTTTTGAAAGTTTTAAGCCCTAATTAATAAAAAACCAAACATTGTGTTATTCACATTCAGAGAGGCATAAACAGTTTTTTTCTGCAGTTAGACCATCTGGCAAGGATGTGTTGCATCTGTAAGGGAGTAGTGGTGTTCCTCGTTTCCTCCATAGCAACCATGAATGTCATTGTCAGGATGCCCATCTGAGAGGGGAACAGAACTGGGTCAGGGTTCTTTACACCCTGGACTCAGAGGTTGTTGGTCAGTGGTCTTGGGGCATATTTGCATTTCAAGATGTTGCATAATATACCTCAGGAGTAAGCAAAGGACAGAAAATAAATCACTGTGCATGCCCCTAGGTTACCACCTCTGATGGTAATTTGGCCTGCTGTGACTCACAGAGACTGCTCATACTGTATATTTAATAGTAAGCATTTACATAAAGGACTACTCCAACTTTTTGGGAAATTGGCCCTGTTGGTCAACTTACCCTTAAGTTGAGTTTCCCTAAAAGACGCTATAATCCTTTAATGGACAAGTACATTAAATTCAGTCATGCTTAATCCATTATGATAGGTTGCATCCGTGAATAGCTCAAGTGAGTCTCTTTATACTGTGCAGCCAAAAACATTTAAGTAAAGATGTTCTAGGTAGGTAGGTATGAGTTTTATGAGACTTGACTCCACATCCATCATAGGCTAAATAAACCAGTTCAGACCAAACTCAGAGAGGCTTTGTCGTGGACAAAGAATCTTTTCTATGTTGCTGAAAGGGCACCAACAAACCTTTTCCCGTTATGTTTTTCTCGCTATACAGCACAATAAATCGTTTTCCCTTGAGAAGGAGGGAAATGACGTCAAGCCACTCTTATTCATAGTCTCTCTGCATATTCTATTCATTGTCAAGGCCTCATATTGATCCTAAGCAGCATACCTGTTACTGAAGTCAATGTGGACTAAAGTCTATGAGTTATTATGACTGCAATACAAAATTAATTGCAAGTGTTTGATAACTAAATCAGAGTAATTTTTTTATAACTAAATCAGAGTTGGAAACTCTGCTTTTAATGAGACAACATGTGACAAGAGGCTGCAGTAGATTTGGACCATGTCATAAACCGTGAAACGAGATAGCAATCATTAATGTTGCTGCATTGCCCTCTAGTGGTGAACTTCAGCATAACTCTTACTACAACATCCTTCATTTGCACACAGCAACTTGTTAAAAAGAAAAGGCAAAGGTTTGTTATCCAGAAAAAAATATTTACCAGAGAGTGGGGGCTTCTGGGAATGGAGAGCTGATGGGACACTGACAATCACACGCTGATCCTCCACAGGCGCTTCTGACGTCGCTGAAGAGCTGAAAGAGGTTGAGCAAGTGAGGAAAGCAGTATCATTTGCCTATATAACATTAATATGGTTACAGCATAAAGCAACATTATGAACAATCAAATGCCGATCAGTCAATATCAAGACAATAAACAATATTTTCACACCTCGGGGAGTTTTTTGCGCAGCAACGATATCGTCCGAGGACCAGCACTTCATAAGGTTTCTTGTGCTGTGAATCCAGTGGAAACACAAACTGCCCAGACCTGGTGACCTGAGGGGGAAAGAGCACACCTGAATGCATCTGGAAGGAGAACAAATGTGTGAGATATCCATGCTTTGTCAATTCAAGGTTCCTATACCTTGACCCAGAACCATTCGGCCAGGACCTCGACACCCCAGTGTGGATACAGCTCGTCACGGACAAAACGCAGATGGCTGGGTCGGTTTGTAACCCAGGTGACCACTAAACAGCTTGGAGATGCCAGCAAGGGTATGGGGAGACGTTTCAGCTGGGTTGAGGGCAGAGAACTGTATCTTCATTAAAAAAAAAAGTCATTTCAGAATCTGGTGTTTATGTCATTATTGGCGTATCAAGAATTTAATTGATATGATACTTAGAAATGCAACACCGCCCCATTTTACACCTCTGAAAGTGTGAATAACAATATATACCTGCGACTCCTTTTAACAGACTTGTTTTCCCATGGTGGATCCATAACTATTAGATCAAACTTCCTTCCATCTGTGTGAAAAACAAGCCGCTTTGTCAGGCTGGGAAACAACTGCCATGCTCTCACTGCAGGTGAATGAGAGCATGTCAAAGAAATCCGATAAAAGCATCTATAAATTAGTTGTAATCTGAGGTAAATGTATTGTTAACTCAGGTTTATGTTACTTTCTGACAACGGTTCAGATAACTGATTACTGTACTCACAGTGGACTAGCGGTTGTATTCTGGTGAAATCTGAGAGAAGGAAGGCTGTTTGTGGTGGTATGACATATCTCTCTCCCATGAGTGTGACCACCATGGCCCAGTCTGTACTGTTCTCCGTTATCGTAGAGAACAAGTCGAGATGTGATGTACAGCCGTCCTCATCACCAAGTAACTGAACCCGGCCCTGGTCACCGTCATCCACTAGAGGAAGCTCTTTAGCCATGTCACAAAGAGCAGCGAGATTGCACTCCTGGGTAGGAAGGGGCTCTTCCACTGCATCCGTCACACCATTCAGATATCCGTGTGATTTGACAGCATCCACCAAGGATTTGGTTCCCTCCAGAATGACAGACCTAATCTGTATCATCAAACATTACACAAAGTCATTTCAAATTGAAATCCTGTTAAAAGTGGAACTCAAAATGTGATAAAGAGATATGGGAAGAGATTAGTGCCAGCAGAGATTGTCTTTGACTTGCATTTGAATGTGCAATGCTCATGTTTAACAGTTTCATTCTAAAAATTTGTGAACAGAATCTGAAATTGAATGCAAGTTAAATCCTATAATAATCACATTAAATTTCAAGCCACTGCTTTAAAGTTCAATTTCTGACTCAATATGAGTATGGCGAATTCAAATATATGTAATTTAAATACAAGCTCTGCTGGCACAAATAGCATAGCAAAAAAGGTGTGCTGGGACTGAAAGATTCAAGAATGACATGTAACCTACCTTCTCATGCCAGGCCTGTGAATCGATTTCCCCTTGGTTGAGAGCACTGTGTTTTCGTTTTCTTTTCTGGTGATATTGAATTATAAAAAGTGGTGAATGGTAAAAACAGCTGAAAGTGACCCATGACCAGCAGTTGTCGCTATTTGGCATATTCTTATGCGCCCAAGCAGCCGCTGAAACAGTGTAGTAGTTACCTTTGCTGGTTTGAGAAGCATGTCAGTCTTTGCCACCATGTCCGTGTTTGCTCCATCCAACACACTGCTGGGATGTACACTAAAATGACTTTTTAAAACCTCAAAACACTGCCGCTTGAAACAACACTTAATTTGTGATCTTTGGCCTTCTCTCCATCGAATACATCGCGAATGACCTTGATCAATAAGTGAACATGCATCCAAAACCCACCCTCTCGTGTTTTGAAATACAACCGACATTGCGAGTAAATGAAATGCGGTGTAAATCACGCGAGTGCGGTCATAGCCTTGTTTACCCGAACACTACGCACTACGCAGGCACGCTCTGCTGGACCAGTGCTTCAAAACATGGATATCCTAAAAAAGTCTACCTGACCGAACCTCTCGTAGTTAAAAACTATGAAATAAAATATGATGATTGTGCGGCACGTTCGACCGTTTCGCGGAAGCTTATTAAGTTCGGCCCTAACCACTGTCCGTAGTAGAGGGAGGAAAAGAGAAAAATGAAAACAAAACTTAACGAAACCGGAAATGACGTAAAACACGGAAACACCTTATCCCAGCTGTTGATGAACGGCGCTAAGATTTTTATACTCCCATGTGTAAAATCATCATACTCGCCGTGAGAATGTATTATACATTGTGTTAATGGTGGACGGCGTCGAAGTTAAGCTCGAGAATGTCGCTTAAATCGGATATTGAGAGTCTTTCTGCGTCCTTCCAAGACGAAAGAAAAGACCGTAAAAGAGTAGCCGTCTATGATTGTCGCTGCGAAAACAGAAAATCTAAGGAGAAAATACTGGAAATAAGCGGTTTGGACTTCAATGACTTCCTTCAAATTCTATTCAAGGCAATGCTAGCTAACATTACTTATACACTTGACCCTACCCATTGAAATTAACGAACAATTTGGTGTTGTTAAGCCTTAACTGTTATAACGTTAAAAAGAGAAGGGCACGCATCAGGGCTTCTGTTTGGGCATCTCTGATGTTCAGTCATATCAATGAAGTTGATAATAGTTTTAGTCACAGGAATATCTTGATGCCAGGAAAGATTTCAATAAACATTTGATTTTGTGTCTGTTTTTTTGCCTGGTGCGGGGAAATGCCTCGTCTAGACTGCCCAGGCAATACACAAACCGTCTTGTTTAGAATTGTGTAAACAGATTGTGGCCTGATGGATTGATATCATCTGGTCCTCCTACTCATCTCACCCAGACTTTGTATTTCGTAGAAACTCTTCGTTTCCTCTCTGTCAGCAATGGCAAGGGACGATTGTTTTCCTCACTGTATACTTAGAAATCATCTTTGTAGCTTACAGGTTGTCACACTTGTCATTAAAGTATAGTGTTGCATAAATTTATCACATAACTAATTATAGCAAAAAATAACACTGATTTTCAATGTATTTTTTACAGGAATTTGCTATCCCTTCAAATGAAACTTTTGTCTTGACCACAACTGATAGAACAAAATTGGATTTTGACAGATTTGGTGAGTGAATCAGCTGTTGGTGTAAAATTAAAAAAAATATCTTGTCCATTTATCACATGAATGTGTGTGGTTAGTGCAGGTAGCTGACCTGCATGCAATGTAGCACAAGGCCAGTGGATCAATTAGTTGTTTTCCACACTTCATTGCAGAAGACCTTCAAGATGGCAACACCCTCCACTTGTTGAAGAGAGAGGACCAGGTCCTGTCAGTGGCGACAGAGGAGCACATTGTGTTTCTCCCTCATTATGATACTCTGGTCCAGAGTGGCACGTATGAGTACCATGCTAGTGAGGGCCAGAAGTCTTTACGTGAGTGCTAAAGTGAGCTAAACCTAAAGTCAATACCCAGTCAAAAAGTGTCAGTTTAGTTTCTTGTGATGGACCTATAGCTTAGGCTGCACATCACTACTCTGAAAACCTACGTCAACTTCCAAACCTACAGCAAGCTTTAGCTAAGTCGAGACAGGGTGTGTCCATTGTACATGCTGTGATATAACTGGCTAATAACATGATTTTAAATTTCTCCAGCCTACGCACTTGCTGAATTGATTGACAATGCACTTTCAGCAACAGCTCACAACACAGGAGTGAGGACAATAGACATTCAATTGGTTAGTAATCTTTGCTTAAAATTATTTTTTGATATTACTTTCTACATATTGGTTTATTATTGATGTTATCTGTTGTGGATTGGCATGTTGTGGTGACTTATTGATAGTTGCCTGTCCCTCCTATTCTTGTCCAGCTTTTTGATGAGACCCTTGGGAAACCTGCAGTGATTGTCTTAGATAATGGGTGCGGGATGACCTCTAAGCAGCTTAATAACTGGGCAGTATACAGGCTCTCCAAATTCACCAGGGAAAACAGCACATTTTCAAGGTTGGTTTACCATAATTTAATAGCTCCCTCCCATTTTAAAGGCAACATGAACCCTCATATAGTTGAATATAGACAAGATTTAAGTAGAAATTCTGTATGGTGCAATGAAGTTGATGCCATAATAATAAATCAAGTTCTTTTGCTACCCTCACTACAGTAATCATGAGGAGTATGTTCGGCCCGATCATGTCCCTCGCAGTCTCAACAGTGATATATCCTACTTTGGAGTTGGAGGAAAACAAGCTGTTTTCTACATTGGAGAGTCAACCAGGGTAAATAGATACTCAGCTAGATATCTGGTGGTGTTGAATGGAAGTACTTTAATAATGGCAACATGTGCACATTGTGCCTGTTTTCTGTATTGCCATAGAAAGTAGTAAATACAGACTATAGTGAAGGAGAATAGTAATTCTGGCCCTTAAAATCTCATGTTTTTGTTTTCTCTGCTTTGGCACGACTGACTACCTTTAGAGCTAACCATATCTAACACATCTGATGAAGGGTTGATACAGATACATGTCAGCATTGCATAAAAGCAGACATGGCCAAAAATAGCTAGCTTGTTTTCTATTTTTGTAGATGATCACCAAACCAATGGGCTCCCCAGATGTTCATGAGCTGATTCTCTCAAAAGAAGAGTTTGCGAGAAAAGAGAAGAACAGAGAGGATATTTACAGCGGCACTATAAGAAATAGAAAGGTAAGTGCTCAAATTTACACAGCTCAGTTCAGAGTAAGTAAATGCACCCTTGTAATTTCAAAGCTAAATCTTGATTTTAACATCACGTTTTCCACAGCTCATTAAGATTTGGAGCTCTCTGTGTTAACATCTCAGCTGTCTGTCCTGATGTTTCATCCTCCTCCTGCAGCCCGGCGACCATTCACATGTGAAGCAAGAGGATGAGGGCTTTCTCCATGACCTCATTGCTGAGGAATCTGGGAAAGAAAGCTTCACAGCTGTGGTCATTACAGGAGTACAGCCTGAACATGTCACCTTTTTAAAACAGGACTTCCATGTGTGGACCAGAGAACTAGCGTGAGTTTATTCACCTACACCGCCTCACATGCATTCACAAGTGTGACTGGTGCCAAGTCATCCACTTCATATCGCAGAATTGTGTTCATTTGTTTGATTGTTTGTATTTCAGCCACTTGTATCACTATTACATTCACGGCTTCAATGGGAATGACATGAGGCCCTGCTCTCAAAACTCTGACCTCCACAACATTGACATTCAGGTAAGACTGCTGGTCTTACATTGTTTCATTGTAGATCACAGTGATTTCTACTTCTTCATATTGTACATATAGTTGTATGCAGTTTGTCTCAAGTTATGTTGCCACTTGATTTCTGGTTGTAATCTCTTAATCAGATCTCTTTGCGGGAGAAGCCTCCCAGATGCCCTCGTGTGATGAATCTCAGGGAGATTGACAGTGATATGCAGACTCTGTACCTAAACACTACTTCGGACACATTTGAGTTCAAGGCCTATACAGAGGCAGATGGCACAGTGGAAGGAGTCCTAAGGTACCATCCCTTCCTGTATGACAGGGAAACCTACCCTGAAGAGCCCGATGCTGTACTGGGTAATGCGACTTTGAAATATTGATGAAACTGTATGTGGATGACATCAAACAACTTTGGCTTACCTTGTCTTCTTTTGGCTCCCTTTATCAGCACCTGTTGAGGATGATGACATTGACTCTGGGGTCCTGCACCAGGCAAGGGGGAAGAGGCCTATATTTGAGTGTTTCTGGAATGGACGGCTGATACCATACACCACAGTATCTGAGTAAAGACTTACCATATTGTATAATGACATTTTATCTACTGTAAAAATACGCATACTTTCAAAGGGTAGTAAGCAACATAAGTCCTTGGTTGTCAAAATGACAACACTTTTACAGACTGGATCTTCTATATTTTAGAGATGTTAAATGATGAACTTCATCATGATATTTTGGAAACAAACTCTTTATTTATTAAACAGTTTGCAGATGTCATTGGTTTTCTGGGATTGAAGTTTTTGTTGTCTGTTGTTTCTTGCTGTAGGTTGGACTGGTGTGCTCGGCCCAAAAAAGCAGGACCGGTGCCTGCTGAGTGTTACAGTCGGTTTTCAGGGGTGCTTTTCACTGACGACAGATTCCAGGTCACCACCAACAAGCTCACGTTCATGGACCTTGAACTGCAGCTGAGGAACAAGGGCACTATTTTCGTGCGCATTGTTAATGGACAGGTGGTCATGCACAAATGCACAATTTTACTATTGGGCTCTGGAAGCGGGAGGTGGGGGTTGAGGATGATTGTATTGTATTGCAGTCCCTGACTCAGAGGCCTTTCCTCAGAAACACCCATAATAGATGTAAATAATCTATCTCAATCAATGTTGGTGTATGTTAGATGTTACATTGAGGTTCCTTTCTATGTTTTGCTGTTGACCACAGGAAGAAAGAGTTCAAATCCAGAAGGTGTTCACACAGTGGCTGAAGAGCTGCCATGAGAAGTGGGACAAGCAAGTGAAGTTCCTGGGCTTCAAGGGCACCATAACACGAACCGATGTAGTCACGAAGAAAATGCAGCATCCCTGGGCGACCTTTTCCTCCATTGAATTTGATGGCAAAATATATAAAACAGGCCAATATGTGAGTGTCTGCTTTTTTTTATTTAAGTGTATACTCCGATCTAGACATTCATTTGTGGGGACATCTTAACACTGTTTGCACTTCCCTGTATAGGTGAAGTCTCAGAAGACCCAGCCCATTTTGTTTGGCTCTGTGGTGCAGTTCTTGCTATATGGAGATCATGATGGAGATGTTTATGCGACAGGGGGAGACGTCCAAATGGCGTTGGTGAGGAAAAAATTAAGGAGTTTGTATTTGAAGAGTGATCAAAGTATTGTAGCAAAGCTGCACTAGGCATCTTCGCACTATGGAGACCCCAGGAAATAAATGGAATGGAAGCAGGAAATAAATTTGAAGGACATTCATTACCCAGAAATGTAACATGACATCAGTAAACTGCACACTCCTCAGTTTTCTCATGAGGGAATTCTCACTTGCTGCTGTTTAGGATACATTTTTCTTTCACACGTACGTTACAATTTGTTGCATCCTGTGTGTCAAGAAGTTTTCCCACCGGTGGCCATACCTGCCACCTGAAAGTATTTTGGTCAAATAGGATGAATTTTTCTCACCTTTCTTTGTGTTTTTCAAAGTTTACATGTATTTTGTATTAGACTGAAGCATTCTGTTTCCTTAGGAACCAAAAGCACTTTACAACGAATTCAAAACCATACCCATATCCAAGATTGACAAGACCGTCACCATCGCTGCCATCAAGAAAAGCATTGACAACGAACTGGCCAAGTAAGCAAGGAGGTCAAGGGGGACGTTTGGACCCCGTGCCCTACTTTGAGAGTTAGGTAGCACCTAATCTGAACTCTGGTTTGGAACACAATTATAACACCCAAACAAGACCTTCACACACACACAGAGTAAGAAAACATTTTTCAGATGGGATTTATTTTTTTGTCAGCTTTTTAAGGGCATTTTGGGGTAATTGTATTGAACTATGAAATAATAATCTTTATCCCGTCAAGTAATGTCTTTTTTGTTGTTCCAGGCTTCCAGATAGGCTGGAAGTGAAATGGCCAGAGGGTAATGCCTGGTCAGAGAACGCTGTACATCCAGCAGGGACTCCATTAGGTACACTGGAACATTGTCGCACACCACCGGACATAGTAGTTATCATTACTGTGTATCATAGTGTGAAATTTTTACTTTTTGATGCTGACATAATGTCATATTTTTTTGTGTTTTCACCTTCATATGATTTCAGGGCCACTCCGTGTAGAAATTCTGAACAAGAAAGGGGAGTCATTATCCAGGATGCCATCAGTGAGCCAAGGAACTGTAAAGAAACTTATGATGGAGCTCAAAATAGTCTGGCATGGTAAGGTCACCTGTGTTACAACAGGGACTCACTCATGTAAAGTCCTTGATGAATGATGAATGTTGAATAGAGATTCAAAAAATACTACCTTGACCCTTCCTCTTAGCACTTAGCACCTATTTGTTTTATTTGTCTAAAAAAGTGGATAGATGGATGAATAGATAGATAGATAGATAGATAGATAGATAGATGGATGGATGGATAGATAGATAGATAGATAGATAGATAGATGGATAGATAGATAGATAGATAGATAGATAGATAGATAGATAGATAGATAGATAGATAGATAGATAGATAGATAGATAGATAGATAGATAGATAGATAGATGGATGGATGGATGGATGGATGGATGGCAGGAGCTGCATTGATATATAAAAGTTTAGAAGATAGTATGTATGGTTGACTATATTTTCCCCACCAGCTAGGGAAGTTGAGCATATGGATGGTGAAGGGTCTTGCACACACTGGATGAAGCAACAAGCAATAAAAGCAATGGGAATGATCACTGCAGGGTCAGGAGTGTCAAATAAGAAGAGTAAGCACATTAGAGAAGTAGTTGAGGAAAAGTGCATTAATTGCTCATATTTGAGGAAAAACACCAAAATTGTTATACATGCTCTGAACATTTTCATAATTGGAACCTTTGCAAAAATGGAACTGATTGAATAGAATAAAATGTGTCTACACGTATGATGGCCAAGGAATACAGTGGTATTGGTTGGTTGGATGCCTCTATACATGGTCATGAATTCTGTCGTCACTTCATTTGCAGGACCTAATGGCAATCAAGAGACAAACTCTCACATCGCCCAACATTCAGCAAAGTGGGCATTCTGGTTCAAAACTATGGGTACTGTTCTCCTTATTTGTCATCTATTTTCATTTCAGTTATTTGCTTGAATGTCCCATTTTTCTGTTTGTTGATTGCCAAAATATCATCATTGGCAGAGAATCTGACCAAGCTGGGGAAGTATACACTCTACCTGAACACTGTGCTGAATGAAAGCAATGCCACCGTCTTTGGTGGAACACAGCTTCCAAGCTACAAACTCCAATTCACCATCACAGGTAACAAAAACACAGCATGGAGTCTCTGAGTCTCGTCTTTATTATCCATGCTGCATGCCCTAATCCCCTAATAATACCACTCTGTTTTCTCCCAGAGGGTAGTGCCGAGAGGTTTTTAGTGGGTGCAGTGAGCTCCCCCCTTCATGTAGGGGTGCCATTCAACATTCCTTTGGAGCTCATGGATGTGTATGGACACCCAGCTCAGCCCCCTCCTGATCTCAAACCTGTACTCGAATGCAGGTGGGTTTCACTCTTGTGGTGGCTTTTGGTTGGGTAAAAACCCTTAACTCCAATATTGGTGGTGTTTTTCGTTGTCTTGAATTGAAAGTTCATGTGGTGATCTATGTGTTGTGAATGTCACGACCCTGGTTCCATGAAGACTTAAAAATCTATTGTATGATTTCAAGAATGTATGAGAAAATGAGCATTCCTTTCTCCAATATCTACCGAAGGCAAAAATGCCAAAAAGTACGGCTATGGCAGCAGGCTCCCAAAGTGCATGCACCTTGTCAAAAGATTTTACCATCATTCATTAATTTGCCAGATGTGAACTGTGGCCCCAGCAAATAGATGCTGTTTGTTTTGTTTCAGTGGCCTGGAGGTGAGTTACGAGGCAATGGACACCAACGGGACCACTTCCACCATCAGAAATGTCAAAGCAAGGGGCAAAGTACAGAATTACCATTGCAAGGTTAGAGATGCTCTCCCTCTCAGAAGAATTACGTTTGACTTTGTGTGTTGGTAAAAAACAACTAAATCAAAGGTATAATTGATTATGGTTCCATTATGTTTTCGGGTCCTTAAAGTCGTTGAAGATTAGAACTTTACTGATCATCTCTCTACCCTACATTTTTTTTTTAACTGTAACAACTATTTAGTGCATTCGTCATTCCGGGACATCTTAAATGAATCAGGGTTAAATACAGTTTATTGAGCAATCGACTGCTGACATCTTTTGAGTTTGTTTTCTTCCTTGAGTGCCATAACAGTGAATGAGAGAGAGTTTGAGGAGGATGTGTACTTGTGAGAGGAGGAAGTCTGTTTTGTATGGAGCCAAAAATTACATCTGCTTCACAAAAGTAGTGATTTAGTCAGAATGGAGCATACTAAATTACAGTTTATGTTATTGTAGCTTGATGTTAGCTTTATAGATAATGCTGGGAAAAACAACTTGTTTTTGATGGCTTTAGGATCTCTGTTTGCTTCTGCTCGGGCTGAGATGAGCTGAAACTAGGAACACATGCATGTACACATGCACATATGCACGCACACATAGATTATAACAGATATTTCCCAAAAATAAAAACAAACAAAGAGCAGTGCACATATTCGAGTCAAAACTGAGTCCCTGCAGATTCCAAACCATCAGAACGTAACAAAACAGGAGGAGAACAGTAAATGAATGTGACTGTCCACACACTGAAAACCTGAAAAAAATACCTGGGAAATCATGTCCTGGAATATATAACATAATATAATAATATACTATATAACATAATAATATAATATGTAACAAAAGCCCCCTTCTTCTTTGTCTCTGATCCGATCAGAACATCTTATGGCCCACTTTTTGGTCCAAGACCAGCAGAGTAACACTCAACCCCTGGTCATCCAAGCCACATGTTGTGTTTTCTTTTGCAGACATATGACCTGAAAGTGGTCTTGCCCGGCCTCAGACTAGACTCGCAGATTGTCAAGATCAGTCTTCTTCCTGGTAAGACTTCATTCATGAATTCATTCTGAACAATAAATTCATGTTGCCATAACAGGAGTCTTTGTGAGTCAGGCGATAGAATTTGGAAAGGAGAATTTACAGACAACCATTAGAAATTCCTCATTTTTTTTACTTGTTAAACAGTAATGGGCCATTGGCTTTGGGTTATGGCCATTTTAGTTATAATAAACACTGACTATTCCCCGCTGATAGTAACCTGGGGGGTCTATGTGGAAAACAAGCATCCTTTTGTGCAAGTAGGAGGACAGAGTAAGGGTTAGCAATAGTAGCAGATGTTGTCCAGCTGCGGTTGAAGTGGTACTTTAATGGCAAACTAACATAAAATAAGATTACAGGCCCACATCACCACCCTTTAACAGTGTTTTTAGCAGCTCTTCTAGATGTGTAAATAAACATCCCACACCCAGTCAGAGTATAAAATCATAGTTGTGTCTGAGCCGTGTGTTTTTGTTTTTCAGGTAACCCTCATTCACTCCACGTGAAACCAGAAGACAACCCAATCACAATAGAGAATGGAAACCCTGTTACCTTTTTTGTTGAAATTCACGATGAAGCTGGAAACATCACAGCTCACCCCAAACTGATTGTTCGCTGCCAGGTATGAACATGCAGTCGCTTGTAAATCACACACCGTTTTATCATGTCCCTGTGTGAAAAATACAAAAAAAAACTAATTGAAAGCATTTTGATTAACTAGCATCATGACTTTGCGAGACCATAATTCAACACCCATCTATGTTGTCATACTTAGACTTGCTACTCAAGGAATATCTGTATCTTGCTAATGAAAAACATGGACTCTGACTCATCAGAAATGTCCCAAAATCCTGTTTTATTATTTTCAAGTTATCTGGTTGAGCAAGAGGGTGTGTTTGGCATGAGAGTATTAGTGGTCTTCTCCGTATGTTTACCAGCACAAAGTAAATTCACCAGTGGGAGTCATGAATCTGGTATAATGGGAAAACAAGAGGGCCTTTCACTCCAGGAGACAAACTTCACACATGGTCATCGTTGTTTGACTCATTGGGGTTTAACTCTGTAACAGCTTAGACTAGATAATCCATTAATTGCAGACGTTTGGTTCTGCCTTGTTTAGCTCACACGTGTTTAATTAACTCAAGATGTCGTTGATGTCATTTTCATGCAGAACCCCCCCCCCTCCCCTATAATTGTCTATCAACTTTCCCAGTTTAAGCCGGTTTATGGCTACTCTTCTGACTCTTCTTCTTTCTGTAGATAAAGAAAGTCATCGTGGCTCACTTGAATGAATGTAATGAAGTTTTGTTCTATGTCAGTGGATTTATGTTCATATTTTTCCTCTGTTGATTTAAAGGTGCAGGAGCTTCCATTGGTAGCCACTGACTGCAGCAGCACAGGAGCTGGGCACCTAGTGACAAAGCTTGTAAACCTGAAAAATATGAATGGAGACCAACAAACACTCAAAGTTAAATTTGACATACCTGTAAGTTATACAACAAACAATTATTAAAAAGTTTATTCAAAGTTAATTCAAAGTTCTATGGTTAAAACTTTGGCCGTGATGCCTCCATCCCACTCACTTCCTCTTGAACGTTTTCCCACCAGAGTCAGAAGGACGTAGCAGTGGTCCTGAGGGAGCTGAAGGTGGTGCCCAGCACGCGAGTGTCCCGGCTAGATGTCTACAGTCAGGATGATGATAATCTTTTACTGAAGGACAAGGACAAGATAGATTGGGAGGCTGGAGGCTTGCTGGAGAACCTGCACTATAGGCTGTATGACGAGGGTGGCAGGGAGGTACCCCTCACTCGTGAACTGGCCTCCAAAATCAAGGTATGTCTGACATACATCTTGCATTGTGTTGTTTTTATGTTCACGTTTTTTTTAATTTTGTAAGCGATTTTTCATCTGTACTGAAATTAATTATTCTGGCCTGGCGTGGCAATAAGAGGAACTCGAACTAAACCATATGGCACTCACTCACATTTGCACTCACATTTATTGTAGCAGTGAATCAGACAGTTGGGTGTCATTGAATTAGAACAGCTTGTTATTGACTCTTCATTATTTGTTATGTGAGTCAGGTTAACTGGGTAGCAGATGTCTGTCTGGAGGATCTGGCCAAGGGGAAGCTGCCTGATGTACAGGTGCCTACGATGGTGCAGGATGAGCACTTCTATCAGGTGTCCTACCAAGACCAAAATCTGTCTGTAAACACCTCCTTCACTATAGCGTAAGCCCTATACCTCACACATGATTGTCATTCAATATTTGTAAGCCTGCTATTCAGACAGCATCTGTTAAATTAACATCTGTCTGCTTGTGTTGTATTTAGGTCTCGTCCAAATGAACCAAAACACCTGAAGGCTACACTGACTCAAAGCACTATGAGGATGGGTGAAACCCTACCTGGAAAGATCAGTGAGTATGAATGTGATCACCAGAAAATCCCATAATAATCTCATCTTCTCTGCCTTTTATACCGCTGCAATCCTTTGAGGATATGGTTACACACCAGATGAGAAGCTGCTTGTCTCTCTTAGATTTAGATCTCATGGACCAGTATGGAAATGTAACCAAGACGCTCACGTCCAGCTGTGTGGACCACTTCACTGTGGAAGCCGAGGGGCTGGAAAAAGCAACGCTAGCCATTACATGGCAGGTGTGAACAAGCTCTACTGAAACTCAAAATTCAGAGGTATTTTATTAGGTCTCGCTTCATATGTAATCCAAATGTCCTCACATTGTGTGTTGAAACCAGGAGAGCAGCCATTCTGTTGTGGTGACGGGAGTGCAGTTCCAGTCTGGGACCCCTGGCACGAGGGAATTGTGTTTCACCTTCATGAGCTTTGTGGAACATGTCAGGATCAAAGTGACTGCTGGAGTCCCTGCACAGCTTAGACTGACCAGTGGGCCAGGGCAGGTAAAAAATGCTCCTAGCTGCTAGCCGTGTTGTCGTTTTCCACTTTCAGTAGCCAGAGCTAACTGTTAATCCACACATGCTTTTTATGTACTAGCCTTTGCAGGTGTTGAATGACCAGGGCATCCCCACGCCTTTCGTCATCCAGCTTTGTGATGAGTGGGGAAACCCCTCCCCAGACCAGAGGGTTGTGGTGGCACTGAAGTCCTCATTCTCAGCACTGAAGGTTAGCTTGACAAGGAATACAGATCGATGCAGTGCCACCCTTTTACACTCTTTGAAAAATCAATCATGGTTAGGAATCGACTATCTTGTACTATCTAATGAGAAATACTTAGAATGAGGTCTTCTTGTTATTTCAGGTGAAGGCAGCTGTTATGTCACAACCAGTAGACGTGGAGGGGAAAGCCACTTTCACTGTTCAAAGTGTGAGTGCACCAAAGTGAGTGTCACCTTTCAATCATATATCCTGCGTAATGTCCCACCAGCCATCAGTGGGCAAAGTTGACACCCTGTTGCTCTTCCAGGGGGGAATATGAGCTGCACTTCAAAGGGTCCTTCAACAAGAAACCCATCCCTGGTCCATGTGTGAAACTCACCATCATCCCTGATCCCAACAAACCTGTCAGCCTGGCAGTGGAGTACGACTCTACCGCCAAGCTCCCTGCAGGGGGCGTCTTCCCAGGTTTGCGTTTGCATCTCTGCCTGCTTCGCTTGTGTTTTTGCCCTCTAGCATTACATGCAACCAGTTTAGTCTCTGTCTCAGCAAACTAAGGATGGCTTTATCTCTTTGTTCAGTGTTCTCAGTGACTGTGGTGTCAGATGAGGGTAGCCCGATTAAACGCTTTAACCCTGCTGCTGCCTCCATGTTCCTGTGGAAGGGAAAGGCATCAGGAGTCATGCCTCCCCAAGGGGTGAGTGACTGACTGACAGTGGGACCAATGTAGCTTTTTTTTTTGCTTTTGTCTTAGAACTAATAACTGCATTGCAATTGCAATCCTATGTTGCTGACTTATTTTTGGTTGTCAAGGCAACTCAGCTGAAATGCAGTAAACCCATGGAGAATGAAAAAGACGACTGTTTTCATTTCAGGTAAAATTGTTTTAGATCTTATCTATTATTTTTCTGTCTGTTAATACGGGGCATTCAGGAACCCTAATATTGTTTCTGTGTGTTACATTTCAGAGAGAAAGTCATCCCAGACCATGCTGACTACTACACCATCCAGTTTGCTCTACATATAGACCAAAAAAAAAACCTATTGAGTAAGCAGGTTGGTTGAACCTAAACCAGCACTGCCTACATCACCGCACCTTGACATGTTATTTCCCGACACCCAACACTTTCAAATAAACAACAAAGCATATGGAGATGGTTTCCTTCATATCTGATTTAGAGGAAAATCGCTGTTCAGTTTGAGTAGCTGCAGGGACTATGGGTCATAATTTTGGCTCACCGAGAGAAGTGACTAACCCCGGTATTGTTTCCTCTCTCCTAGTATGTAATGAACGTGGTGGCCAATGATCCTGTCAAACTGGCTCCCGATTCTCAGCCACCAACCCCAGTTGTTTCCAACAGTGATGTCATCGCCAACCGTACTTTGGTGGAGGATATGACTCTGAGAATAATGGTGAGCTTACCTCCTCAGAGAGTGGACCAGGAGCTTGTTAATCGTTCATTGCTAATGTTTACACACCGCAATGCTACTCTTAAAAAAGGAGCAGGAACAACCATACCTTTGCAATAATATATACCATATATATATATATATACCAACTATAATCTCATTGATTTGCCTTGATTGATTCCAGGATGTGTATGGTAACGCGGCAGGGCTGGACCTGGATGGGAAGGTGGTGGTTTCTGTAGTGGGGGACATTAGCAGTGGTCTCCCTCTCTTTGAAGGCAAAATCAGTACCCTTCAAATCGACCTGTCGCAGGGAAAGGCCCACATCGACGTGAGTAACCGCTCCTCATAGAAAGATGTGGAGTGTTGTGGGTATAAATGTACCGCAAACTCTGTGCTTTGGCTTTTAAGGACTCCATGCACATTACACGTGTGCTAATTGTATATTTCTTTTCTCTGCAGAGGCTGGCCATCACTGAGAACAGCCCCGGTCAGGATGGCAATGAGTATATCCTGCACTTCAAACCTGAAGTCCCGAGGTCTCCCACACCCCTGGTTTCTTTTGTGCTTCGCTTTCGTTTTTACAATGGTGCAGTATGATACTTTTCCAATAGTTCTCTACCTTAGGCAATCATACACACCCACCCAGCTGCTGGACTGAACCATCAACACATTTAACACATTTCATGAGAGATCAGACCATCACATAAAACTCAGTGGAAATGGGAATAAACCTGCATTCCTTCTTGTTGTCATGGATAGTTGTCTAAGTACCACTGTTTAAGGTTTGGGAATTAACTGTATATTGTTTTTCTTCCTCCTCTTTAGATGCACAGAACCAGCAGAAGATGTCTGAACTGTCCAAGAAGAAAGATGAGCTGTCTGCTGCTATTGACGTTTACAACGCATTCTTTAATACATACAAAGAACTCCTCACTTTGCTGACGAGTAGGAGTTCTGCTTTTTGCCTTTACATGAGCTAATTGTGTGTTTGTGTGTGTGTGTGTGTGTGTGTGTGTGTGTGTGTGTGTGTGTGTGTGTGTGTCTGTCATGCTTTCACTTGCCCACATTTGTTTTGATCTCTAATTGTAAGTCCTTTTTTTTATACCAGCTCAACACCAGGATGCGTGCAATAAAGTGACTAACCTTAAAAGTGATCTCAAGGGAAGAAACGTGAACGTGGCTCAACTTGTGTCTGTAAGCCATTGATTAAAATATCCACATATTACCTCTACATGTATAGAAATAAAAATAACCTTATAACATGTGGATAACATTTGGATATTTATAATTCATTGTAGATCCCAGATATTGACAAAGTCTTAAAAGATAAGGATACTGAAGTGGAGAGGATTATGAATGAGCCCAGAAGAGTCTGCTCCATCCCCGATCCCTTCAGGGGGAGCCAGGATGTATTGGGAAAGGTGAAATAATGGGAAAGAAAAACAATTTCCTTCTTTTAAACAGTCTTGTTTATTTTTCTACCGCAGGGTGAAACTAGAGAAGGGCTCTGCGTGTAGTGTGTGTTTTACCTTTTGCCTTTTAAATGCAGGTTGGCCACCTGGCTCTGGTGGAGGATGATGCTGCTGCTGTGGTTGTCTCCTGGCATATCTTGGGTGATATGGATTGCGTCATCACCAAGACAACAGCTGCAGCACGTAGGATCTACGACGACACCCAGGGCAGACAGCAGGTCATGCCCCTCGACAGTGTGTACTGGAATCAAAGCAACAGGTACACCTTTAAGCTTATGTAGTGATTAAGTGTTGTTTTTTTTTTTCATAAAGCTCAATATGTATGAACAATAAAGCCACATTTTGAATTTGGGATCCTAGAGTTCAAAGCTGTATTCGATTTTTCCAACATAGCCAAAAGTTGGAAGAGGTTCGATTCAGTAACCAGAAAAATCAAAGTAAAAACCTGTTCTGTTCACTTCTAACTAACTGTATTAAAAATAGAAAACTAAAACATCTTGGTTGTCGAAGTGCACATCCTCCAATTAATACTACGCGGAGTCACCTTTTGCTTCGATAACAGCAGTAAGTCTGTTTAGTGAAGTATGTACCAACTTCTGGGTGAACTTCTGGATCCAGGAGTTTCCTTCTTCTTGTCCGAAGCATTTAAGCTCACTCAGATTGCAAGGAGACCTCCTTGTGCACACTCCTCTTTAGGTCAATCCACAGATCTCCTCATAGGATTGGGGTTGACTTGGCCATCACAGGATATGATCTTCCATGTTTTTCCAGCCATTCCTTGATTGATTTCGCTGTATGCTTCAGACCGGTGTCATGTTGGATCTTAGTTAACAGCGTGCAGCAGATTTCCCCCCAAACGATCTTTGGGTTTCCCGTCTATCCCGACCAGAGCCCCTGTCCCCCCCCTAGAAGAGAAACAGCCTCCTAGCACGATGCTGCCAGCACCGTGCTAAACAGTAGGTACTGTGTTCTTTGTGTGATGGGTTGTGTTGTCGCTCTGCCAAACACATCCTTTGGGATTAAGACCAAACATTTCTACCTCGTTTTCATTAGGCCATAAAGACATTTCCCCACATGGTTTTCGGAGTTTGTGTCATCTTGCATAGTCAAGATGGGACAGGATGTTCTTTTTAATGGGAAATGCTTTGTCTTGCCACCCTACCTCACAGCCCAGAATTGTCGAGAACACGCAAAATGGTCGCTGTATGCATAGCAAGTCTTGCATTTCTTTAAAGTTTGCTGTTGGTCTCTTGGTCTCTTTTCCATCCATCTTGGAGGGACTGCCGGATCTAGGAAAGTGGTGGTGGTGGTGCCACATTTCCTCCACTTCCTGATTATGGTCTTCATTGTGTTCCAGGGAATATTTAAGGTCTTTGAAAGATTTTTATATCCCTCTCCTAACCTAAACCTGTCAACGTTAATATTAAGATCTTACAGCTTGTAATGTAGTTAAATTACAAAACACAATGACGACACCCAGTTATAATAGGTGTGCACACTTACACAACCAAGGTGTTTAATTACATTTTTTATTTTAAAAATAATCAGAAAGTTTTGTTTTAACCTTGACTTTGATGGTTACCCAAATGAAAATGAAAGGGTCTGATTTAATGGCTTTTCATTTCAAGCCTCAAGGCAATAAAAAACTTTTGAAAGTGCATGTAGACTTTTGATATCCACTGTAACTTTTACTACTGGTTTTATGACATAACAGCTTGTAAAAAGTCCTTTTCTTTCATGTTGGTTTACAGTGCAACTGTTGGTGATAATTATTAGCATATGGTTAGTTATTTCAGTTTTTCAAAAAAAAAGGTGAGAGCAAGTGCATTGCTCCAATGCTCTTGCTGGGGCGGAAGATTGCTGGTAACAATGACAATAACTCATAAACTACAGACACGGTTGTGAACAAGATGTAACATTAATCTTCTGCTTCTTGAGCAAAGTTGCAGAATGTCACTGTGCAATCCATTCTCTGCTAAGACATGAATTGCTTGCAGATCCTTGCCACACATAAGAAATGGCCGGAGTATCTTTCAGCCCACTGGCAACCCCATGTTTGTCAGAGATCTCCTGATATACCCCCAGAATCAAGAGAGCTGTAAGATGGGTGAGTTGCCCTGCATGCAGAGCTTTCCCGTTCTTAATGCAAGCCATGCCTAGACGTGTTATTGCAGATGAGTAGTACCAGACCAGGGTCTCTGTGCTGTTCCAGAGGCTTTCCAGGCCTCTTTGTGTTTGCTGATGTTGGGGTAGTTCCTCCCTGCCCCCTCTCCCATCTCCGCCTCCTGTCGGGGTTTTGGATAAATGATTCCAGACTGAAAACTTGGGGTTCTCCCTCACGGGGGGGCACTTATGGGGTTCCTCCCTGGGGGCCCTGCTACTGGGGCGGAAATGGGACCTCTGCCAGCAATGGACTTTTAAAATGACTTTTGGTGTAATTGTCATGTTTGTGTAGTTCAGAAGGAACTTTCTTTGTACTCAGACTTATAGTGCAAGTTGGTTACCACTATTTTCAGATTTGGACTGACGACAGTATATTTAAAACAGAAATATAAGTATCTGTTTTAAATGAACAAAATGCATAAACAGTAAGCTCAAATAAGCGTGTTAATCTCTTTCTAGCATATAATGTCTTATTGTGCAAGTATTACAAGTATAGTGTAAGTAGACAATAATACAAATTGTGAATTTAAAGATTGTTTTGACAGTTTTCTCCTTGTGTTTCCCTCCCAGTGTTTAGAAACATACTAGGAGACACTATTTTGATTGATGACCTGGACACCGCAAACGCCTATAGAGGGGCGGTGAGTGAGGCTTGCTGCTCCATTTGGAAAACCAAAGATGAACTGGCCCCGCTGTTGTATAGTCTCTAAATGCTCTGTTGCTTACAGGTGGTGCAGAACAACATACAATGTCCCACCATCCTGACCAGGCAGGGTCACAGGATAAGTGCCAAGGGCAAGTTTGGGGGCACGCAGAACAAAGCCCCTCCCATTGAGAGATTATATGGCCAAGTGTTTGGGGCACCCCTCCCACAGCAGTACCACATCCTTCAGGGGCAAATGGGTAACATCTCTGATAGTCCTATTTCGTTTTTGTGTTTCTTTTCAGTGGAATTGTTCTTTATCTTTTTGGTTTGTTTGTTCAATAGAGCTGCTCTGTCAGTACCGGTCAGCTGTGCAGAAGACAGAGCAAGCAAAAGAGGACCATGATAATCACGTCCTAAAACTAAGGGATCCTGATGTGGTGCGAAAGGTAAACGAAATGGACAAAAAGAAGCAGCAGCTGGAGGAAATTGAGAGAAAGCTTGGTACGTTTGTAGATCTTGGCACATGGGCAAAGAGAATAAAAGACAACCCCTTTTATTGTGTCCTTATTGATGTCTAATTGGTGTGTATTCTCCTTGCAGCTAGCACCCCTGTTGGAAGGCCATTGAAAAGGGGTCTTAAGGGCGCTGGTGAGCCTTCGAGCATCGTTACAAAGAGAGCGAGGCAGAGACCCTGAAAAGATTACACTGTTTGATTATTGTTGTTTCATATTTTGCATTTCAAAACTTAATGTCTACTAAGTTTGTGCCAAAGAAGAACTCTTTGTACAGTTGTTGTTTTTTATATTTTAACATTTACACAGTTCGATACTGTATTTTCTGTCATTTTTCTCTCACATGGTGATGTTAAAGAATGACCAGGCACTGCTTTGTAGATTAAACAAATAAATATATTTTACTGTATTTCACCTTTCCTTGAGTCTCACTTTTTATTCACTGATAAATTGATAAGACTTCTCCTCTTCTCCTTAACTTTGATAATGTGGGCGGACATTGACAGGCGCGCAGCTTTTTACGCATGGGATGATTACGTTGGCTTTTTGAAATAAAGGCAACCATAGATCAAAGTTAGGCTGCTGGACTGTATGTGGGTGTAATTGCCATTGTGTGCTTGGATGCGGCGAAGTGTGTGTGTGTGTGTGTGATCCGAGGAAATGGAAAGGGGCATCTGTCAGTGTTGGAGGGGGTCCTGAAACGTCACATCCAAAGACGCTGGATGAAGCTTTGTTAGTCCTTTGCATTACTGAGACGGACCAAAACGCGTAGTCTCCACTCTACTGCTGGATCACAGACCATCGCTTCCCATAATCCGAAAGAGGAGCTGTGTGATTTTTGACCATGAAGAGCGCACTCTCTACATTACTGAAAAATCCACTTATTTACCTTTTACTAACTTTAACACTGATCAATGGAACACCGTTTCAATATAACATGTTTCAGGGCAACGCATATTCTGGCACCGAAACAAGACAGAGAAATAAGTGAGTGAACGTGAAATTTCATGTTTTTATTATTATTATTATTGGATGGTAATTAACTGCTCAGTGATTCATGTTTTAATATCTTATTCATACAATTATTAAATCTTTACAAATTAAATTCTCAGCATGCACTAAAGTCCTCACAGTTTTTAAGTCTATGCGTAATGTTAGGCGCCTGACCAACGCAAACCTTATTGTTGAAATGTTTGGAGATGATGGAATGGCGCTTAAATACGTTTTCATTATGTTGCGTCCTTAAACCCGTGTGGTTTTCCTGCAGAAACTGGTGCGCATATGTTGTGCACAAGAATGTGAGCTGTGCCGTCGTGGGAGGCACGGAGAGTTTCGTGCAGCCAGAGATGTTACCGTGTCCGACGCAGCAGCCAAATTGTGCGCAACAACTGATGTAAGTCCCCAAGAGTCCAGCAGACTGGGTGGAGGGAGGATGATTTTTTTAGTAGAAGTAGTTGGAACAATGCGCAGCAATTGTTTTAATCATCTAAGGTGTTGGATGAAGATTACAACTTGTAATAAGCATTTTACACACTAATGACAAATCACTATAATATTCCTATAATAACCCTAGGGATACTCGAAAGTGAGTTTATGGTGACCCTAACGAGATTCATGGTATTTCATGGTATCACTGAAAACGTCCTATACGGTATTAAATGTAGTGTAACAGTTTTGCCCTGATATGTGTGTAGTATCCTTCTTAAGTTTATTATAGGATTACTTTAGCGCTTTATCGTAAGGGCATAGGCTACTGCACAAAGCTTTTAACAGCCATTGTTGCATGTGCATTAAGAACAAGCATTATTCTTTCATTATACTCTTATATGCTCAACCTTTAAGAACATCTGCAGTATTTAAAGCATCCAATGATTTGTTAGGTGGTTATGGAACGCAGTTGGATTTGATAAATAGTAAGGGTTTTGTGATGTTGTACTAAAGGGGAGTTGATTCTTGATCTTTAAGGCACACTTAGACAGTCCTAACAGAGGAGTCTGGCGTTGTCTTGCTGTCATGAACATTGTGCAACAAATGGATAAATCACTGAGGCCAAGGTGGGTCAAGGTGGTCTCATCGTGCTGGGTGGAAAGGGTGGACCATCTGAATCTGCTTAATTAGAAATGTTGTCAATAGACAGATTGTTTTTACTGTGATTCCAAGTTGACATTGTTTTCTTGAGTGATCACTCCACAAGCATGCTTTGGCACAGTTAAGCATTTCTCATTCTGTATTTGACATCATCAAGCATCATTGACAGCACAGACAACAGAGTAACATTGTGTTTTTGTATTGTGATGGTCTGTGCTGTTTGAAAACTCATTTGTTCCAGATTTGAGCCATGTCATATTTTCTAGCACCTAAAAAGCAGCATTATTATGTCTATCCCATATTACTAGACTATAAACAATGGCATGACATGTATCAGTTGATTTGAGAATGCTGTATACAGTATTTATCTCTTCTTATGTTCCCAGGTATCGGACACACTTTAGGCCCATGTACAAGATTGGCTTCAAGACTGTAACAGAGCTGGAGTGGAGGTGCTGCCCGGGGTACCAAGGTCATGACTGCAAGGAGCTGAAAGACATGCCACCACGTCTAACAGGACAGGGGCAGGGGCCTCATGTACCTTCTGGCTCTGGACATATTCCAACACCACATGGTAAACAGTTAAAACTAAGACTGAAATCAATAACAATAATAAAAACGTAACTATGTTGAAAAAAGCGAAAACTAAACAGTGTCACTATGAAGTAAACTGGGAAACTATGAAAGATGAATTCTAACCCTGGTAGGACATTTAAAATTGGAACCACAACTTTCAATGCAGTTTGTTTATTGTGGGTATAAATAGTCCAGTTTCCTCACCCTCTCTGTCATTCCTCCTCGTAGGTGACCAGCGAACGGGAGGTCAGAGAAACCATCCGTGGGGAGGAGAGGGGCAGTTTGGAGGTCAGACAGGTCACAGGGCACTAGGGGGTCAGGGAGGTTCTCACAATGTACAACACCTGGAGGAGGAGGTGCAGCGTCTGTCCCAGATGGTCCTGGACATGCAGGCAAGCATGACAGATATGTCCTCCAATCTGAGGCTGGACTTGCAGGAGGATGCCAGTAAAATGCTGGGCGTGCTGCTGAATAACCTCAGACAGCCTGCTAGTGCACGGGGCACAGAGACCCATGCCTTTCATTTGCAGGACCTATTCTTAGATCAAGAGACGACGCACATGGGTGACGTCATGAACAAGATCAACCAGGTCACAGACACTCTGGAGTCCAAGAGCAATGTCCTGGATAACCTCTTGGATCGGGTCAACCGTCAGGACGGACAGATTCGTCTGCTGTTGGAGGCTGCTCAGAGCCCCTTGGCCACGCCCCCTCCTGCTTCCCCAGCCAGTCATACAGACATACATGCCTACGTAGAGAAGAAGATCCGTGCTCTGAGAGATGAGTTGATGGAGGGCATGGAAATCAAATTGGCAGATTTGAAGAGCTCATGTGATTATAAAATCATGTCCGTTCAGGAGCAGTGTGAGGGACAGGAAACCAACTACCTCGGCCTGGCTGAGCTTATGGACTCCAAGGAATCCGACCTCCGCAAAGAGATCATGGACCTCAAGGCCAAGCTGGCGGATTCAGAAAGGGCAGACAAAGTTCTACCTGGTAACACCCAGATTTCTGAGCCTCTTCTAGCCCGTGTGGAGAACCTAGAGGTACATCTGAACTTATCTGAGAAGAATGTGGAGGTGCAGTGCTTCTTTCTGGAGGAGAAGCTGAGGAAAGAAGGGGCAGAGGTAATTACAGACCTGAGGAAGACTCTGGAGGACAGGCTGACCTCCATGGAAGACAAGGTGACCACTTTGTTGGTAGATATGAGTACCAACTCCCCATCTGGGGTTCAGGCAGAAGATCTAGTTGCTCTACAGAGGGAAGTTAAAACTCATAATGGCACCATTCAGGCGTTGGAGGATAGAGTCAATGTCTTGGACCGGCTATGCTCAAAGGAGTGCAGGTCTAATTTGACTCTTGTAGAAAACATTCAACAAGACCTCCAGAGCTGCAGAACTGCTATAAATACTATTCAGAGTAGTCTAAACAGCCAGTCAGATGGCCTCGGACCCATGGAGGAGTTGGTCCAGAGGCATCTCCTCAACTACAGCACCAGCATTGAGGAAGCACACAGTGAGCTGGGCTCCCTGAAAGGGCGTCTTGGAAGGTTGGAGGGCTCTGTATCAGATGTAGGCCACTCTATTAGCCAACAGTCTCAGGAGTTGCAGAGTCTTAATTCCACCTGTGGTCAAGTTATCCCAGGAGCTACCCAGGAGGCCAAGGACCTTCTGGAGCTTCACGTGACACAAGGTCAGCAGCTGAGACGCAGACTGGAGGAGCTGGGCAGGGAGGTGAAAGCCGAGGCCGACCTGTGCAGGGAAAAAACCGAAGACGTGGGGAAAGAGATCGCCAACGTGGGCAGTCGTGTCGTTAGTGTTGAGAGTGTGTGCGGCAAGCTGGAGCCCATCTCAGGTAGCCTACAGAGGATCAAAGAGGGTCTGAATAAACACGTCAGCGGACTGTGGACTTGCGTCGGCCAGCTGAACAGCACGTTGAGAGCTCATGCCCGAGATATTGGAGGACTGAAGGGAACCTGCGAGAACCTCCAGAACCACATCACCGGTATTGCCAGGGACCTCCAGGAACTAACAAACAGTTCTCCTGCCAAGACAGGTAAGCTCTAGCTACTGAAATGACCCCTTACACTTCCATGAAATGCCATGCCAAATCTGATATATCATCCACAGGAGCTCCAATAGTAGAAGCCCGAGATTGCAATCAATTAGTGTTAATGATATTTCCCTCCAGAGCATCGTCTGGAGCCCATTGGATTATTACAGGTTGTGGGGTTTGTGGGTAAATTGGGAAGTGTGTGTTTAAGGGAGGGCTTTCAATGTAGGAATATGTTTTAGTGCGAGAGTGAGAGGAAGTTGGATTTCCATTTAACTATGTTCTGACTTGAAGGAGGCGGGTTGATTGAAGACACATGCTTGTTTTAATAGACCCTGCTTGTGTTGAGCAATGCCTTGGCCTAGAGAAATATGGCTCAGTAGACTTCTGTGTGCATGTGTGTGTAAACTAGACTAATGCCGTGCGGATCTGCTACACATTGTTATCTTGAATGCCGGATATTTGTTATTTCAAGCATATTTGCGAGTATAGATTTCAATATCCTTGGACATGGCACGGACCTGCTCATTAATGGTGCCTATGTGACCGAGCTTGACTCAACTTAAGCCCCACAATCGTAAATGTGAACTAGAAGCACGCCCTTAACGTTTATGAGCTGCGTCTCTTCTTGTGGGACCAGCAAGTTTTGCGTCACGCATTCACATGGTCCGCTCCAGTCCTACGGGACGTGACCTGAAATAAAATAGTTCTGGCTCCAGTCCTTTTTCCCAGTCCTCGTCAAATCAGAGAGAGCGGAAACATCAAGGTTCGCATCCATTGTGCTTCTCATTCTTTGGTGCCCTTCTGGAAATTATGTTCTGTTCATTGCTTTGAGATGCCAGCTTTGCTCTCCTGTGCCAAATACGCCTATGGTGACGGAGAAATGCTACCCCACCCCATGGTTGTTGTCATAATAATAACTGGCACATAAATCATCATTCTGTCATTGGGAATTTTTGAAGTACGGCGTCAGGGGGGAACAAAATGATTCATGTGTTCCACTCTGGCTCGATGGTGTTTTCGCCAGGGGCCATGTTGACCACTTGCTGTGTAAAACTACTCGGCTTCCTGCCTCTCTTTTTGCCCTGGCAGCTGCCTCACCCTGCCCATCTCCCTACTTATCTAAAAGGACTGGAAAATGCTGCTTGGAGGAGTCCATTCAGGGAGATAGGCAAGCGGTTTATCAATGATCCACTTGAAGGAGCCACTCAACGGTGTTCTTTATTTCAGAGCCAATGGTCTCAGTGTTTTTAGATTAGGTGCTACTGGATGGATATTGATATCACGCTCCTTTTCCTCACTCCCTCGTCATTGCTTTGAATGAGTTTGATACATTTCCATGGCTCAGTTCCTCTTCTCTCTCTAAATAAACAATGAGCTGCACCAGGGTCCCTAGTGCCATTTGTAAATGTCTGAGGCATGACATCAGACTTTTTCTTTACCTTAAAAAAGAGGGTCAGGAGGAGGATGATCCATCATCCCATAATGATTTGATTACTTTGATTTCAGACTGACCATATCATCCAGTTGTCTGGCATGATACTTGACTTTGTTTGGCTTCACGACAGAATGACAGGCATGACGGAATTACTAATCCTAACCCATTATGAGGTTTGACCTTAAAACATGTGTTTCTATTCATCGGTGTGCTATGTTATTTCTTGTGAAGGTGCATATCACATCCACTCAAAGTTGAGAGGAAAAAACTTTTGTTCATTTGTCAAATGTTAAACTTGAGTTGAACAATTTCCACAGCGTTTGCAGTTTGGTGCGTCACATCCATGTCTGCACGTGCTTCGCTGTGTGCACGTATGCCCACTCTTTATCCCCTCATGTAAATGTTTTCTGTAGATGTTATCTTTACTTCAGTACTGAGCGCCGCTTCCCCAGTTTGTTAACGTGCGCATGTGAAATGTATACGTTTCCCAATCCCCTTTACTGACGTTGAAGCACCTTCCTGTCAGTGTGTTTGACAAGGTGGCCTAGACTCGCTAAAAGCCCAACAGCTCTATTATGGGGAGGTTTGGAGATAAGAAAAACTTGCTTTCCTGCTTCTGATATGGCTCAGTAGTTAGCTTGGTAGGTCAATGACCTGAGAGAGATAAGCTTGTAGGATGACACGCTCTGGCCAGTGGTCAGGCTTGATAACCCCAGGAGACCAGAGCTCCCACAGGATCCAACCAACAAGCTGGGACCTGACAGAAAGCCCTTCGTATCGCAGGCCTCCAGGAACAACAAGGCATGCCACACGTGTCTGCTGCTGTAACAGTGACTGCTCGTTTTTATATCCTCTGATAAAATGGGTGTGACATGTATTGTGACAGGTTTAGCGTACAAAATCCACCCTGAATTATGCCTGACTTCTAAATTCTGAGGGTGGATTTATTAATTCCTCAATCAAAGTCAAGAGCTGGGTCTGTTTTGGCTACCGGTGACTCATAAAGTCAACACGTGGTATCCAATTGCTGTGCAGTCATTATGATGTGGTATATGGGGGTTGGGGTTGGGGGGATATAGGTGACTAACTACGATGGTATGGGTTTCCCAAGCCTTCTTTGGATGGATGCAACACTTTAGATTTGGGGTGGGGGGGGCTGCAGGAGAGCCAGCTGCTATTGTTTACAGCTTCCCTCTTTAATCATGACACACACGTACACACACACCCAACGACAGCGTTTACTTCTTTTATCATCTTGGCACGAGGTCTGAAATCAGTTTCTAATCATTCTCATCAAAGCCTGTTCGATGCACACGAGAGCACATGCCTACCTTTATATGCAGCGCTACCCGCTAACAAACATAGACTAGTAAAACACGTGCACATGTGCACCTCGAGGGTCTGGGCGGACTCACCCCCTGCGCTGTTTTACGGTCACCAACTGGTCCCCCTCCACACTATGTTTAATAGGCAGACTTTTCTGGCTTTTATAGTGAGTGACCCTTTTCCCTGGGGTGAGGGAGGCTGTCTGGTGGATGAATATGTGGCCATGCCTTGGTATGCCGGTATGCCTTTTATGTGCTGGCTTTCCTGTTGGACACGCAGAGTTGGGGCCTGTCGTCTCATTGTAGACCAGAGAATAACACCGATAGTGCCCCCAGCCGGGGGAGTTGATTTGTTGATAAACCTCTGTGTGGTGTGGTCCAGCCAGCTGTGGTTCTCAGGAATGCAACAATAGTTTGGAGTTGACCACCCTGTGATAGGTAACAGAGCGGCGGCCTGTCATTATCTCTGTTTGGGTCCATAATGACAGACTAAGATGATCACTCACTGTTTGGCTGTTTATGAGAGGTGAAGGTAATGCTACCATAAACTTGTTGGGCACAATTATATGTGTCTCGATGGTATTGGTGTGGATCGGTTATCAAAGTGAAAATCAACCCCCGAAGCATAATTACACATGTGAATGTGTATGAAGTTTGTCAAGATTTGTCAGAGCAAACAAGTTTCCCCCCAAAGTCAGAAACAACAACTCGTATGAAGAGCTGCTTCGTGGGAAATATGTAGGAGACTGACTTGGACGCTGAGATTTATATTAAATACTTATTGCATTGCCCAAGATCTTATAATATACAGTATTTCTGTTACATTGTGGACAGTCCTGAGATTATGATTGAGGATACAGTGACAATTAAAGGAAAATGGGAGATAACTAAAAGTTGAGTAAAAGGCCATTTGATACCACTTTGTCCCGATGAGCATTTCTGTTAAACCACTTGAAACAAGGCAGTTAAACTTTCCTTAGAGTTCACTGGCCTGAAAAGTGAAAACCTCCCTTTCAGGATAACTAATGGCTATTTGACCTGCGTGTAGCGAAGAGGTCTCCTAGCGGTACGATTATCTCTTTTGCTCATAATTTAAAGCTTTTAGTCTGGGAGTGAGAGAAAATGTTTGAGCGGAATAATAGTGGTGAAGTTCAAGTGTCACTATGAGACCAGCTGGTTTGTTAACACACCTGACCTCCAGACATCTGATCCCTCACCCCAGACCTCTCTTTTCATTATCCTGCTTTCAGGTGTTCAGGTTGGTGTGGAGGGTTCAGGACGTCCCCCGTTGACCAAGTCCCAAGGGTCAACCCAACAAAAGAGCCACGTAATGCCGGCCGGCCCTCCCGATGCCTCCCTCCCGCAGCCGCCTGTGATGGAGACCGGGGAGGCAGGTCCTCCCGGCACCATGACTGCATCCAAGTTGCTCAAAGGGACTGATGGCAGCATGATGCCTGTCCAAGGCTTTGCTGGAGCCCCAGGTGAGAGAGATACCTGTACTGTATGTCTCCGGGTGTGGTTTCAAACCCTTGTTAGATCTCTCATATTCTTTTTTTTGTTTTGTTTTATCTCACCATCTCACCACCACCAGCTTCTCCATCCAAATCCACGGACTCCCTACAGCTTAGCACACCACGGATTTCAGGTAAATGCTCCTTTGACCTGTTTGACGCTTGAGCAAATGAAAAAGTGGACAGAATTGCATTTGTTTTGCTCAACAGATGTGCACATGCCCCAGAGACCATCAGCACAGAAACCTGCCACGGCTTCAGGTTGGAATTTCTTCATGAATTATTCCAGTTTTCTATTAATATCTGCTGGGTGAGTGTAAGTGTGTTATTCAGAGTGTATGATATTCCCTTTCCTGTGTGCTCAGGTGACAGGGTGTCGTTCTCAGCTGGTCTGAACCTCCTGCCCTTCCCCGGTGAGATTGGAATCATTCGCTTCAACAAGGTGCTAGTCAACGACGGAGGACACTACGACCCTCACACAGGTAGCTATTACTATACTATCACTGGCCCATACTAACAATACAGCACTCACAGTGTGTTATTGATATGTTATTACACGGTTTTGTTGACCGAGCCCATAAGGAGCAGCTCAAGGTCGGTGCGCGGTGCATTCACATACCAGGAAGTAGCTCAGTGATTTTCCAACTCGTGGCTAAGTTAAAGCATGAATTACAGGTTTTGTTCAGTGACTCTCTCAGTTACAACAACACTGCACTTTGAGTTTTTAAAGTCAATGTAGTTTCACTCACTGGTTATTATTGCAGAATAAGTTCCAACAGGGTGAATCACGACACCGGCACGAAGCTGCTAGCTGCACGTTATCCCTTCTACCTCACTGGATGCTTTACCTAACTACTCTCGCTGGCACAACCTGTACAGCCATGACGCTGATTTCGTCCCTATGTTGTTAGGTATCTTCACGGCTCCCATGGAAGGCCGTTACCTCCTGAGCGCCGTGCTGACAGCCCAGCGAGGTGACAAGGTCGAGGCGGTCCTCTCGGTGTCCAACCGCAGCATCCAGAGGTTAGACACGACAGGCTTCTTGTCGGGGGTCACGCCAGCCCCGCGTGAACAATGTAACTGCGGCGGCTCAACCTCCCTGAGCTTGGTTCTCACCCTGAAGAGAGGGGACAGGGTAGGCCTGGTCATGACCGCCGGAAAGCTCGCCATCTCAGCGTCCCCCGAGGTCCTCTCTTCTTTCAGTGCCACCCTCCTTTACCCATCATAAAGATGGCCCAAATGAAAGACCGGCCCAAAGACAGCTGTTATCGTTTAGAAGTTATAGGTGGAGCATGGAGTAACTCACTGGCCATATACCGAGGCAAAACGTAATGTTACAGTATTAAGAGGTGAAAAAAAAAAACGTATTTAGGGAGGGGAGGGAAAGAACGCAAGCAAGAAAGAGTGAATAAAAGAAAGAAGTTAGTGAGATAATGCAAGCTATTTCCGTGATGAGTATTAATATATATAGTATTTGTTTTTCTGTATTGTTATTATTTGTTTACATTTCTCAGTGAGTTTTATTTTATTGTGACCTTTATTTTTAGATTTTACAAATTTCTATTGTATGTGTGGATGATTAATTGTAATCCACTGCGGTACAATCTGTGTTGTACAAGTATAATTTAAAATTCAAATATACTTCCAAATATTTCAACATCAAGCGCCTAGAAGTGCCTGCACCTACACCACTTTTTTATTGCCGATACTGATACTGAGTGCTAAACTTTCAATATCAGCTGATCCTAAGTGAAAACACTCATTTTGCTGAATAGACTTAATTTGTAGTAATTGGACAAGACAAGAGATATAATGATTTTTTCATGATCATGTAGTTCTTGGTGTCAGATTTTAGTATTGGAGAACTTCTCTGCTAGAGATCCGTTTTTCTCCTGGTAGTGGAGAACTAGGAGCTCTTATGAAGACTTGTACATCCATCCCCTTCTTGGTACTTGAATTGCTATAGTTGATAATATGGACAATAACATTTGATTGCTCTTGGTTTCTTACGTACAGGTTGTGTGTGTTATTAAAGTGTCATGAAACAATGGACATTCACTGATTCGACTATTTATTCATAAGAATATATACAGTAAATACTATACTATATATTATATACACATATGGTAACTTTCAAAAATGACTTCATGTAGATCAGAATTATGAAATACTATAAAAATAGCCTTCAATAAGTGATATTTGCAGTCTAGAGCAAACACAATGCTGATCAAACACATACTCTTGTAAACCCAGGATTTTGCAAACAGTCATATCTGAAACATACTTTATGCATGTTACATCCAAATGTGAACTGGATTACTACAAGATAATCACATAAATTTACAGATAACACTTTTTGAAGCAGCAGCAAAGGCATTTCAGATTGAAAAGAGAGAGTTGACTCTGCAAATACCAGGAAAATATGAGTTTTGAGATGTGTCACACAAAGTATATCACTTTCATAGAAAGCATCCATTAAATGTCACTGACAACTGTTAATGAAAAGAAAAAAGCAAGATGGCAAGAGGCTTCACGGATCAATATATAGTATCTTTACTTAAACTCATTACTAAATCTTGGTGGATTTGTGTGTGTGTGTGTGTGTGTGTGTGTGTGTGTGTGTGTGTGAATAGCAGCATTACCTACAGTTCAGAAAGTGCTTTCTTTACTTTTGAGATTCTAGTTGCAGTCATGCTATTACCAATGAGCCAGCTCATATAATTCACTCTGCTGCACGTTAAACTCTGGATTACACATTCCTTTAATTTTGCTCCATTTACTAACAGTGCAAAATCCTTAAGCTTCAAAGCAAAGATTCAAGAATTCCATTCCATTAAATGAGGCCTTAAAGAGAAGACGACATAGCTACTCTGAATACTAGCTTGTATCTTTTGAAGGTCTTCTTTCAGTCATGGCCTCAACATCACCCTAGTATGGCATATGTTTTATGGATTAGACTCCAAGGTCAGGCAAATAAGGGACATACAGTCAGTATTTTTCTTTCATACCAGAAATGGGCCAGGTTTATGTGCAATCAGTGCGCCGCTGCCTAAAGTGCTTAAAAAACTCCTTTTCATATACTTCTCATATACTCATATACTTTCATATACAAATAGATAGTGCACAGTATGGGGAACAACTGATATATGTGAGACATCTTATTTTACTATACCAAGAGCTCTCAAAGACAGAGCACTCAAATACACTGCTCTTGGATTCGGTGTAGCTCTAGCACCAACAATGCTCTCCAAGTGCCTGGAGGGCATTGACCCTAAATGGGACAGATTGTGTGTTGTAATAAATGGTCCCAGAAAGAATATCCCATGCTAGGGTGACATCTTGATTCTCTCCTTCAGAGAACCAGGGAATACAACAGTATCCCAGACATTTTCACCATGATGGAATGTAGATCTAACACAATAATATCAGACTATTCTTATGGCCTATAAAGCCATAAACCATCATCATAGAAAATAACACCCAGAATGTTATTGCTCCAGATTAAGTTGATTTCAAGTGCTGAATGGAAAACGTACACTAAGATGAAGCAACAGCAACAACATCGCAGCAACAACATTGGCTTCAGTGCCAGACTTCACACCTGATAATCCCACGGGTTTGGATTAGCCGGTCTGAATCAAAGCAGCTCCTCAAGACAGACCTCGGCGATTGGCTGTCTCCAGAAGCAGAAAGAGCTGAATTCTGGGAAACTGAAGGTGGCACTATGTTCCGTACTTCGTAAAGGAAAAACATGCTCCACTAGCTCACTCAGCCGGCTGTACCTGCAAAGTGAAGGAACAGGCAATGGGAATGAAAAAACCTTTGTCTGAAACTGCTGACAGACAAAAACTCTGTGTCTTTTTCTATACTTACGATGTCTTATTGCCTTTGGCTTGTTCAAGGATGAGCTCTCCCTTGGGATTCACTGTGAATATCCTACACACAGGCACACCCACTTGCTTGTAGGCAAACACGTCCTTAGGCACAAAAAGAAAGGCAAAGGGATCATTTCTATAATGATTACATCTAATGGCATGAGCTCATATCCCTCGGTGTGGTCAGTGAATCACACTATCTGAAGTTGGGAATATTCGTTTTAGCTTATTTGCACAGTGAAAATACAAGTGATACAACATGGTAATAAAACACAAGGATAAGACTAAATGAAGAGAAAGAAATGTCATGGGGCTTATAAGAAACATCACACTCTAATAGAAAAGAAACAAACGAATAAGTAAAAACGTTCCACTTACATTCTCTCTATTCCCAAAGGCTGCATAGAAGGGATGTGTGTTTGGGTAGAAGAGGTTCCTGATGTCGGTGAGGCATTCGATCTTGAACTTCTCTGGCTTTTTTTCTATGATCTCCCTAACAGAGAGTTAAAAAGAAAGGATTACAGACTTAACCTCTGACCTTACGCTGGTTCTGTAGTTGCCTACTTAAAATTAGCGTAATTCTCCAAGACTTCTCTTTCCGTCAACCTGAATCTATAACTCAGTTTGACCAGTTTACAGAAGTAAGGAAACTGAACTCACTCACAGTAACTGAAGTCACTAAAGTAACCATTTAACTAACATCCAAGCCTGCTCCTGAAAGTGCACATGAAGACCTTGTATTCTAGAGGGCAATGTTGTATTTCATCTTCTAGGTTTTATTCATCATTTGTTCTTTTTATTTGCCAATTCAAGTTTGGAGACGTAACCTATTATTTCAAACTGCTTTCGTACTGCGGCTGAGCTCGAGGTAGGTAGACCTAGTCAGACAAAAGCAATCCCGTGGAAGTAGCGTTCTCACCTGTGGAAGGCAGAGAAGAGGCTGCTAGGGGACAGCATTAGAGGTCCTTGGGGCAGGATTGTTCCCCGGTCGTTCACCCAGTGCAGATAACCTCTGGTCATGTCAGCCATGCCAATTGCTCGGGCTGAACAGTACAGGAATTTGTAACCATTCCTGCAGCAGTCAGAGATTCAATGATCAATTAAAACGTTCACTTCTCAGGACTTGATTCATTTTCTCCGATTCAGGCGCTGACTGACTGTTTATCACGTGCTAACAGTATAGTTATCATGAAAAACAGAATGTCGTCTGCATTGAGGCTTACTCGTGCACTGAGTGGTAAAGCTTAGCAATTCCTTGGTGAGTCCAATCTTTCCCAAGCTGAGGGAGAATCTGACCAAACACATCTGACCTGTGAAAAAAGAGTAACAAGAGAGAGTTTAGTTTCCAAGTTAGCCACACTAACCATAATGGTCGAATTACCTGGTGCAGCTAATCAGCTCCAACATGATTTATTATGATGGATTGCATTGATAATATGCTTAAGGCAGAATCTAATGAGCTGGCTGTCAGACCTATATAGTGGCAGTGGGATTAGAAGATCATTAATTAAGAGACTATAATTCTCTGCCAGCAGCTGAGGACTGGGCAGTGTAATGAAGTGGTGGAAGCATTAAGACTTTCCCGTACTTGGTGATGGTACCGTCGATGTCAGAGATTATAACCTTGTCGTCCCAGTTCCACAGGTAGATGGTGCCCTCGCAGCGACACGTACCCTGGTACTGGGTGGTAATGCTGAAGAGAACATCATTAGGCCCCTCCCTCAGCTTCAGGCTGGCCTGTAGGGGAGGGAGGGGAGTGACATGATATGAGACAGATAACAGCAGATTTGTTTTCTTGGGAGGCAGAGCTGCTCTGGAGGAAGAAATAATCTTATTGGTTACATTAAACCTCAATGGGCGGAGCTAAAAAATAGTTTTTCCCAGCACAAGTTCGCTAACTGCAAAACTTGAAGAAGGAACTCTAATCAAAATATCAATGTTTTTTTGGCTCCACCCATTGAGATTTGCCTCAACTAATGAGATTATTTCTGCTTTCTTCAGCTCTGCATCCAAGAAGTATTTGTATAACTAAAACTCAAATCTGGCACATAACAATCTCATGTTAGCAGTTACAATATCAGTGATCAGTGCTCTTACAATCTGGTCAGATGAGAGGCGGAGGGACTTCTTGTAGGAGGGACATGGGGCTGTCAGCTCTGTCTGCACACGCTCAGTAGGCGCCACAGCAGGCGCCACAGCATTCAGCTCTTTAGACTCATCATCGCTGGAGGACTCTACTGCTTTCTGCCTGCAGAAGAGTATACAAGTTTTCAACTACATAAGCAGGGCAGTAGTCAAGACCGTCTCGAGTCTAAGTCAATTACAAGACCAGGAGAGTTCCAAGTCAAAACCAGGTCCAAAGAAGGTGGAGACATGAGACCTGAGACCAGAGCAAATTGAGTCCTATTCAAAACCAAGACCAAAATAGATAATAAATGGAGTACATTTCTTTCCAAACACAAAAATAATGATTAAGGAGTTTTAGATCTATCAACACATCCATTCTGATTGGTTAGATGTTGAAGGGTATAGCTCGATGCGAATTGACAAATCAAGTCAAAAGGTTTGAGCACCATTACATACAAAGCTTTAAATCCATTAACTTGTTTGTAGTGCTGGGGAAAAATACACCATACAACAATAAAATTGCCCATTTTCTGAAATTTTTGATAGGCAGGAAAGAGTCGAGTCAACATGCAATACTGGCCAAGACCAAGACAAGTGTGAGTCAAAATAGGCATCAGACCAACCCAAAAAGTGATCTCAGACTCAAGACTGAGACCACACACTAGTAGTACAGCCCTGTTCATGAGCACTGGAATACTGCAGTCACAAGAGGGCAGTACAACATTATATCAGCTTGTAACTCTCCCTGGTCTAGCAATGAAAATAAGATCTATTTTTGTTATTGACTTCTGCTTTGAGATAAAGATTGAATCCATCATTAATAATCTCACATACTGAGTTTGAACTAGAATAACCCAAGACAATATTTAAACTCAGTGTTTGCGATTGTGACTGGTGAGGTCATGAGGCAGGATGACATCACTACTCGCTGACTAATGTACTAATCCATCCTCCATGGGCGATGTTTAATCAACAGTGCATGTGTTGGTGTGGGTCTGGAGTGTTGTGAGCTTTGTAGGGCCTTGTTGCTGACTCACTGTGTTGATGGGGCCTGGTGGAGGGCAGGGCTCTCACTGGTCAGGGACTCCCGTCTCTCTAACTTGGCCTCTGATGACTGAAGAGAGGAAGAACCATTATCATTAATCTCTGGCCTTATAGAAATGTCTAGTATTAAAAATCAGTGTACAGGGCATAATGGAAATCTCTTTTCATAGCTAAAAAAAACAATTTAACGCTGATGCACGATGGTTACTCAATCATTTGGGCAACCTGTTCCTCATTTGTCTACTCATTTACAATGCAAACCGACAAAAACAGTATAGGATTCCCACAGGCCGACCAAACACTGTAAACAAAGGGACTAAAATAAAAAAAATGATGTGATGCAAGAGAGACCATGAGGTCAACCACACAGTACAGCACCTGCTTCACACTGCTCTTTCGCCAGAACCACCAGCGCCCAGACTTCTTAGGCATTTTCTCCTTCACCCAGGCCTCCTCTGTGGCCTGACATTTAGAGAAATTATGTGTGAATCAACTGAATGAGTAACTAGAAATGCATTGACAGTACACAACAAATGAGTCCAGAAGATACCTTTGGCAAGTTCTTCTGAAAAGCCTGCATACTAAGGATCAATGGCGCTGCCAACGTCCAGTTGTAATATCTGTAAGATAAAATTTTATTGGTATAATGTGCAAATGGGCAAGGCATATTACATAAATTACTGAGATGTTGGAGTGCATCAATTTTAGTGAATTAAAGTTTTGTGATAACTCACCTGTTTGCAATTCTAACAACCAAATTAGGATTGTCGATAATTGCTGGATTCTCAGCGAATTCCTGATACGTGATGATATACTCCATGAACTTTTCTGAAATAAATGTTACATAAAAAGCTGATTATGAAGCCCACCCTCTGTGATTGCCCCCACACTACTATTCTGTACAACTTAGTATTCAGTAAGGTAGACCATGCAACTGTGGATGTGTTACCTTTGGAAATCTCTGAGTTCTCACCAACGCCCCCGCAGAGTGACAGGGTGACGTCAGGCAGGTCGCCAGCAGAATCTGACAGACACTCTGTGCCACTGTCTGCTGCTGCACTCCCCACAGACTGAGGCGACTGGGAACCAGAGTGCCTCCCCACCTCTACCCAGTGCTTAGGAACCTGCTCGGACTCACTGAAACACAGACACATTTCACACACCTCCATTACATTACAGTCGGTTAGCATGAGGATTTTGAGATGTAATTATATGACTTCATTCTGCATAGCTTTCCAGGTTTGTACCTTTTAGGGAAGTACCGAGCAACATCCTCAGGTTCAAGTACATTCAGATCATCCAGGTAAATATCCTCAGGTCCCTGATGTTGGCTCCTCTTTCTCACACCTTAGTCAAATGAAGACAAGAGATTTGTATTTGAGAAACAGTTGACTTCATCTTTTCACTTCCTTTTTCTTTAAGTTATGCATGTGAATGAACAGAGGACATGAACCCAGGAACCACATCCTTCCTGTAAACATCGCGTAGACACGTAAACTGGGTGTAGATTATCGTCATACTATCAAGAGTTTCCCACAGAACTGAAGCATAGTGTAAGCCCTTCAAGTTAGAAACAAGACATACTATCAAACACCTCCATACTACAGAAATTAAATTCTGAACTATAAAACACATTTTGTGAGTCCAAAGTAGTAGAGTACCTCTCCTCTTGGAGGGGGAGTCAGTGATTTTGGAGGGTCTTGTGTCAGGACGCACGGCCTCCGCACCTCCAGCCATGTGATCAGCCCCGCAGGCAGCAGCGCCACTGTCCCTGCGACTGGGTGGTGAGGATGTCCACTTGGTCTTGCACACAGGTTTGGAAGTGCAGAGGTCAGATTTATTGGGGCACAGCTCAGGTATAAAGCTGCTCGACACTAGCTTTGAAGGGCTCGGCTCAGGCTGAGCAATGCTTGTTATATGCATGGGACAATGGGGTTCAGATATAGCATTAGGGGGCTGCGGTTTGGAGCACAGATCAGGTTTGGGGGTCCGAGGCTCTGGCTTGACAAGGGTGCAAATAGGGTCCATCGATCTGTCTTGTTCCGTCGACTCTGCATCCATGGCCTCTGAGCTGAGGATGACACGGAAATGTGTGCTCTCTGAGGGGGTGATGGTCAGTGTCTTTGGTTCTGATCTGTCCTTCTTGCTGACCTGGATAAAAGAAAATAAGAACAGCATAGGATAAGTGTGAAGATCCACCCCTTTCCAAAAATTCCTTAAATTTGTATGGATGGATGAGGATATGAGACATACCCTGGTGGGTTCTGGAAACTCTCCCCAGGTCCACTGCATGTGAGAATCTGCCCTGAGCAAGCTTTCTACCGGCTTCACCATCAGCTCTGAGTCACTCTTGGGGGACATGGGCTCTGACAGGTCCCTGCTGCAAGCAAACCACTGAATCAGCTTTAACCACTTTGCACTGTTTGTTTTACTAAAGCGCAGGGAAATAAAATCGTATTTGGCCTATCTGCTTGCATGAACTATGTAAATATTTGAATGGAGAGAATGAGTGGGCCATACCTAGTGCACGGGGACCAGTCTCCATCAGAGAAAGGGTAGCTGTCCCATTCCAGGGCATTAAGGGGGGAGTGTTGCTTGTGCTCCATGCTGTCCTTCGTTGTGGAAAGTGCTGATGCTCTGAGTACGGGAAAAGCATAAAATAATAATGTCCAAAGTAAGTAATACACATTTTCACTGCTATTTCTTGTGGAGGATCAGGTACTTCAGGTGGTAATTTTGGACCCTGACAATGAGGTTCCAACAATAGTAAAGCCTCAAATTGCGCCGGTCCATTTACCTCTCATTGTGTGTGTTGTGCTCCTCATCTGAACTGAGCTCACAGACTTCCAGGTCACCACCCACGGGTGTAATTTGTTCCTCCTTGCGTGGGTCGGTCTTGTGCTTCCTCCTACGTCGCTTCTTCTTCTTGCCTGCCGTGTTGGAGCTGGGCTGGTGGGTGCCTGAGGCTGGGTCTTCTGGACCCGGGGGCTGTCCATTCTCCTTCGCTAATCCCCCAGATCTGGCCTCTTCTGTAGGGATGGGTGAGGTCACAAGGTGGGCTGGGACTATCTCCTGTTTTTTGGAGAAAAACCCCCCCAGAAACGATCACTATGAAAGACCTTTAACTGGTCAAAGAATGGTATAAGGTGTTATCGCAATGGATGATCTGTGGTACAGAGTCTTGTTCATTATCAACTCTCCTTTCATTCAGTACTCACATTGTGCCGCTCTGTCTCCTGAACAAAGAAGGCCTCTCCATTGTCTCCAAGTTTCATATGTAGATCTACAGGTTCCCCATTGATCTCAATGTCAATCTGCATAGTCGAAAAACATGTTTTCATTCAAGACTGCACGTAATGTAAGACACACGTGCAGTATGATCTTTGCATTCTGCTGAGTTGCTGAGTTTTATCCTGAGGTTTATCACGTTTAATGGTGTTTGTTTATGGAGAACACCATATGTATGTCAATACCATGATTCATGAAAACTGGGCCACAGACTTACATGCAGTATTACAGTTAAGCCATAATGTAAACAGTGCATAGCTTGTACAGAGGGCTCACATAAGCCACAACTTTAATCCCTGTAGTAAACAAACAAGCTTCAACGCTGCACTGAGGTGACTGTGATGAATTAGGTTGATCATAAAAAGCCTCTACATTAACTAAAACAATCTACTGAAAATATCCACAAGATGCTGACTAAAGGGGTGAAGATAAGGTTTTTTCAATCGTTCTGTTTTCACCTGCTTAGTTCCTCAACAAGGAAATTTTTTTTGTAACATCATTTACATGGTCACTGTACTGTACTGTACTGCACTGTTCTCTAAGCTTCAGAAACATTCTTATTTAAGTCACTGTGTTGAGAGGGATGAATCTTTTCAAGCTGGGAAGGCCAGGCTAAACTGAGCTTCTGAGTGTGCATCCCACCTTAGTCCTCAGCTACCAACTATACCTATCTATAAATAGAGAGAAAGGACTATCCATTCTTGTGAGAAGCAGAGAGTGTACTGGATGATACTGTGATACTGATACTGAGTGCTTCAGAGAGATGCAGAGGACAATTAGAGAGATGGAGAGAGAAAATGTATTGTGTGGTTCCATCATAACCTTTTGAAATAGTTTCAGTTTCACTTAATTATCCCACATTTTACTGACTGGAGTATCAAGACCAGTATCCTGTTTTTACAGTGGGGGGAGTAAAACATAGAAATATGTTGCCATTGCAGTCAAATGTCCTCAATTCCCTTTTGACGTGGACACTTATTAGGACGATTAATCATATATAATTGTATATCATATCACTCCATAATCAATCATCATAGAATATTGGCATATTATTAATACTGAAACATTCAGTCAGAACACTGCTTTCGTTAAAATATTGATAAAGATTGAAAAGGTGTAGTCAAATAAATATGATACTCATCAAATCATAGAGATTAATAATAGTGATCAAAATATATAGTAAAATAATTCAGATTATCATGTTAAATGTAATCATGCAGCAATGACATTCATACAAATGTAGGCACATGCACATGCACAAAGACACATACACCTGCACGTCTCTGACTGCCTTTGAGTTGTGTGTATTTCATGTTGGTGTATGCACTCACCACTTTTTCCCTGGAGCGCAGCACGCCCAGTTTTCCGAAGCGTACGTGGAAAGGGGAGCACTGGAACGTCCCGTCGGGCTGCCGGACCACGACCACATCGATGCAGCCTGACAGAGTGGCCTGGTTGATGCCCTTATACAGTTCCTTTACTGTTACCAGCACCTGGCCCGCCAGCTGCCCCACATAGTTCATAGTGTCCACCTGTCAGCACAAGGAAAGATAACCACCATTAAGTGATATGTGAATGAACAGTAGTCCACACTGCTGCTGTTCGTGTCTTATTAAAGTCTGTTTATCAGGTTCCTACTTTGAGTCCCTTCCAAAACAAACATTTAAATTGATCTCACTTGAATGAACGGCAGTACAAAACCATACTGCACTTTTGCATGTTACTAGGCCACTGTCCCTGTAGTAAGTGCTCCTGTTGTTCAGAATAGTCTGCAACAGAAATGCAAGCTGGTCCCTAAACACAGTGGCTCTGTCCCATTTTCCTGAAAAGAGTCCGGGCTGATCAAGACTTAATCAGGCCCTCCATTGCAGCACTACTGCTGCTGCAAACCAAACCAGAGTAGACAGTGTGCCCAGCCCTCTGTCTGTCTGTGTTACTATTAGTCACCATCTCCACAGAGAGCAGACTCGGTTTCCTACCAGGCGTCCTCTCTCTCTGTCTGTCCATGATCTCTCATCTTTAATTCAGATGACAGTGCATGATATCATCCAGGGAGGTGGTGAAAGGACACTAAACTCTGTTGATTTAGGAGGACTTTCATAATCTTATACTCTATATAAAAGATGAGCAATGAACAATGAGCCCAAATAAAGAGGTTGGATAAGCTTAAGTTTAGCTCCATTGAGAATGTATGTTTTTCTGACCTAGTACCAAGTGTGCAAAAATATCTAAATCCTTTGCTAACCCAAAAGAGGGCTCTGACTGCATTATCCCGTATTATGAGCCATGCTTCTATTACTTAATCTCCAAGTTTACCTTAACTCTGAAAATATATGCTGCGAATAGCCTTGACTGCAGTTGATTTCAATGATTTGGCTCACACAAACAAAGAAAGACAGAATGCTAGATAGTCAGCAGTGTCTGAATCATCAGCACTCAATCAACATTAGGTTATCTCACCACAGTGGTTTATCTATACTGAGCACTCTCGTGTAAGGTATCAGGTCAGTACATCAGATTCAGACGGCAGCTAAAACAAGATATGTGAGATAACATGCTCAGAAAAGTCTAGACGAAGAAGAGCTTGTATTGACTACATGAATGGAGAAATTACTGCTACCTGGTTTTCTACCGGGTCTTTGTTGTTTAGAAGTCAGACTGCCACTCTTCTTAGAAATTAGAAGATCATTTTCCAGGACAGTCACATGAAATTATCAATTCATGCAAGATAAACTCCAAGTCAAGCAGTGGCACCAGTTCAGAAAAAAATGTTGATATGGTCATGTGATGGCACATAATAATGCTTCTGAAGATATTTAAATGTATTTTATGGCTGTAGATCAACTTAGGGAGATCAATAACACTAAGTGAAGGAGAGGAGGCTCATCCTGGAAGATATAATAACTTAAATTACTCTCTACCATCCCGACTACCACAGTTTAAGGCCAGTAACATTCACCCAGCTCCCCCAATTTACCAGGAAGAAAAGTGGGGCAAAGACAAATCTATCACATTTACTTGTTGCTTGGCTGAGGCTTCAAGCAACATAACACACGTCTCACAATCTAAGAGAGAAAAATCAAAGAATCTCATTTTGCACCATGAAGATGCTGCCCGGAAAATCAAATAAATGTGCATGCAGAGATGAAAAGATGAAGAGAGAAAGACCTCATTCTGTCAAGGAGATCAGCTGAAAGATTTGCCTCCTTATCACAAAGTCTGCTCTCTAGAAAAGTCACTCATTTCTTGTAAACAGGGCATTATAAGGCACATCTAAAAATGTAATGACCTCAATAAAGCTATCTTCATCTTGAGAAAACCAGACAGCTTAGTAGCCTAGTCATAAAAAAATCACCATGTCTTCAGGGCTTTCGTTCCTCAGGAGTTTCCAATGCCATGGTCGGCCTAACATGCACTTTCCCATTTTAACAGTAGTTTTAATAACATGACAACACTACTGATGTTAGCAACAGCCTCAACATATATTGTTTTATCTGCTGTCCCACACAGTTTGCAGACAAAGGGCTTAGCGGTGCCCTTGTGTCAGCCCGTCACACATTACTGTACGGCATGTCGGTAGGAGCTGTCCTGGTTATACAGTGTACAGACACACAGTTCTATTGAATTCACTGAAGTAAGCAGTCATCCGTCACTGTAGGTTTAGATTAATTTGGCTGAGAATGACACTTTTCAGGACATTCAGATTATTTTGCTGTAACAGTGTGTCCCAACCACAGTGATGCACAGGGTGCTGTCACATTCCATTTTGGGTGTTTAGCTGATGCTCTTATCATCAGCAGCTTACAATGAGTGAGCAGTCTTGAGCAGGGATCTTATCAACATGTGGACACAGGACTATTGATGAACACAATGGCCATTTGTTGGATCAAACCTGTGATTCTGCTTACGGGACTGTCTCTCTAAGCCACTTTGCCACCCAATGTTCCCTCAGTCATTACTGTGTCTTGTTCTTTTAATGGCTTGGTGTTATTTCGTTTAATTCAGGCATCCCCTAGAGGAAAATGTCACTGCTAATCACTATGAGCGTCAACATCTTGAGGCCCAACATCTTGGGCCCTCCATCTGCAACTAATGTGGTGAAAAACATAATTTCCAATGTCTTTTCAAACACTGTTTCAGAATCTCACATACATGTTCAACTGGGATGTAGATAGATGTATAGATAGACTTACAGATGAGAACGAGAGAGAGAGATACAGACATTAACACACATGCACACATATTTCCTCCAGTAGGCTTAGAACACAGCATTTTCAAGACTAGGGCAAGGAAGTGAAGCAGAATAAGTCCTCAAGTACAACAAAACAATAAGAATGCATAAGCACCTTACAGTAGTTAGGTTTACAATGGCTGAATCTGAGCTGAATACCACTTGGTTGGACTTTGAAACCATTAATTGTTCAAAAAAGACCCATTGTACCAACTCAAATCTAATGCAATGGATTTTAAAGGATAGAAGAGGAGAAAATATTCTGCAAAATACCATATCATAAGTCATATCATATATCATATCATATTTTTTCTAATAAAAAAAAAACCCTGGATAGAACAAACCCTGCATAACTTACTCTGGATATGCAAATGGAAGTCTATCCTGAATCCCAACTCACCAGAGTCCAGGAGGACTTCAGGTGCAGCCGCTGGTCCTCCTGCTCTACAGTGGATCTGAGTAGAGGACACTTCCCTGACAGCTCCATGTCACCTCAGGAGCCCAGCCGGATCAAATAGGAGGACTGGGTCTGGGGCTGCACCCCTCTCTCCCCCATCCCCTCTCCTCCTCTGCCAACCTCCCCCTAATCTGTGCCATGCACCACAGCTCCTATGGCCTGCGTAACCCCTCCAACTGCACACAAAGAAAATTACCCCCAACCTGAACCATAAAACGCTTACATAACCCTTTCTCGGTGCTGGCCCCGCATCACCTCCATCCTCTGTCCTGGAAACTTCTCCATGGAGACACAATATGATAGTGGGAAATGTGAATGCTGCTGCAATCTGTAATTGATTTACAGTAGTAAGTCATATAATGACAACAGTAGATGTTTTGTTTAGTGAGGATGTAATCACAACTAATCGCAACTGAAGACTTTAAAATCAAATTACCAGTAAATTAAGTTATTAGGTGATAATTGTATAATACTGTATAACACTGTTTCCCTGCATGTTTTCCCATTGTAGCAGAGTGCGCTATAGAGAGAAAGTGCAGTGCCACACTCATTTAATGGACAAAGCAGATGTTTCTAGTCAGATGACAGGCATCGGCCACGATAACAACCCTGTACAACAGATCTCTCTTAGTGACACATTTAAGCTGACTAAACACTGTCTGGGTGAACTACAGACCACACCAAATTTAGTAAAAAAGACCTGAGTACCACAGCACTTCATATAGGGCCCCTCTGCTTCCGGTCCTGATATTTTCTTGAACCTGCAGTGCTGCTGTGAACATGCAATGTACTGAAATTAAAGTGAAATGAAGAAACTTTTTTTAGGCGAGCTCTGGGTCAAAAAGGGTTGATTATTAAAAAATGTGGTAGAATATAGAGCTCAAAGACAGGTCATGCAAGTGTGTGTGTGTGTGTGTGTGTGTGTGTGCGTGTGTGCCTGTGTGTGCATTCTCTAATAGTGTTGCAGTTCAAGGTACACTTTCACCAAGGTGGTTATGACATTCACTAAAAGGGGAGCTACTTTCGTTTTCATGTCTGAACAAACAGCAGCTTTTCTAGTAAGGTGATATCATTTTGTAATTGCTGCCATTGTACAAACATCTTTCCTTGTCCACGAGGTTCAGAGGTCTAGCGCTTCATACTAACACAGCTAATCTCGACTGTCTCTTACCGTACACTATGACGATGCCAAAAAATAAGGCTGACCATAACCTATAGCCTTGTCAATACCCAAGCCAATCAATCAACCCCACTGCATCAGGAAAAAATGTTAACTTTTATAAGCACAACCAGGTAGCGCCCATAACACTCTCTCCCTCTCTAGGATGAGAGGACCTTGAGAGGCATTAATCCTGTTTACAAGATTAGAACAAATCTGGCTTTCCCTGTCAGGGCACGTTTCTCCCGGTCCAAGTGTCCAACCGTGCTTCTCTACTTTTAGACCAGGGGTTCTCACCCATGTGCCACTGAGGCTCAAAAGTAAGGAGGTTTTCAAGCCAACCAATCACACCAGCTGATTTCAGGATTAGTTCAGGCCTGCTGCTTAAAGGTGGGTTAATTAATAAAAAATCAGCTGCTGTAGGGCTTTGGTTGGAATGAAGACCTGCATACTGTTGGGCCTCGATGAGAATCACTGGTTTAGAGGCTTGGAGACGAAGACTGCAACACACACATTTCACATATGCTTCAGAATACGTTTAGAGAGAAGGTTCAAAATACATCGGTAGATGATGTTCATTCAAAATACACTGACACTGGAAATATATTTGCATCTGCGCTGTTGACAACATATCTCCAATATTATATCCAAAAAATGTTTTGGCTACTGAAAATATATTTGGAATGAATGTCATCTATATGTACAAATACATTTTTGGCCAGATGTGTATGATGTGTTTGTTTTGAAACATATCTCTAACCATATTCTAGTATATGTGAAATGTATTTTTCCCGTAAGGTGGGACGCTTGGGTACACCGTCCAGGAGTCCCATCACACCTGCCGGCGGGAGGGTTTACTTCGGCTAATGGCAATTAGGTATGAGGTTAATGTTGACTACAATTGATGACATTATGTTATAAATAGTAGTAAACGGTCAATTTAGCTTGATGACAAGGCACACTATTGACTACTTCTCCATGCTATCGCTTTCATCCGCTATCCGTCCTTACAGAATGCCTTCCAGCAACAAGCAGGTCTCACGACGTTAGATAAACCAAGTATGACTCTTCAAAAATGTTTCAAGAACTGCATTTTGGCACTGAGCAGCGCAGCTAATAAATAACACCGCGCGTTCCGCCCGATAATTTTACTAAAATGGTTTAACTAACTATCATCCTACCTTTCGGAATAGAGACTCATTCGGCTGTCATACCGCAGTCCACTTCTCTGTCTCTGTCTCCGTCTCTGTCTCCTCGGTCCCGGTTGAGTCGCTCGTCTCTTGGAGCTGACTAGACCACGTGACCCTTGCAGCGCTCTGAGGCTGCACGTGATTACAATGTAACACATCGGTGATATAATGTAACCGGGCGAAACTTTGTTAGAGCCAAATGGGTTGTTTTTCTACACACAAAAAAAGAGGTTAGTATTCAGGGTAAAAAATGGTACATTTATTTGTGTGACAGGCAATTGAATTGTTTGTATTGATTTGTATTGTTGCTACTGGTGCAGCCATGACGAAAAATGTGTTTATTTAATTTATTTGTATTTAATTGAATGTTCCTATAGGCACTTAAAGTGTGTCTGTGGTAATAAATAGTGACCATGTCATATTCTTGATAATAATAATAATAATAATAATAATAATAATAATAATAATAATAATAATACAACCTGTTTCAAAATCAGGTATTTCTTATATGCATTATTAATCACTGTATTATTAATATTTTTCCAGGTACACTTTAGGTCATTGTTGCTGGAAATTGGAATTTTGAATTATTTTGTTAAAATGGCTACACTTAATACCTTTGTTTTCATTCATATTATTATTATGTTTATAATATTATATTATGGTGTTCCTATAATATTCCTATAGAAACTTAGTTTTGCTGTGACATGTGTATAAAAAAATAATGTATGTAAATAAAATGTATAACTTGATTACTATAGTTATTTATGATAAGGGTGTGACTAGGCGGCTTGTAGTTATGCCTGACAGGGACCTTGACTCTAAACAACGCCTCTAGTTAGAGGACAATACCACAAAAAAATGCATAAATATGCTCTAACAAGTTTCTCCCAAAGTTAGAAACCAGAGAAGCGGTACTATAATATGTGATCCCATAAAGATGTATGCCTGGAGCTGCCACATTTGCAATTACTAACTTTATAGGCTCGTGAAATGTTTGTCTGAACTTGTATAGAAGATTTACAGTACAAGAAGTTTTACATTACTTTAGTGCTATCAGCTCCAATACAAGAAATTCAACCTTGGTGCTTTCAAAGTTATCCTTTCCTCATTTCCAATTCATTCCACAAAGTAGATTTATGATACACTAGGTGGCAGGGCAAGGGCATGGGAATATTCAAATTTTGTTGTGCTCCCCTTTAAAAATCCAATCCATATTTGCTGTAGCCAGTTTCATTTCCTCACACTTTCAGTTCAGTTTACTTGCCACCCTACCCCTGGGGGGGGCAGAGAGCAGGGTCAGCTACACAGCAGCACCCCAGCAGCTGGTAGGGATTTTCAGTGTTTTGTTCAAGGACGCTTCAGCGGGGTGGATATTTGCCGACTAAGGGGCTTGAACCTGGGTCCTCTAGCCTGTCTCCATACTCATTATGCCACTCTGCTGTCCTAAAAATGGATGTGGGGAAGAACAAATGGAGTTGAACGTTCACCAGCTTCAGATAGGAAGTTGAGCTCAGCTGAGACAGACTACCTCGCAAAAGGCTTTATTGCATTTATTTATTGCTTTATTGCAAGGAGAAACTAAAACTAAAGTTTGCTGTCTGAGTTTTTGATGAATTCATATGTGTTTTACATGTAGTGGCCTGTATTTCAAGTTATGAAGAGTGTTCTTAATGTCTTATTTTCCATATATATGTTTTTGTATTTATATATTAATTTACAAACCAACCAAAGTGCTGATAACGCATCAGTTTTACAAATAAATCTTTGTTCTCAGTGCTGTAAGTGTTGCCAGTTCCCAGTATAACTGCCATTTTCATTGCCCATACACACTAGTGGATGAAGTTGTGCCGGAATAACATTTCAGCCATCTATAAATCAAACTCTTCCTGATATTCCCGACATATTTGAAAATGCCCAAAACGTAGATGGCCAAATTAATTCCACCTTGTGTGTTTAAGGAGCTACAGCCAGTTCTCCTACAGGAGCTGCACTTTGCACTTGTCTAGACCCCCAGAGCGTATAATTGTTGCTGTGAATTAATTCTGCCCTGTTTCACCCCAAGAATTTCCCATATTGGCTCTGCGCTACCCACCAACCAGCTTTTTTTTTTGCCCTGCCTTTTTAAGTCTGTGTGTCTGTCATCCTATATATTCCTGATGCTGAATTCTAATGTCAATTACAATTAATTCAATAAATACTTTGACAACCTCTTTATTCAAGCAAATATGATGAAATACACACAATAAGCAGAAATACCATGCAAACAGTAGAAATCTTCTTGGCTTTCTGGTGTTATCAGTGGTCAGTGACGTAAAACTAAATGTAATCTCCTAGTAAGATTCTTATTCCATTATCTGTGCCATTAGTGCACATATGGCTTGATCGTGAATATTTGACAAGAGCAAATGCAACGTCTAAGTGATGCTAACTGAAAACACATCTATCATGTTAGACATAAAAACCCACATCAAACTGCTAGGCTAGCAATATGAGATTACTCTCTCTCTCTCTCTCTCTCTTTCTCTCTCTCTCTCTCTCTCTCTCTCTCTCTCTGCCAAGTTTAGTCTGTGCTGTTTGGCTGTGACTCAGGTGGCGGCTCAACATCAGGATTGAGCTCTTCCTCTGTGTCTGCAGGCTGCTCAGGAATCTCCTGGCTGTCTGCAGGACTGCCATCCTCTTGCTTTTCTAAATCTTGGGGCGCAGCTGCAGCATCCACTTTCATCTTCTCGTCCTCCTTCTCTACTTTCTCGTCATGCTCATTCTCTTTACTGTCCTCCACCTTTTCCATGGGAGGAATCTTCAGAATTACAGAGTCTGCAATGAAACGAAATGATGGAGATTTCAACATACCTGTTCCTAATGATCATCTGCAATAGTTCACCATAGGCATGGAAGGCAAGGATACAGCATTTTATTACCGGCTTAGATGTCACACACATGCATACACTAATGTGACGTCAGATCTCAGACGTCTTCTCACCCTTTCGCTTCTGCATTTTCTTTCCAGTGGTTTTCTTCCTTTCCTGTGGCATGTTTGGGCCAAAGACTACATTTCCATCTGCATCAGTCAAATAGGAAGTCACTCCTAAGTCACCTCTGCCCTCTGTAACATTCAGCTGTGAAGAGACAACTTCAAGTTAGACATGATCATATACAATCAGAATCAACCATCACACTTTCAGTCCCAGAATGTCAGCTACTTACCCAGGGAGTTCAGTGGTATCAGCCCTATACCACTGATTGCCCATGTAATCCAGATACACTTGACAATGAACACTGAAAACTTTCATACTGTAATTTATGTTTTCCCATTTGTAACCCATCTAATTTCTAAAGTGTGCCTCTATCATATCTACCCTATTACTTTATATCTGATATGTTTCAGATGAACCACATCTGTGATGCTGTATGTTTCATGTGCAAATATGATACTGCTATACTGCTGAATTGTGAGTCCATCCTTATTGTAATCTTTGCCATGGCGAGTTGCCACATATATAATGACTCTGGCTGTGAGATTGTACAACAGTCCACATCCTGGTCTCCACGCTAGGGGTTATGTGATGAGATGATGTTGTTATACTCTGCTGACTTAACTCTCTGTTTGCTTTAATGCCATTATGACCACATTCTTGGTCTATTCCATCCATATTTTTCGGTCAATGAATCTCAATAGAGACCTCGATTCGCTCACCCACGCGTTCACAAACATCAGCACTGCCTGCGGAAGTAGGTCTCACTTTAAAATCATGAACAAGCAGTTTTCAGTTCCTCACCAAGATGTTTTGGTGTATATAAAGCAGTGCTTTATAGTTTCCTTAACCATGTGAAAATAATGATACTCCATTACACACAAAGATACTCCATTATCAGATAATGTTCTACTACTCGTGTGATATTGTTGATGAAGGAGCTGCCAATAATGCCTGACTGTGTGTACCTTCCACACACTGATGTGATGAGTGAGTAAAGTTTGGGGTGTATGATAGTACTGTTGGATACTGGTGACCAGACAAGGGAAAAAAGTATTAGTTTTCTCTCAATTACATTTAGGTGAGCTAGATTATGTTTGCTCTGTTAGAAGAGTGAGATAAGAAGAAAGAGTGTTCATCTTGGGGCGAACGTCACAGTTCGTTTGGTTTCTTTTTTTTCAGAGCGTCATCAATCAAGTGCACCTTAAGTAATTGCAATAAAACTAATATTTGAATCGGGGTTTGAGTACAGTAGAGGGGAGACGTCTCCATGCTGATGTCTGATCTTCGGCAGTCCGGTCTTAGGGAAATCTTATACGTGACTGGGAATGAAAAGGGAAGAGGCAACTGAAACGAGAGAGGAGGTGATGAAGGTGACGAGTACAGGGTAGAGGGTTCAAAACAAAGTGAAACAACTCAAGAGGAGGAAGTGGGGGAGTACATGCTCTTTTTATTAGTCTTATCATGAAACAGGGGGTAAGGGAACTGATGCAATAATCACTATTGTCTTGTACTGACAGTGATGTCAAAATAAATACATGAACTGCAGCATAATCATTAATGAATGACCGTGAAGGGATGTCATAAACAATGGTGAATAACAGTGATGGGGACAAACATCAATAATAGTGACTAAGTGACAGTGGGGTGACACATTCACTACAGACAGTGGGGGTGACATCATAATCACTACATTCAAAGTGATTGTGAATACACAAACACACGATAAACAGGAAGTAGAATCCATTCAAATGCCACATTACATCAATACCCAGTCCACACTTGGTTCATCATTTCTCTCCCTTGACTTCTCCATCATAACAGCATGACCTACAGTGTTGCCTTGCACTTTCTTTGGGCAGTTAACGTATCAGTTCTTCTTCTGCAGCAAACTGATTGAAATGAATACAAACATGTTCCTCTCTGCATGCACCATTTGAATTTCAACTAAAATTGCAACAATACATATTTCTGGGTGGGCATAATGCCATAATGTCATACCTCATTGCTTTCAGATAACAGTGGATTTGATAAGATATTATTGGACTGATGGTATACATAGATTTTCTTTTATGTTTCAAAGTTACAACTCTTAACCACACTTTGTGGGTGTTTGAATTGTACAGCACCTCTAGAATTAGTGTATATTCTACACAAAACATCTAACAAATCCTCTGGACTTTTTTTCCCTTTTTTTGCTTCCAATGTTGTTTTTTTTATACATATTTACGTCAAGATTTTGGACCGCTTTTATTTTTTCTTGCTGCCCTCTTCTTGGGGGATGAAGACACTTACGGTGAAGTCCCCGCTCTCCGTGCCGTACTTATTCTTCACCAGGATGCTGTACTTGCCAGAGTCTGACGTTTGCACAGTGGTGATGGTGAAGCTGGCAAACTTGCCCGACGCAAACTTCAGAATGTAGTGGTCGTCCGACACCATCTCCCTGTCGTTCTTCAGCCAGGTGACCTCTGGCACAGGATCGCCCGAAATGTTACAGGTGAGATTGAGGGACTGAGGAGAGGAGAACACGTGACACACACCCATAATAACATACAGTACCTACAATTACATTCAGGCTTTTAGCCAACGCTCTTATGTTGAAGGACACTTCAACAGGACACGTGGCCATTGATGGACAACAGAACGGTCTCTATAACCAGCCTCATAACTATTATTACATGGCCTGAGGTCCATGCCCATACTAAGCCACATAATACTACAATCAGATGAAACAACTTACCTTGCCCTCCTGTATGGTGACCACATCAGGCAGGCCTCCTGCTACTCGAGCACGGTCTGAAAGAAGCAGCAGTAACTTTATGATCATAAATAGTAAACTTTATTTGTATAGCACTTAGAAGAAAAAACACACAAATCGATACAATTGCAAAATCATCAGATTCGTTTTTAGTTAGTGTCTTAAAAGGAGATAGAGAGGTAGCCACTCGTATTTCTTCAGCTAAGTTTAGGGGCCCTGGTTTGAAATGCTCGATCAACTTTTGGCTTTAGATTTGGGAGCAGTCAAGAGAGCTTTGTTGATAGATCTAAGACTACGCTTTTGTACATCGTGAGATAAAAGCTATGCTGGGGCTAAGCCATGTATTGCTTTAAAAGTAATCAATAAAATCTGAGACAAGGTAATAATCTATTATAATGTAAACTGTATATGAAGTACAGGTCTTCCAGTTGATTCAATAGCTATTCAATAGCTACAGCCAGTCAGAGACAGACAAGATTTAAGACAAGCACTGCAAGTAAACACATTCCTACTTACTTCTCTCTGCAATAGCAGCGGCTCTGATAAAGGAAAAGAGGGAACAACAAATCAGAACAAAATGTTTGAGAGTCAGAAGTCTAATTTAATATCTTCATATACTGCATCATGTGATTGTGTTTTTATGAATGCTAGTGTTGTGGTTAACATCTGCCGTAATATGAAAGCTCTTTTAAGAGTTAAAGTCGTCCAGTAGTGAGTAACTTACTTGAGTCTCTGGAACTCTGCAAAAGCATCGTCAAATGCTGCAAAGCAAAAAACAATTGTCAGAATCAGAATTAGATTTATTTGTTGGTGCATGCAAGGAATTGTCCTGTAGGTCACATTAAACATGAAACAACACACGGTTATAAAGACAGTAGTATAATGTGTAAAAAAAAGGGAATAGGTCTATTTTCAGGTTGTATATAAAGAAAGTAGTATATATAGTGAGATAGAAAAAGTAGTAGTGTAAAAAAAAAAATTAGAAATTTAAGAAACAGGTCTCTTATCTCTACAGTATGCACGTGATGGAAAAGTCAGAAATGAAAGTCAGAAATAAAAAATGAGTAAACAAAAACAGATCCAGAGTATAAATAGGTATTAATAAATAAACTGTACAGTCAAAGGTGTGCAGTCATTTTCACTTTCAGATATGGTGACTGGCTCACCTTGGCCAGCCAACTCAACTGTCCTCCGCAGACCTCCCTTTCCGTCGTTGAACTCAATGGCATATTTGCCCATATCTTTTTCTGTGGGTTCTGTGATCTGCAGCCACAGCTGCTCTCCCACCACACCACTCTTAATACGGTCAGAGAAGGAAATGGCTGAATCCCTGTCAGAACACAAAGACCTCATGTAAGTGACATGTAAGCAGAAAACATGTTACGGAACATGCATGGTGTGCTTCTGCGAGGTATGTAAGGGCTAAAGAGGGAAAGATAGTGGAATATTTTTACTCAAGTAGAGGCAGAGTTACTTCAGTTGAACTTTTTATCTCATAAAAAGTTACTTAGATAAAAATAGGAGTAAATACTTGGTAAAATACTGATGTAGAGGTAAAAGTATAGCAACTGATGTGAAGTAGAAAAATCTACTCAAACACAGTAACTACACTAGATATAATTAGTTCATCTCCACACACACACTAATGCAGACAGAAAACACACTTGTAGTGCCAGGTCACTTGGAGTAAATCGTTATAGTAGCTGACAAAGGTGTAGAGTCGGATGCCCTCATCTGTGCTCGTGATCTTCAGAGGAGTAGAGGAATTGGCTGTAGTAAACCACAATAAGGTGAGTAAAATATTTACTTTGGATAAGAGAGAAAATTATTATGACTCATATCCAATTTCATCCAGGACAGAATTTTTATTCTTACCGATAACACTGAAAACTTCATTCATCAAGTCTTTGAAACCTTGAAAAAAGCAAAATTTTATCATCAGTAATACATTTGCTATATTTTTCGAGGTAATTAGATCTATTGGCGTGTGGCTCTGCAAGGTTACCTTGATCTGTCAAATTCAACTTGGAAGTGTCACTTCCTCTGTCATCCTTCAGAACGATCTCATACACACCAGAATCCTTCTTGGAAATCTGGAAGAGAGAGAAACAGTCACAACCCACACCGAGCATCACCACCGTTGTCAAAAGGAATATGATTTGTATTCAACGAAAAGGCAAAAGCTTTTCTCTCCTGCAATGGATGCTGCAGGACATACATATATATGACACAATGGCAAAAAAGCCAACAAACAAACAAACAAACAAACAAAAAGCATTCTCAGGCAAAATGGCAAAAACCAGAAATGGCCGTTGGCCCATGACTTATGATCATAACAGATAACTGATTCCAACTTTAAGTCTTCTCCAGATCAGGTCATCGGCTTTGTCTGCTACGTCTGCGCCACGCTGAAATGGGACATATGTGACACGTTTATATGCTACACCTGGAGGGCTAGCATGTCACACTACGCCACTTTGACGGACATTTAGGGACAATACACAGGGATGACAATGACTTGTGAGATACAGAATGGGAAAGAGAGAATTACTTTGAGGAAAGAACAGATGAAAACAGAAAAGAGGACAGACCAGTTACAGACAGATTGTGATTACAGTGTCAGGGGTGAGCTTATTTAATTTAGTGTAGTATATGTTAAGTCTTATAATATGACAAATGAATTTAATGTAAAAGAAAATGAATTGTTGTTAATGAAAATGAAACATAAAACTTTTAGGATTCCCAAGTGAAATTAGTAAAAAATTTTTTTTTTTTTTTTTAAACCTTAAGATCATTTTCCACCTCCACTTCCACCAACATCGTATCTTGTGGGCCAGTCAGGGGAGAGATGCCCATGATATGTGAAGAAGCCGTATATTTTTGGAATATGGACATAAACAGAGATTTGCAATGATGCCGCAATTTACAGATATATATGTGAATGAAATCACAGTGACAGTTACAATACAAAACTGTACAAGTACACACACAAATTCACAACTCACACAGGTCTCCCTTACCTGAGCAATCTCCAGTTTCAGCACTCCCTCTGTGAAGCTGAGATGCTCGTCCGATTTGATCTCACGTCCATCTTTATACCACAGTGCAACAGTCTCCTTCTTGATGTTGCCAACCTTAAGAAAAGCAATAGAGCGGAGGGTTATATTGCTAAATTTACGCTACTGAATAAGAAACAAAGTGTTTTTTATCCCAACATCCCTACAACTACTACTGACTCTCACCTTGCATTTCAGAATGACGCAGCATTCTGGGGTCACCTCGTAACCCAAGTACTCGACAAAGTGAGGACCTGCGACAAACAGGGCAGTCACGAAGACCTTAGCACCTTAAACAATCAAGATGTATAACACAAACTTAGGTCTAACGCCAGCAGACGGCACTGAGGCTCCCCTACCTTGCTTTCTGAACCATTCTTTCCTCTGGAACTCGGATTCCTTCTGCAGCTCCTTGAACACTGGACATACAAACACAGTTGGGGATGTTCAGCTTTTACTGTGTGGAACTAATTGTGATACCTGGCTGCCATAAATGATTCAGTAAGTTGAATTTGTAAAGGAATGCTATATTGCAATCTGTCTAGAACGCTTTCACTGCCTCCTAGTGTTAACCAATACCTCACATATGCTGAGGTCTGCACTATTAAATAGTATGCAGTAGGGTTCCACTGCATTTACTGATATTGATATTTTGTATTGAAGCTGCTGCCAATAGCTTAGATATTCAAAATCTCATGCCAAAAAAATACAACTATTCAGCGTTTCCCCCCAGAATAGCAACTCTTTAAAGCAGGGTGACCCACCGCTGCTATTCAGTAGCAGGGAAACTTTGGAATGCATTACTACCTTTAAATGAAGAAATGACCAACAATATTCATGAACAAATAAATGAATAAAGAATATGTACAATATAGGCTGCTTTTATGTTGGAACCTAAATCACATCAGCAGTGGATGACAGGACTGGCCAGCATTATGACTCAGCATCTGCAGTCAAGTATGGCATTGTCACGTCCATTTTTACAAACATTATACTTCAAAATGTTCAGGCTTGGAGAGACGCAGAGAACAGACTAAAGCAGTGAGGGCTGGAGGATGCGGTTGCCATAGAGGAACATACCATTCCCAATCAGTACCAAGCTGGACTGGTTAGTCGCTTTGCCGTCCTGCAACTGGAAAGTGAAGGTTCCCTCATCCTCCCGGGTCAGAGACTCCATGATCATCTCAATCACACCTGTGTTCTTGTCAAAGTTCATCTTGTATTTCTGCAAAACAAAGACAACACATCTTAGATATCTTAGTACATTATATGAGTACACGTGATTTAGAATTCATGCTCCTTTGGTGCTCACTGACCTCTCCCTGAGACACACGATTATCATTAAACACATAGTCCACTTTGGCGTTGGCTGAGATCTTCTCTGCCTGCAGCCAGAAGCGAACTCTGCCCTTCTCCTGCAGCTCTACAGCCAGCTCTGTCTTCAGGGGAATAACTAGATTGAAGATAGCGAAGGAGTGAGAGCGTGTTGAAAGAAACAGCCCAGTCCTGGGCATACTCAAAAACAGGAGTGATGGCAGGCAATGTTGGGACACTCACTGGGGAATTTGTGGTCATGACTGATCTCCAGCAGCCTTTTCAACTCTGTAAAAGACAGGAAGACAAACAAGTAAGCAAATAAAAACGAACAACAAAAAAATGCTCAATATTTTATGGCTTTAATCTCATGACATTTTATCAGGGAAGGGCCTTTGAAATGGCCTCTACAGACAGTGTAACCTACCCTCCTCAGAGAGAGTGTAGCTGGAGGAAGCACCATCAGTGTGGGTGACAGCACATGAGTAAATTCCAATGTCCTCTTCCCCAGGATTGTTGAAAATGGCTTTGGACCTGTACGGAAAAGCACGATAACGTCAGAGTGGTAAAGAACGCCAAGCAATGGTGTGCTGATGAAAGAATCTCCACTTAATAACTGATGCAATCTCACTTGTTTCCCTTGGCCTGGAGAGTCAGGCGGGTTGTGTCTGTCATTTCCTCGTAGTTCTTGGACCACACAAATTTCGAGTCTGCGGTCATTTCAGAGCACTCAAAGTTCAGGGAAATCACGCCGTCATCATCAACCTCCACAACTATCTCCTTGGCGCCTGAAACCCAAAGGAGGAAGCAGGAAATTAATTCACACTGCATGACTGAAATATGCACACCTACTACTACTACTACTAGTACTACTACTACCAAAAATAATACTAATCATCATTATTTTATGAGACGTTCTAACCCCGTTCTCCTACCTGGCTTGGTCACAGCCTGGATCGACTCTGTGGGATCAGAGGCTTTTCCGACACCGGCCTTATTCTGAGCACGCACACGCAACACATACGACTCTCCTTCCTTCAGATGCTCAATCTGTTAAATCAAAAAGAAAATATCACATTTTTGATTACGCACCAGTTGTCGTCACATGGGAAAATGTGTTATTTTCTTTTTTGATTGTGTGAAGACTCTGGGAGGGGGTCATATCGACCTTGAGGTACTTCTTGTCAGTGGCTTTATTGTTGACTCCTTTCCATGCCTCCTCCACTGCATCCGCTTCCTTGATGTCAATGTAGAAGCCATTGACTTTGTCGCGGCCCTGGTACACAGGGGGTTTCCATAGCAACACCAGGGAGTCACTGCGCACCTCTGTTATCTGCAGATCATGAGGAGGTCCTGCGGCCCATCAGCATGGGAGAAAGCACAATGGTCAGAAACACAATGAAAAGCATCATGATAAATCGATGAGTTGCAGATCAATGAGCATGATTGCCAATATTGCCAATATTCCAACAAATGGATTGTAGTTTAAGGGTTAAATTGTGAAAACATGCTCTTAATAGGTTGCAATTCAAGAGCTGTATGGTATTTCCCACCTGGCACAGCGATGGTCCACTCCTCACACAGGAAGGTGTCACTGGCCAGCGAGGGGATGCCGACACCCGCCATGTTGGCAGCTCGCACCTGAAATTGGTACTTCCTGTTCTCCTTCAGGTCAGACACCTGGAGGGACAGAGGTCGTCACGAAGACATGAATGGAGACTTTTTTCCTTGATGCTGAATGGATAAAATGGGCGATACCATAAATAACATGGCTAACTCACTCTGTAAGCCCTCTCAGTGACAGACTTGATGTTGGCCTCGTGCCACTTCCCTGATACTCCATCAATGACCTCACGGTAATCCACAAAGTAGCCGGTGATGTCGGCGCCACCAACGAAGGTAGGCTGTTTCCAAGCCAGCACCATGGAGTCACGCACACACTCCAGAACAGTGATGCCATAGGGCGGTGCAGGGGATGCTGGGGTAGCAGAGAGCTCAAATTAATACCATACTGGAAGACTATGAAGTAATGGGAAACTGAAGCATTATAATGATGTGATACTTTTCAGCCCCGTAAGGGAAATTCTCCTTTCACTTGCTCCCCTCCAGGACTGGCTACAGAACAGCACCCCTGGAGCTGGTAGGGGTTCAGTGTCTTAACGCTTCTGCAAGGTGGATGCTTCCTTGCCTTGAACGACCCTTAACCCGGGTCCTCTGGTTGAAGGGCGGTTTCTCTAACCACCCTGGCCTCCCTTATCAAATTAATCTGTCTTATAATATTCCATTGCATGTGTTTATTATGTGCTGTAGCTTTGTAGAGGCTGTTGAGCTTCAGTGTTCCATTACTGACAAGCATCGGCCACGTTCCCTTGCATACCTGACCAGTCACAAAATTCCCCTAATAGCGTTGTGAATTATTAATTTTTAAAAGCTAATATTGTGTAGCCAAAATACTCGCTGGAACAGAATATTATCAAGCCACATCACAAAACCCTTAAGCTTTTTACATTAGGCTGTTTTATTAAGAGACATTTGCTTAATCATAAAGTATAAAACAATTAGTAGAATATTACATCGGATTGAAGAAAGCAGCAGTGGTGTATGGGACTGGTGCAAAGAGGTGATTCTGAAGAGTTCTCTCCAAAGGGTGGATACTGTTTGACTGTTAATAAATTGACCTGTCACACATAAATAGTCACGTGGACTAATATTCTCCCCCATTTAGGGGAAAGGGGGTCGGTCAAAGGATCCAAGAGGGAGGTGTCACAAGACGTGCACAGTACACTACCAAAAAGGTCTCAGGTCACAAGTGTCCAGCTCTTGTTTTGGTTGGATGACCCACTTTTCAAGGAGAGGCTGTGATTGGCCGGCTCCTGCCATGTCATACTGCTATGTGTGTTAATGCGCTCTGAGCACCCAAAGTGATGGTGGGTCCTAAGGAGCCAGCTGCAGTCGAGAGGTGACGAACACAAAGCCTCAGCGGTGAGGTTGTGGAACAAAACGCACCCACAGCCGTGCAGCTGTGTGTGACGGAGCCCTGTGATGGCGGTGGAGAGCAGCACATCTGGAAGGCGTGACTGTGTTGAGTTAAACCTCAGTTAGCTGGTGTTCTACAGTGACTTACCTTTGAAAAACAGGCCTACCAGTAGAGCACTTCATCTACTGTATATTATAGATTTTATGACAATTTCCTGTGAATGTGAAAGTAGAACCTCACTGAACTGATTAGACATTTTCCATCTTCCTGAATGGTGAAGTTGAGGTAGTTTCATTTGAGTAGATTTGTTCTGGATTTAAGAAAAGAGTTGGCATCTCTGACCGGTGCTCACCTGCTGAGTCTCTCCGCAGCCTCTCTGTCTCCCGATTAGCAGAAGCATCTACAGAGAACTTACGTACTTGCCGGCTGACAGGCTCATTGGCTACAGCCTGATCCTTAACCTCAGCGGTGGCTGGGACACAGTCTAAGTGCGCGTCTGTGACTATGTCAGTAAGCGAGTCAGAAACTGAGCCTTTTGCCAGGTTAGGGGCCCAAGTCACACTGCCTCTCTTGCCCCCCCTGTTTTTACCCTCCATGGGGACGGGCTCTGAGAGGCCTAAGCTAGTAGCCTCATCTGCAGCTCCAGCCGCAGCCCGGGCCCCTGCCCTGGGTTCAGTGTCAGCCTGAGCTTTGAGCTTTTGCATAGTGTCAGGGGGGGACTGGACAGTTTCATGCGAGCCCGTCCAGCGTGGCCTGTGCTCAGTTAGTCCGCCCACGTTACCCCCCGGCCCCATCTCCGGCAACACACCATGAGGAATACCGCCCCCTACAGGAGTTAGCAGAGAAAAGCAAAAGAGGCTATAATTTAGACAGGCTGAGGAGTCACACACAAAAACAGCTCAAACGTTCAAAGACTTAGAAAGAAGACAGGCAGAAAGAGAAAGGCAGAGAACATTATTTTACATATGAACATATCAAAATACAGTAAAATGTCTTCATCTGACTGAGTGTGAAAAATGAAGACAAGATGACCAACAAGTGACATCCGTGTGAGGAAGCCAGCAAGCGCCATTAGAGGTTATGAGAAAGCGCAGGCGTGTGAAGCAGGACAGCCAATGAATGTGGGTGTGCAAGTTTTGCGCCAACCCTTAATGAAAAAATACACAGTTCTGTAGCAACGATGCCAATGGATTTCATAACCTGTGATATTTCAACTGAAAGATGAAATAATACAAAAAAGATTAAATATTACATAGTGTAGTGTAGTGTAGTGTAACGGTAAGTATGGTAAATGTTCCCAAAAATAAGCATGATGAATGAGCATTCTATTCTTGGTTTCCTGTACTGCTGTTTTAAGCGCCTGTACAGAGAAATGCATTGACATTCTTGCTAAATGTGTTTCATAAGGGAGAACAGAGCATGCCGCTCAGCACAAAGCTGGCCAGTGAACGAGTGATGGCTCCAGGCCGAAAGCCCCGTTAGTCATAGTGCAGAGAGATGTTAAGAAGCAACTGCAGGAAAATAGAAGCAAGAGGAGACCATGCATCTCAGACAAACAGTAGCACTGTTCTATTTTCTTTATTAAAGAAAATATTCACATCCAGGAGTTGTATTTTTGGAACAGAGCAACACCACTGTCAGGTTAGAGTTCCCGGATGAGAGGTTGAAACAGGGCGAGAACACAATGCAGATTAAGGGTACTGGTGGGGTGGTGGAGGTGTGTGTGGAGGGGGGGTACCTTCAGCACCAGGTGTGGTTGCCGACACGACTCGTGCCCAGGATAGGTGAGGGAAATGGGTGGAGGGGCGGGGGTGTGAGTGGAAAGCAAGGTGGGCTGGTTTGTAACAACCACTGAGTTGGATCGCACTGACCCAAATTAGAGGAAGTCTACAAGTCCTGACCCTGACGCTGCCTCAGGTTGTGCAGGGAGGTGGGGGTGGATGTGGCTGGACAGGGTGGTGGGTAGGGCACACATTGTGGAACCATGGTAGAGAACGTGTGGAAGTGCAGAGAGTTGAAGACATGACTCAAAAGACAACAACGGTATACCACATAACATATGAGAAAATACCCAGGAAGTAGAGTCGATTCTCTTTCTTAACAATACAGGCTGAATATAAAAGCTGTAGAAAATAGTATGGACGTCAGCATCCTGTCACTCCTAGCTTCCTGTAGAGGCATGGCTGACCCCTTCCATCTTACTCACCAATAGCAGCCTTCACCTCCACAGGCTCAGACTCCTGGGAACACTGACTGAGCCCAGCAGCGTTCACTGCCCTCACCCTGAACACATAGCTCTCTCCCGTCATCAGACCGTGGCAAATGAACCTGAAAACAGGGGATGGAGTTTATCGCTTACACTCAATCACATTTGATACTAGCCATCAATGAGTATCTAGAAGGCTAGTTGTAGTAGTAATAATGCTGATACAGAGAACCGAGACGAATCCCGTAAGGCCTGTGGGACAGTTGGACTGGTCTGTATGATGAATCTTCCCATCCGGCTCTGGAGGGTAGCACCTACAAGATAGGCCTACCTGGTGGCATTGACAGGCTTGTTGTTGCATGGCTCCCAGGCTTGGCTGCCCACAACACTGGCCTCAATGTAGTATCCCACCAACTCCTTGGCCTCGCGGGATGCTTCCCAAGAGACAACCACTGACGTGTCTGTGTTTCTAGTTGGAACCACACGGCCTGGGGCAGATGGGATATCTGTGGACCGGAAAAGACAGTTCAAATAGAAAATGTAAAACTGGGCCAAGAGCATTAAATTATCTGATTACATAAAACATTGCGCCTTCTCACCAAGCTTGTCCCCAACAGTGGTGGCCTCGGTGGGGTCTGAAGGTTCGCCAACTCCAGGCAGAGTTGCAGCAGCGGACGCGGAATCTGTAGGATTTCCCCTCAGCGATGTCAAACAGAGCAAAGCGAGGAGACTTGACCGGGATCTCCGTGTTCACCCTCTGCCAACTGTCTGTACCGGAGATGCACTGAAACACAGAGTGAAGAGTCAGCGAATCATCCATCACAGATACATTTGCAGTTGTTTTGGGATACTCTTACAGTGTTAGATTTCGTGATGTTCAATGCATTCCAGGTTATTTTGTGATGTGAAGTGTTGTTTTTTAGTGTACCAACTTTCCCTCAACCTGCCTCTACTTCTACTACAGTTAGTAATTTCCTATGTTTCCGAGAATGCCTTTCAACAACCCCCCAGAGAAAGTGGTTTTGTAGGTGTAATTTACCTTTTCCACATAGTACATGATTCCCTCAAGGCCTTTCCCACCAGGTGGCTTCCAGCTCAGCACCACATAGTTCTTGGTTGCCTCCGTCACCTCCAGCTCAAGGGGTCTGCCAGGAACCACACCCTCTGACGGGGCCAAAAAGAGACGCATCAAGGATTAAGTACTTGAACACAGTGGATTCTCATAGTGATTCGCAGGCAGACAGGAACTTGACTAGGGTGTCATTGCACTGGATTTAGTTGGTGATGCCAACCTCACCCCTGAACTGATATATATGGTACTTTTGGAAATGGGAGTTCCTACCTGCAGGCTCCTCCTCTGTGACAATGATTTGGCCAGTCCAGGGAGCAGAGGTACCTGACAGCAAGGAGATGAACATTGGAAAGGACGCAAATACACGCTGCAATCGATTACTACCTTTAAATGATAAATATTTTGCAAAAAACAACTGTAGTAGTAGTGTGGGGTTCACCGGGCATAAACCCCAGGTGCCCGGCCTACAGTACCTCTCATGCGGGCGCGGTCAGCCGGGTCCATGGCAGCCACTGGATCAGAGGCCCGGGAAGCACGGCTCATGCCAGACTTGTTGACAGCGCGCACACGGAAGGTGTAGGAACGGCCCTCCACCAAGCCAGTCACAGGGAATCGGGCAAACTTGACCGGGGTGTCATTGCACTGGCTCCAGTGGGTGGTTCCAACCTCACACCTGAACACAGATTAAAATGTCTCCTACACGTTGAAGCAGACATTTGATAATATAGTCCCAAATAGTTGCTGTTGGGGGAGGGGCTAGAATAAGTGACATATTTGGTGCTAAATGGTCATTGTTGTGGTGTTTTTCCACTGCATCATTGTCCCCTATCAATCAAACAGTGTGGCCGGTACTGTGATGTCTCCTTCCTTGGATTTTTCTGCTGATTAAGTTTGAGTTTCTGTAGGTGGCGCTCTTTTCTTTGTCTGTTCAGCCACGGTGGCTATCGCTGCTCATGCTAACTACCCAGGCCTTCTTCTATTTATTCCAAACAAACCGGAAACGTAAAACACATTTCCCTGGAAAAGGCGATCTGGGTGTTTAGAACAGAAAATTAAAAACTTAAAAACTTAAATGAATTGGGTATAGGTTGAATCATTTGAACCATCATTTTCCCACTTCCTCAACTCACTTGGGGTGTGTTATCAAGGTGACCACTGCAGGGGGAGGGGTATGACTGAACACTGTATATAGCAGTATTAGAAATGGGAGAAACAGACAGCGACAAAATGACTGACCTGTCCACAAAGTAACCCAGGATGGAGTTACCACCATCGACCGCTGGCTGCTTCCAGTTGACAATGACATAATCCTTATTGGCATCCAGACAGCGCACATCCAGAGGGGCACCTGGAGCCCCTTCAACCTCAGCATCACCATCTAACAGATCAATACCATCAGTATCAATATGCTTAACGCACAGTATACATACCCTGTCCTTGAAGGGTTCATAGTTATTTACCTTTCACCTGAAGTTGTGTCTAGATTGAATCTATCAGGTTGTTTTAAAATGAACTATGCCCCCTGCTGAACTGTGTCACTCAAGGGTTTGATGCCAGAAATGTTGCTGGTCTTCAAGTTAAACACAAGCCCAGAGCAATCAGGGACAGCGGGACAGAATTAGCAGTAACACGGCCTGGGTTGAAAGGGGATCAGAGAGGTGACTCTTAAAGAGACACAACACAGCCTATGGTTAAAGCCAGGGCTGCTAGCAAAGGTAATGGCACACTCAGGGGTTGTATAATAGCATAATAGCATAAAATGTATGCGGTTTGAGATAGTATTTATTAACATAAAGGTGATATTTAGTCATCTTATTTCTTAAAATAGTCAATAATCTCTAAATAGTAGTGCTGCGATAATCTTTTTTTATTTTTTAAATCAAGCAGGTCAAGTGGCAAACAGGAGCTTTCTCTGGTTTTAACAGATGACTGACAAAATGAAACACCCATCTAGTCTCTCAACAAGAGTTAAGCAATTATCTAATGAATTGGTCTTGATCCAATTCATTGAATACTCACATTACACACTGTTGATATCTTCACAAAAGGGCATTTATCGTGACAGATTTAATATCCCGAAAACACATTTTTCAAAATAAAATACGTCTTTGACTAGATAATGTGTTATTTTCAGAAATAGACAGAGAATAGCATCGAGGAAAGAGGCTGAACATAAACATGACAGAAACATAATGACTAGAGAGCTTGGACAGAGAGAAGAAGAGATTGTAATGCATATAAGGAAACTGAGCAGACCATTGTTTCTCCTTGAAGCAGATATAAATATATATATAGTCATTCCATAGCTGAGCTCTCTGAGAATAGCCAGGCTCAGATAGCCTACCATCCTGGAGACCCTGTCTGTACCTGGCCTTTCCTTTACTGTGCGACCCTGAGCCATGCCAGGGGAATGGGGTCTATTTAGTAGCATGTTCATGCTCTGCGCACAACACATGGCTCCACTGTAGAACCTGAAGCTGTAAAGGTCAGATCATCTATGGAATAATATCAAGGATAAGCTTCACTGAACACTTTTTCCATGTTATTGAAACTGATGCCAAGCAATTTCCACTCTGTATTGGAGACATCCTATTTAAAACCACGCATTCAAACACTGTGACTCTTGAATCTGGCGTTGTTATCTGGCGTCAGAAAAAGTCACTCTGACCTTGATCAACATCTGATTGCATGCCACACAGATCATGGGCTAGGGGAATGGAAACCATGACCAATGCAAAACTGAAGCCTGACTAACACACGCAGCATTCACCTTGTCTGAGTTACTTAGTGTTTAGGAAAAGGCGCCCCACCTCTGACAAAGACGTACGCCGAGTAGGTTTCGTAGCTAGACTTAGTGGTGACGCGCAGGGTGTAGAGCCCCTCATCCTCTTTGTTGAGGTGCGTGAGCGTCAGGGTGGCCCTGTCTCCACTCCAGTGCATGTGAGTCCACTTAGAGGGAGTCAGCAGGATATCTGGAAGACAGGCACAAGGTGGGTCAGTGGATACGAGTGCAAAAACCTGCACAAATCATATTGAAGACACTGGGTAGTAAGATAGAAAAATCGAAATGTATAACCAAAAGCATGTATGTATGAATTCACATCAGATGAATCATGGGCTAAATATCCACATCATTACAAATGTCAATGTGATGAGATTAGATTTCAATGTGTTGTGCCTGTCAGCAGTGAGTGAGACTCAGCACAGCATACAGCACAGAAGGACGGATCAGTGGCCTAATGCATCATACAGATGACACATTTGGATGGGCTTCGAAAAAGCAAGACATCTAGCACTATGTCACACCGACCCTCCTATTCCAGTCAGCAGACAAACAGCTCTGAGCTCTCCACCTACCATCTCTGTACCACTGGATCTCTGGCTGGTAGCGGTGCAGGGCGGGGTAGACGATGACTGTACACCCCAGACTCATGGTCTCACCCTCCCTTCCGAACGAGACGCCGAATTTATCAACGATGTGAGTCTTGAAGGTGATGCCGTACTCAGACACCAGGCCCTCTGCAAGACGGAGCATGGGAAAGGAAGCGAGTCAGAGCTTGGATTGGCATCGAATTGGCATTGAATGTCATGCAACAGTTTGCACGAACGTCGCAAATTCAGACAAGAGGGATGGCGACCTGTTGCTTCCCACGCAGAGAAAACCCAGACAGAAACCCATGTATAATATTCTAGATCAAAACTTTTCAGCCAGTCAGGAGTGGGTATGGAAGAACATTTATAAAGACGTGTAAAGGCAAGGGATGACAACACACATACACCAAACAGACCAAAAGAGTGACTGTTAACTACAGTGTTCAAACAACTGAAGGAAATTGGGCAGCTTGCTGTCATGCAGTGAAGCGATGTGTAAAATCTAGTTGGAGTTAAAAACACGTGATTCCGCATCATTTTAATTGTGTGATTAGTTGTATATTAATGTGAATGTGTGGTTAGGATCCTTATGGTGTTCTTCATCATGTAGGCATACTACAATAACACTAAGCATCAACAGCAGTGTAGCTGAGATCGAGCAAAGCGTGGTTTCTAAAATCAAACCTCTACTTTCTAATTAAAAGTTCACCCAGAGTTGTCACAAAATCTTGCTTCTTTTAGAAAAGAGGCAAAAGAAATCTTGCATGGTCCTTCAACCTATATGAGTACATGCTTAAACAACATTGCATTGCTGCAACATGGTTTAAGCATACAGACTACTGAGTTTCAAACAAAATATCGGTGCTGAAACATCTGTAGATATTTCCTGAGTAAATCCGTACGATATAGAGAATACTGTTAACTTTACACTTCCACACAGACGCACAAGAGTGACCATGCATAGACAGATAGTCAGTGGATACACCAAGTTCACCAAAACCTTTCCAAACCAGATTTGCGTGGCCCTGTTACCTTTAGAACTTGACCCTGCATTGCCGCAGCAGCATCAAGGGAACAAAAGAGTTGTTAGTGCAGTAGCACCCATCGCCCCTCTCCCCACCCCATCCACGGCCCAGCATAGGTAATGTTAATAATATATGAGTAATTCTGACAACGATAAATAAATAAATAAACAATAATAAACCTAAATACACAATACAAATAAAAAAATAAACAAAAAAGATCACACTTACGTCTGGGTACAGGGATGGACTCATCTACTTCACCTTTGAATCCTAAAAAGAATAGGGACAGTTGTTATTAATACATTTATTATTATTAGTGTTACACATATAATTTGCGAAAATGATGTACTGCATGTGCAGTGTTGGAATACATTTGTGAATTGTCTTTTTATATAAGGGACCAACTTGTAAAGTTGTAAAGTTATAGTTGGCACATTTCACACAAACTGGATTGACATAAGGGCCTCTGACTAACGCGGTGAGTGAGTGGTGTTTGTCTGGTTATGACTACTGTTATGACCTCTCATGGTCGAAAAGGATTAACAGGTCAACCTTTACAGCTATGTTAGGCAACTTTGCACGTTGGTGGTTCCAAATAGCACTGAGGTAACCGCTTGAAAAATGTAAACTTCAATACCAGGCCGGTCTGTGATTCTTTAAAGAAAGCAAAGGGAGAAAAAACAGGCAAAAGATCTTTGTCAAGATCTCAACGTTGGTGAGTCCAGCTTTCTCCGGACGGAGCGCTCGCTCTGTTTAGGAGACAGTTTGGATTAATTAAGGATTATTAAGTTTTGATTTGTCATTTCCTGTGGACGGTGAAGTGACCATACCCGACACCTGAATTTCATGTGGGCAAATAGGGAGAATCTACATGGTCTCAATTAAGGAGGATAAGATGCTCGTCTCAACAGCCACACAGCCAAGGAAGATTATCTATAGGCTTATTTTATGGTGCATGTAGCTTGATGTTTGAAGTGCACTGCTCTCCAAATCAAATGTTAGATTGATCACATATTGTACAAGGAGACATGCCTTTTATAGTTTATAATTATTGAAGAGCCAGTGTTTCGACATTTCGTCATCCTCGCATTTGTGCGCTTGAAAAGTTGGGTGTGATTGTCATGTGCTGGTTATGCAACTGACACGGACCAGATTTGATCAGGATTACTGCCTCCCCGCGTGTGCTTCCCCCTCGGTATATGAGCAACACGGTGTAGTGAAAGTTAATGGCGTCGAGACTTGGGTGAAACCTACTCTTGACGACGACGGAGGCGAACGCAGACAGCTCTCCCTTGGAGTTCATGGCGGAGACGCGATACTGTGCTGTGTCATCAAAATCACATCTGAAAGAGGAGAGCATCAGCTGATCAACGTCCAGGAGATGCACATTCTATCTCTTAAGGATTCACGTGTACAGTACCCTACCCCCACCTCAACCTCAGCCCTCTCAACCATGTAAATAATACCAACTATGTGAGCCCCCAACTGGAAAGCGGTCCATAACCCCCAGGCCAGGAATACTCTGGGAATAAATAGACTCCACTGATGATGTCATTTGTGTCAGGTGCTGTGGGTCTCTCTACATGAAAGTTACTGGTGTTTCCACTTCAGCTAGCATGTTCTACCTTTGTGGTCATGCTAAAAAAACATTGTGAATTGTTAAAACACTTGCCTCCCCTCCCCTCTTGTGAGACTCCATGTTGAAGTGGTCAAAAAATAACCCATAAGAGCAGCTCACTATCTCCTGCGCTCTAGACTATCTTTAGACATCCTCTTTGTTATCTCTCACAAGCTGAGAAATGGAGCTGGTCTTGTCTGACTCACCACAGGCCTCTAGTGTCAGTCTGTCTGAGCAAATATATAGGAATATCTGTCCCTCCCACAATTTTTCTGAGATTAATTCACAACATGAAAGCTGTTAAGATGGTGGCATCATAGGGATGTTAAACCATGGCACGAGATGACAGCACCTCTTTGAGAAGGTGTAAGTAAGTCATTTCTGTGTGGTTTGAGTACTGTGGACAGGAGTAGCCACACCTACCTGTTGATCTCCAGTGAGTGCACGTTGTAGTTGCTCTGTAGCTTATACTTGCCCGCATGGGCAAGGGGGTCAATTGACACATTGTTTTTGTACCTTGTTGTGGGAAGCAGAAAAGACAAAAGAAGACAAGTAGACAGAACAAGGGAAGTAGAAAGAACTTTGAAAAGGGATGGAACACAATTAAGAAGAAAACATATATAAACGGCATAGAAAACAAGATGGAGCCCAAAGGAATAAGCAGGATGTTTAGCAAAATGATAGAGAGAGAGGACAGACTGAGGTAAGATTATTGCTGAGGTGTGTGTGTGTGACCTACCAGACGACCCGTGGGTCGGGCCAGCCAGTGACAGTGCAATGCAGCCGCACACACTGCTTCTCCCACACAGTGTGGGAGCGAGGCTTAATCACAAACTCCGGGGCGTGCATCAGGCTATCCTCGTTCATGCGCTTGTGGTGCTCCTCGTTCTCATGGATCTAAAGACAGTGCAGTCGTTTAGCATTAACAACAGTTACAATGCCTTTACATTGGCCAATCGTGAACTATAAACCCTGAACAAAAATCATTCAAAACATTCCCCAGAATTTCATCAAGAATTCACAATGCATGCTGGAAGCAAAAACAGAGCTTTTACAAGCATAGGTTGAGTAATGACTCATGACTCTAGAGTAATGCCTTTTTTAAATTTGACACATGCAAGCTGTTTGTACTTTCCTACGTGACACTTTGGTTGTGTGTGTGTGTGTGTGTGTGTGTGTGTGTGTGTGTGTGTGTGTGTGTGTGTGTGTGTGTGTGTGTGTGTGTGTTGTTGATTATGTCCCATAAATAGCTACGGGTATGAAGCACCATCTAGTCGTGCATCCTGTCAACTCTCAACACATAATATGAAAACACCCTGGGGACACTGCTTCTCCTGCCTGTGTCTTAAGAAACCAGATCTCCTGAGGAATTTATCACTCAGTGGTGAGGCTGTTTGGCAGAGTGGAGACAGTGAAGGACTTTTATGATTCTCAATGAATGAGCAGGGTATTCCTTGACATAATCACCCAGGGACATAAATAACCCCCCTGTAGAAGGAGTAGTAGAAATAACCACTTAGCCACTTAGTATTCCTAACCACTATTGGAAAGATGAATGATTCTTTGGCTCTTTGGCTAAGAGGTTATGTGTATTAACATGTTTTTAAAAAGTATATAAGAATATCTTGATCAAAGAGGAAAGCAACAGGGGATCCTTTCATTATTACAAAAATTCCTTACTGTGATGTAACAAGAAAGATGAGTCAATCTGTGATGTCATGAAGAATAATCTATTTATGATGCATATTCCCAGCTGCACAGAACACTCTCTTTAGTAAACACTTAGCTATGAACTAGACTCTGATGTCACAATGGTGAATACTCTTGTCTATGATGTCAAAATAGTAAACGCTCTTGTCTGTGATGTCAAAATAGTAAACGTTCTTGTCTATGATGGCATAATAGTAAACGCTCTTGTCTATGATGTCATAATAGTATAAACGCTCTTGTCTGTGATGTCAAAATAGTAAACGTTCTTGTCTATGATGGCATAATAGTAAACACTCTTGTCTGTGATGTCATAATAGTAAATTCTCTTGTCTATGATGTCAAAATAGTAAACACTCATCCATGATGTCATAAAAGAGAAGGCCTTCCTATATGATCTCAAAGTTGCTAGAACTCCCCCACTAACCCTTTTGGTCAGAGAGATGCGCTCGGCTGACTCGCGCACGGCCACCTTCCTTGAGGTCTGCTGTGACCTCTCCATCTCCAGCCCACTGGTGAACAGATTCCTGCGGGCCATGTATGCAGCAGTCTCCTTCACCCTTGCCTCCTCTGTATCCGAATATCCAGTAGCAAACTCTTGACTAAGGGTTAAGGATGTATGAAGGGAGCAAAATATAGCATTAAAATTGAAATAACTTACGATGTAGCAAAACATTCTTGAGGTTCCAGTTTTATGTGGTGAAGAGTTCATTACCTGCCCCTGAAGATAGGCACTACATAGCCGATGATTTGGTTCTCTTTATCCACAGCCAAGTAAGTTGGCTTGGCTCTCTTGGGCATAGGGCTCAGTCTGCTCTCCTCCAGCCCAGAGTATGAAGACGCTTTAAGTCTGAGACATATAGACTACTGTCAGCCTAGCACCGGACCAGCCAGTGTAACTAATAACATAACACCAAGGATGTGGGGAGGGTGGAGGATGTGTATATCAGTGTTCAGTGGGAAAGTAGATGGTTTAGTTTGACATGCATTTTTACACAACTAGAATAATTACATCTCCAAAATCAACAAAAGCCACCTGAGATCCACTACTAAGTATAACTGAAAAGAAAGCAATGAAGTTCAATCACGAAAAGACCCAAACGACCCCTTTGTTTGAATCCGATGTGATGGAAATGCACTGTGGCACACGTCAGACCCACAAACATCAGAGTACATGATACTGTAGCCCATAAGACAGACAGTCCTTGTAAATGGATATACCATTTACAACAATCCAAAGCCATATCTTTCTCTCTCAATGGACTCTCTTAAAAATAGATGAAGGATGTAGGGATAACAATTGGAGTGACTTAAAGGTTAAGAGAACAGCACTCTAATAAAAGCTGTGCGGCCCCAAAAAATTTTCTGACACAGAGGCCTCTCCATTAAACAAGGCAAGAATAACACATTATTTTGAAGATAAGAATTCTATATTTCCGCAACTATTTCGCAACTCTCCAGTCTATCCATTATAGATTTTAGGTCAGACTCTACACTGGGAGTAATGTCAACCCTCTCAGCCTGTCTTTCTGGAGTCAGGGTGACACTATCTGTAGCCCTGGGGGTGGGGAGGGGTCAGGGAATGAGATGACAGGGTGCTATTGAGGAGGCAGGGGCAAGAGGGGTGAAGGGGCGACCACCCTCACTTTGCCTGAGGAAGGGAGTTCCAGGAAGAGTGGTACGATGGGAAGAGTGGAACAGAACAGCTTGTCTATCTGGGTCACTGTCCCTCCTCCCTGAGCCTTCAGGGTCTATGAGAATGATACTTGTCATTCCAGGACCAGGACTGCAAAAACTCTCATTAAAACATATTGTGATATGGACGGGGTTTCAATTCCACTACTGAAATGCAGTAAAGATTATCACATCCGATGGATATAACGGATGAAACAGAAAAGTCTGCATAACTATATTCATATTTTTGTAATATCAAGGATATGTTCCCATTGTTACTGTCCATATTATCATCACATCATAAGCCTCTTTTCCTCACCCCTATACAGACCTATGACTGGTGCACTGCTCAGCTGTCCATGGCTATGAGTCGTAATGAGAAGGACCAGATGGTGTTAGGAAAACCTAAGCCTTCTAACTTGTTCACAGTCCCATGGCCAATGTATTTAAAGACCTGCCAGGCACTAAAAATTCTGTAACTTACAGGCTAAGACAATATATTCCATCTCACCAATACCAGGGAATCTGAATTGATGAGAAACTTGAATTTAATATATGTCGAAGAAATAGATACAGCATAAAACAGGTCCAGTCAGATTGTGACTGTGTGGACATAATCTATAAGATTAGAACATTTTCTACCAAGGTAGAAGGTTTGCTATCTCAGCTCTGAGGAGAGACCTGTTTCCTACAGACAGACATTTCATACAGAAATGGCCACCCTATTGAATATCTCCCTCACAGCACTGCTTGCTAAACTCTATCACACCAGTATCTAGGTATGGGAAATCCATATCATCACAGAGCTAGGAAAATCAGCTAACAAACACAACTGCAGGACACCATCATCCAATTATATCTACTCATTCAGCTTTAAAATGTAGCCTTTTTTATGATTATTGTATTGTATTGTATTCTGAATACTTTTCTTGTGTTCATTTTTTGTTTTTGTTGCAGTATTTGTTAAATTTCATCTTAGGCTTTTTGTGTTGCCTTGCAAGAGAGAATTTCCGAACTCCAACAGAAACACTATACGACAAGGACCAAGCGAACCATGGGCAAACAGAACCAACGACTAACACACAAGAACTCTCGTCATGGCCACTGGGGAGCAATCAAGGGGAGCAATCAAGCCCTCAACCAATAAAATCAAAGTTTGTTGTTACACTAAAAAAAAATATTACAGCTTACACCCAAAACACCCATAACACCCAAAATCTTGACCAAAACACAGCATAAAGTGATATTTTACTTATTGAAGGAGAGTTGTGTTAAAAGTAAGACTTTGTCAAGATGCATAGAAGCACACAGGGCATCACTCAGTTTACATGCAAGGAGCTTCACAGACCTTCATGCAGGATTCAAAGCCATTTATCACCATCTCAAAGCAATTACAGAGAAACGGTTGGCCAGTGTAAAGGGGGACACTCTGCAGGTGTGTATGAGGGTTGATCACAGAGTGAAACAGAACAGGAGGGGAAAAGATGGTTACTTGGTGAGGCCTGTCAATAAGGCAGCAGTGCAGGAAAGGTGATTCCAAAGCAGTGTCAGGGGAGTAATCCAACAGGGGTGATGGAGGTAGGGTAAACTTGATCAGCCTTGGGGTGGGGTAGAGTAGGTGATGGGGTTAAGGGGGCAGCAGGGCTTTCCTGTGACAATGGGGTGGATTGATGGAGGGATGAGCCACAGCCCTACAGGAGATCCTCCTCCTCCTTACCCCCTGCTGGCGCTGGAGCGGCTGCTGTGTGCAGCGTAACTGCTGCTGGACTGGTACTGGCTTAAAGCAGACTCCACTTCCTTACTGCGGTAAGCGCGGTCATAGTGGCGATGGTGCTTCTGGTAGAATGGTATAGATCCCGACATGCTGCAGGCTGCTCCTGGTACCAACCCTGAGTTTCCGAGACTCTTCCTGCCTATCTGTTTGTCTGCTTAGCTAGTGTTCAAGAGCAGTTGGAGTGAATGTTAACACAACACATATTTACCATGATTTTCACTGAGTAAAAGGTTTTAGATGGTAAGGTCATGACCTTAGTTAGGTGCATTTACAACAGTAAACCCTTTATTCTAACATGTTCATTTACTTGAACATGGGCTGTTAGTGTAGACCTTTCAGTTTAAAGAGGGACAAATCCTGTGCTGAACAGGATATAAGGTTATGTGTATTAACAGGTTATAAAAAAGTATATAAGAATATCTTGATCAAAGAGGAAAGCAACAGGGGATCCTTTCATTGTTACAACTTGTAAATCCAAACCTGCAACATCAGCTGGCATCACATGGCACATAACACTCAGACAGTCAACCAGCCACTTGATCAACATGCATATCCAGACAGAAATATGCAACAATAAATGCTCGGCCTTCTTCTGGGAGAACAGCTACTTACCCTGGCCCAAAAAGCCACAAACTCCAAGCTTCACAGGGGACGATGGTCCAACTCCACACTTTAACCAACAAAGCTTGATATCCCGGCAAAGCTACAGGTAGGTGCGGGTACGGGGCTGCAGTCTACACAACAAAAATAATGTTGGCACTCGCCGGAATGTCGGAGCAGCAGTCGCGTCCTTTTATGGCGAGAGAGCAGATATATATAGCAGGGAGCCATGGAGGCAACTCAACTCCCATTTGGCCCATGTGTACGGATCACTGCCAATGATCAATGCTGCCTTTTGGGCAGGTAAACGCAGGCCCACGTCTCTCTGTTTGCTTGCTTGTTTGTACTTATGTGCTTTTGTCCTTTTTTCAATTTCCCTATTTGGGTTTTTGTCCGATTTATTGATTTATTTATTTATTTATTTATTTATTTATTTATTCATGTCAGCTATGTATTTGGTTATTTTTTTATTTGTTTGCTTGTTGTTAGTTTGTTTTTCTATCTATCTATCTATCTATCTATCTATCTATCTATCTATCTATCTATCTATCTATCTATCTATCTATCTATCTATCTATCTATCTATCTATGTTGTTGTTTTTATTTGTTTGTTCAACCTGACATGGGTCATAATCAGAGTTGACCATAGTTGTGTATATCATAGGGCCTATGCCTCACTATCCTGCTTGCCCTGGGGTCCAATAACACCCAGATTAAAAGCCAAAACTTAGTTCCATTTTGATCAGTCGTGAATAAAATCGACTTAATATTTGGTAGATCTGGTGGGCCTATTGTGTCATTGCTGAATACACCTCCAACAGCTTTTGTCTTGACTTTTTACAATTGCAGTCTCAGCTGTGAGTGTTGCTAACTTTAGCTATGCTATTGTTACTTGTTTCACATACAACACATGCCAGCTACTCTCTCTCTCGCTCTCTCTCTCTCTCTGGCTGTGGTGATAGTGATGATTGATGGGGGGTCAGCTTCAGATTGTGTTTTCCCTCCCTCTGGTCTGGTCCCCACTCTTCACAGACAACAACCACAATGAAATTAAAATGTGGATCATTCCAACGTTCTGGGCCTCGATCACATATCTATCTATCTACACACGACACAATGGTCACGGCAACATACTTAAAATTGTATGGCAGGCAGCAGACCAGCTACCATAAAACCCAGAGGAGAACTATTACAAGAAGTGTCAAAACAACCGATGCTTTCCAATGGATTGGATCATCCGATATGGGAGGTTTGCTTTGGGAATACAGTGTATGTTACCAGCTGCTAAATCATCTGCCAACATGACCACTTCAATTAACTGAAATGTCTATCTGGTTGCTGAACTGCTCAGCCAACTCTCCAGCTTTTATTGTTATTATTAGCATACATGTGATAATAGGATGTTAATAGAGTTGTTTATATGGTTGTTTTGTTTCTCTTATTTCACAACACTTTGTGTTGTTGTTTAGAAAAGTGCTATTATGGTTCATTTGAAGCTGCGGCTCACTGTGATGGAGGCAGACACTGGTATATTGAGCACAATTAAAACTCCATCAGAAATATTGTGTTGTTTTCTGAGTGCAAATGTTTTGTATTACTGCACAGTTGGCCTCACTGTGTTATTTTCCTTTGACATGGCAAGGGAAAGTGATACAACAGAATGTCCCCTGAGCATATTATACTGTGCAACAATAATATCAACAGGAGCAGGCTGTAATGTTCACTGAGGAAAGTGAGCGAGAAATAGGCCTGTGTCTATATTTTGATTAAACAACAGCAAACAATCATGAATTTAGCTTTCTTTAATTATTTACATTTGTATTGTCAATTAAATAATGTGAAGCAGTCCAGTAACAGTCCAATGAATATACATGTTTTATATTATTGGGGTAAAGTATGCTTTTAGTTTTCTTTACTCATCATGAAGCAAACAACCAACACATAACAGTAAATCAAGTATATTAAAATCCTAAAGTGCATGCCTTAGTACCCTGTCAGATACCCGGCGGTACCTACAGGATCACTGAGTGAGACTGAACTTCAAAGGATAGCATGCTGTCTCTCAACAGCCTTTATTGTAAACATCCTGGGCTAATCGAAGTATAAGCCCCACTTACCTAACAGCTGTCACTCACAACTCATATAAAGAATCTTTTCTTTGAATCTCTCCAGATTCACAGAAAACTCAAGTGCTTATCTAGCCAGGAACGTGATAACACAGTTACTTAATGACTTCATCCCATCATACCCCATGGTATTTAGGAGGGAGGATCATATGCCACATAATTCTATTTTAGCAATAGTGGTTCCCATCGTCTCTGGTGAATTGTGTCTCATAGGGGTCTGTTTTCTTGCCTATTGTCACTGCACATAAAATTATTCCCAGGCTATAAATGAAAACTCCGAACCAACACCCTGGAGAGTCTGCACTGTTTTGAAAAGTCTCACATCTGCTCCTCATATTTATTCACACCTAAACCACTGAAAGGGAAACAATCAACCATACATTTCAATTCAATAGAACTGGGGTCAATTCAGAACCCAAATTGAAAGTGACTTTTTTTGTAACTTTACTTTTTGATGTTCTAACCAGAAGAATATTAATTTAATTCATTACAATTTGAAAAAAAAAATTTTTAAATCACAAATTGACTCCTTATCCTAATGAGTTACATGGATTTCATATTTCAGTCATTTTCAATTCCGCTTCCTTTGAAATTTCAAATTTGTTGATTTGAATTTGAAAAAATTAAAAAAAATCTGAATTGTTCAGATCAGAATAGTTGACGAACCATGTTCAAACAAACCATACTAGCAGTGTATCATTGGATTTAGCTGTCCAGGATGGAGGTCCTGATTTCCTGATACCTTACAGTGAGGCTGCATGAAATATTTTACAGATTATTTTACAGACACTTCTAATACACAAGCAATTGCAAGTACCTTTTGTCCTAAATTGCACTTAATCAAATGAAATACATAAGTTGTTTGCAATGCGACTAGCGCTCTCTAGTGGTTTATTATGACAAAACAATATACAATATCTGACAGTACAATATCTGATTTACGAACCAGACATGAAATGCTTGATGTCTAGATGCTTATTTGTACCCAGATGCAGTTCATGGAGCTCAGGTGGAGAGGGTGGGGGGGATGGGGGTGCTGGTGGGGTAAACTCCTGGTTTGATAAATCACATAATTTGATCTAAATCCCTCACAATGTGATGACCCTCCACCCCACCCTCTAACATATTCTCTGGAGAGTGTGCACTATGACAGTTGGACCAAAGCACAGGGAGCACCACTATGGAAAACAAAATACACCTCACTCTTTTTATACTACCTGATGATGGATATACAGTTCACTTGATCCTTGTTAAGTTCCCAGAAATGTTTTTTCCATTGCAGTCTGGAGCACTGGAGCCTAACCCTAACTGTGGCCATTCCTCATAGATTCAACACAAGTTTGCGCCTGCTCTTTGGGGTAAACAGGCACCAGACTACCAACACTTAGTACAGTCAGTTATTCATACTTCCTGTAAAGAAAAGCAAAATGATCCTCAATGTCAATTATGATTTTGCCTAGGGCTGTATAGGTGTACACTGGGGTCCTGTTTAGTTTGAACATGTTTAAAGTAAGCATAACCATAAGTGACCTGTAGCTTGTCTGCATTGTTCAATCATTTTGTTATCAAATTTGAAAGTGATATGATCCCTGGCTCATTTTAAGCTGTGAGTCATGAATTCCATGTCTCTCTTGCTTTTGGACCCCAACTGTAAGCCTCCCTTATAGCACTGACTGATACCAACTGTTGTATGACCCAGGTTCAGGTGTCATGTTGTCTCTATCAGGATCTATAATTATCCATCCTATCAACATTTTTCACTTTATTAGGTAGTATAAATTATATTAATTAATGCAATTCAAAACCTCTCAGCAGTATCAACATAATACTGAATAATGAAGTGACAGTTGTAATTTTGACCTTTACACCATGTTAACCTGTCAAAGGAGGATATATTCCTTTTGCCCTTAAAAGGGCATATCCAGGAATGTCAACGCGTACACAAGGGAGTGTTTTATGGAAGCTACATTTACTCCGTGGGGTAGGTGCAACAAAAACATTATTTTTATTAACGAGAATAATTAAATATTGTGAACTTATTTTATATATATATATAAATTAATATGCTTTTAGATAATACTCGGCCTCAGAATGTATTAAGTTAGGAATTGTTTTGTTACAACTAATAACTGTTATGTACTTTAAGCCCTCCCCACATTTTTCTCACTTGGTTTATTCCGGGTTTCCTGTACGGAACCAACATTATTATCAGGAAGTTAGGGCGGTGGTTGAGAACAAGACCTGCACGGGCTAAGAACTAGCTGGCTTTCATCTATTTGTTGTCAGGTAACGATTTGCTTCTGTTATGTTGTTCATTGTATGTTATAACTACAGTTGTTGTACATTGCTATCATGACAGATTATAATCTATATTATATCGAATGTATATTCCTGTTTAAAATGTTAGTGTGCCATTTTGAATGCTGGATTTGTACTATTTAACATGGCTAACTGTTAGCAATCCCGCTAAAGTCGGAGGCTAACGTAATGTCAACGTAAACCTGTCGTCTTAATAAGCTAGTAAATTACGAAGGTTAGGACTTAGTTTGTCAATTAGTGATGGGAGATTCTTTTCGTAAACACGGTGAACATTCGTTGCCGCTCGATTTTTAGAGGCGGACTTGCAGTTGTACTTAACGTTACACAATTTAGCCAGGGTAACTTGGCCCAAAACAGGCCGCAAACCCCCTGCGTAGTCTACAACGCGTTAGCTGTTACGGTAAGATCATTGAAATTAACAAGAACCTTGAATAAGGGGGGGAAGGCTGTCTTATTCCGTCTCTGTGTTCATGTTAACCAGCGTGCGCAGTTGAAAAAAATTGATGGTGCTTGTAAACTGTCCTAAACTGATCAAGACAATTTCCATAACACTGAGCCAACCTCAGCCTTCAACAGGCAAGTGTGAGTAGGGAACAACAACAGTACGTAAAATACATTGCCTGATAAGGGCATCTGTCCTCACACCATTAATTTTCCTGCCTTCAATGAGGGTGGCGAGCTGAATAACTTGGAGAGCTGAAGAACATTTCCATTTATAGCGCAGTGAGGGACACCCCACTGGGGAATCTCATCCTCAGAATTAGATTGCCCCGCCAAAGAGATGTGGGCACAAATGACCAGATTTTATTTTGGGTAGCTGCTTGATCCACTTTACCTCGGATGAAATTGTTTTCCTCTCTGTCATTTGTATTGTCAAATGTTGACTGTCATACCAGCTTTCCTATCAGGCTATGCCTATATTTTGTCAAGGCCAGTTGCTTCCTTATACAATCCAATTGTGTGGGACAATTCAATTGACACCGATCAGATCTGTCCTAAAGCCAGTAAGGTTGTTGTGATCTACAGCCTTGAAATGCTCAGTTGACAGTGGATAGGAGACTCACCAGACTTACCTTGTGAACACAACAAATCTCCCTGTCGTTCATCTTAAGTAATTCAGTTCACCAGTTGCACTGCCCCTAAGGCACGGCAATAATACTTGACACTGAAATATATAAGTATAAACTCTGTACTCTGTCATTGCAAGAAATATAATCTGAAGTCTGTGTTCATGTGGTATTTACTTCCACAGGTATAAAACCATCAAAATGTCTAGCAAAAGGGCTAAGGGAAAGACCACAAAGAAGCGCCCTCAGCGCGCTACTTCCAATGTTTTTGCCATGTTCGACCAGTCTCAGATTCAGGAGTTCAAGGAGGCCTTCAACATGATTGACCAGAACCGTGACGGGTTTGTTGACAAAGAGGACCTTCACGACATGCTTGCCTCACTGGGTGAGTAGGCGCTTCAGCAATCAAAGGGTTTCCGAAACAGTCTTCACTTCAGTATGATCTGAAGTCAGATCAATGTGTTTGTCTCTTCATTCCATCAAAGTTTGATTCCTTTATCTAGATCACTGATAGTCAGTATTGTTGTTCACTCCATAGCGTATTTGTTTTCAGTCTTGTGATTCATTTAGCTAGATTTCTACCTTTTTTTTTTTTTTTTTTAGAGATCCACATTCTTTGCTATGCATGTGGAAATCTTCTCTATCACCATTTATTTGTCTTGAGTGTTGCAATTTGACACTGTCTCTTTTGCCAATAGGCTTTGTTAATGTAAGGCAAATATTTACCCCATTTAAAGATGTGCCTTGCGTATGTTTGGTTTTGAATAAGGTGCAAGGCCAAGATGGAACATTTGTTAACTAGTGCTATAAGCAAAAATGTGTATCTGTTATGGTTGTCATTCATGTAGTTATAACCACCTACTTAGTAATCAGACTGTTTTCAAGGAGTTTGATTTATTGCGCTGTCTTACACAGGAAAAAACCCAACTGATGACTACCTGGAGGCCATGATGACAGAAGCTCCTGGGCCCATCAACTTCACAATGTTCCTCACCATGTTTGGAGAGAAACTTAATGGCACAGACCCTGAGGATGTGATCAGAAACGCATTTGCTTGCTTCGATGAAGAGGGAACAGGTAAGTTATTTAGCATCTCAAAATACTCAATAGTTGAGTTAGTCCTACAAATTTCTCATTGCAATGTTTTCAGTTACTATAAGCAAACTGTCAGGTCATTCTTCCTCTCTGTCTCAGCTGTGATAATGTCCTGGGGTAATTGGCAGATGTCGATAACCAAAGGTCTGGAGGTTTTGGGAGGGAGGCGGCTCTGGGTTATGGGAACCATACAATTTCAAACTGTGAAATTGGCCAATTTTACCGTTGCAGTGATTAGAAAAATTCCTGGAGTTCTTCTCACATCTTGACTGGGCTAGAGTTCTTATCTGATTTGACTGTCTCCCCTACAGGTTTCATCCAGGATGATTATCTCAGAGAGCTGCTCACAACAATGGGTGACCGGTTTACAGATGACGAGGTGGATGAGCTTTTCAGGGAGGCTCCCATTGACAAGAAGAACAACTTCAACTATGTGGAGTTCACACGCATCCTAAAGCATGGTGCCAAGGACAAGGACGATTAAAAAGCCACACCAAAATATTAATTTCTGCCCCTTCAGCTAGATCACCATGCTGCATGTCTCAACTCTATAAACCCTGTTTTAAGCCAAAACGATAACATTGAACATATTTGTTGTGAACTTCCAGTATTGCCCGATTTGCATATCTGCAATGGAGAAAAAAAAAGGGGTTGTCAGTTTGCAAAACGGTGTACTGTTCTGTCATGTAACGATGTTAAGTGGTAGCTCCTTGGAGGTGCAACTCTGAGGGACAAAAGCCGTTGCAATTTATATGATCCGGTTTAGCTGAATTTTTACATTTTATAATATAAACTTTTTAAATAAAGCCCTCTATCAAGTTGTATTTTGTACTTCTTTGTCCTGCTTAAATGACCATTAAAAGTTTTTCCTTTTTCATGCTGTATGGCTGAAAAGCTGATGCCTCCCTTTTTTCCCGAGATGATTTTCAAGTCTGGGCAAGCGCTCTCCCTCAACATGTTTTGACTTGACTAGTAGTAGCTAGGGTCATTTCTATGTAAGACTGGGAAAGGGAAAATGCAAATCATATAAGACTGACAAACATTTAGCGTGTTAAAATGTATTTACTGTGAAGGTAACTGCATAAACCTTTAATGAGGGATACAAAGTGCATTGAAGATTAGTGCATTTTTTTGGTGTAGTTTAATTTAACCCCTCAGGGGAAAGGTAAACGCCCAGCAATCATGATTACCTTCCCATGGCAAAGCATTCCTATCCTAGTGTTCTTGCACTGATAGTTCTTATCTATAAGGTCACTGAATTGAGTATGATAATGATTATGGAATCTTGTCCCATGACTGCTTCAGTCATTGGGGCTTAATCCAACTTAACCATGCAAGATTCTGCTACAATGCCTGAGACCACGTTTTCTACTATTAACAATACAAAAATCATAGAATTTATGGGGGAGGATGTGTCTTAAGCTTCCATTTTAAAGAAGATTAATCACATTACGGGTGCACACATGCACTAATACACACAACATGCAAGGGGTAGTGACCACCGAACACAACATAGATGCAGGTAGGGTGTCCAAATGAATTTGTCTTCTGCATTTTTCCCATCCTTCCTCCAGGGACAGGACAGGGGAGCATCTTCATGTTTTTAGATGGGGTTTTTTTAATAGGAGGAGGCCCATGTGAGCATGCCAACTCCACACAGAAAGGCCTGGGAGATAACCCACCTGGGCACCCCAGAGTCAACAGCGCCCCAGGCGGGAATCGAACCCAAGACCTTCTTGCCGTGAGGCAGCAGTGCAAGCACTGCGGCACTTTCTGTGGATGCTGCACGGTGAAAAAATCTGTCTAAGCTGTTACAGTGGCTCATAGTAGTCTAGATCACTTTGAGACATACTGGTGTTCCTTAGATAACACCCTATCACCGTAGTCTCTAAATTGGAAGAATCAGTTTTAATTTTCTATGGATTTCAGAGGTAGAGTGACAACCAATTTGTTGATCATTTTGAGTAATCCACTTAGGCCTACTGATGACTACTTAAAGCAACAGATCAGTTTGTGTAGGCCGATCCAGAAGAACCGTCCCAGCCATGTGAGTTACTAAACTATCTGCTGTATGATGTTGATAATGTAGATATTACGTGGGTTATATTGCCCTCTAGTGTCCTTTCATACATGTCAAATCATTGGCGGAAACTGAACCAGAGGGTTTTGTGCTACCCTCCCTTGCTACCTGAAAAATCTGAATTATGTTTTAAACGAACATAAACGACCCAGCAAAGTGATAAATACGGAATCTTCTCTGATGAGCGAGGTGGCAAGATGGGACGTTTAGGGACCGGAGAGCATGTAGGCCGTGTCAGCAATTTATGGTAAAGTGGCGTATTTTATTACTAAATGGCGTTCAATCTAAATTATTAGTATTGTTGTGTCACTCTTTGATTGACCTTTGTAACCTTGGCATAAAAATATATATGCTTTGTTATTCTGTCACTGCAACACAACGTATCTCTGTGCCCCGTGATTTGTGATTGATATTCAAAATAAAACAATAACCAAAAGCTACTTCTGTTAAAGGGTCTATTCCTTTAATATATCCGACCACAGCACCTAAATCCGCGACGTCATACTACAACCTTTGAAGTTCGGACGTAGGATCTTACAAGAAGCACCTGAACGCAGCATGACCCTAGCTGCGGAACCACGTTAGAACGGCACTCCTGTTAGCAGGACTGTGGCAGTTTGTCGTCTCGTCTCCGAAAGGTACAGGTATGACCTTTAGGACCTTTGACAGTTTAGTTTTGTCATTTGTTGTGATTTATGACTGAGCCGATTGTTGAGCACCGCAGTAACGTTTGTGAAGAATCAGCCTCAGGACAAGCGATAGGCTAGACTAGACCTGTTAGCTAGCTAGCCAGCTAGCTATCTGTCCCTACATGAATTTCCACTTCAGGCAAGGGCAAAATGATAACGGCAGTGTCTCATAGCATAGCATAGCATAGCATGTCAGTGTCTGATTGAGTTAAAATGGCTTCACGTGTTTGCACTAACAGTGTTCTCAGCATACATAGCCGTATCCTTGTTTTGTATATGTTTAGTAATATTCATATTCAGGGCATGACGAGATTCAGTAACACTCTGAGTTCATCGTTCGCTACACAAAAAGCATTTTAGGACAGAAATGCTTTGTAGAGTGTCGTTCTTCTAGCAAAGCCCTCTAAACTATTTCTTGTTTAATTTGTTTTGTCTATTTGCGAATCAGCTGGGTCTGCCAAGTCCTGGACCAGCCATGGCTCTAAAGCTGATCCAGAGGCTTCAGCTGCTTGGGCAGACCGGGAGACAACTTCATCCTCCCTTTGGACTGAGCTGCTTCTCCAGGCTCCTGAGTGCCAAAAGTGTGGGAGAGCCCTTTTGTGTGGCGTGCCTGTGGACCTCAGCTGGCCGCTGCATCCAAAGAAAGGGTTGCCAGAAACTCCAGTCTGACTGTGGGAAGATGGGCATGTCCACTGTTGTCAGGGACCTGTCCTTCACCACGGGTTCTGTTGGACTCCACAGAGATTCTGTTCCTAGGTTCCGTCTGACCCAGCTGCATCGGCCCACAGAAACTGAGGTGCGGACCTTCCAGGAACGTCTAGGGAGCTGCTCCTCTTCCCGTCAGGTTCTCAGACTGCTGCACACCGTGGAGATCATGTCTGACACCATGGCAGCAGCAGCACTGCACCGTGTGGCTGACCTGGAGCAGGAGGACCACTCATTGAAGGACCCTACAGTGCTGGAGAAGGACACTATCAGGGCCCTGTGCTTCCAGCTGGAGCAGGACTCTGGCCGCCTGACAGATGCTGGGCTGGTGTCAGCGCTGTTGGCCTGCACACGCCTCTACTTGGATCCCTGGAGCACTTTGATGGTGCGGCTGGTGTCTGAGAGCCAGGAGAGGCTTGACAGGGGGCAGATGAGTGTGGGGCAGCTGTGTACCCTGGGACAGGCAATGCTGGCCCTGGAGGGCCCTGGCTGTGGGATGCTGGAGCAGGTGATGGAACAAATACAGAAACAGGAGCCTGTCCAGTGGGTCCTAGCAGACCTCACTGCTGTTTATAGACTTCTGCAGGATGGGGTGGGTGTAGGCGGACGGTACCAGGACTTACTGAATGCCATGCACACCCACGCTGTGTCAGTCACCTCTCGTATGGACCCTACCGCTGTGAGCGGGCTGCTCGGTGCTCTGGTGAACCTGAACCAGACCCAGGCCATGCCCCTTGTGATCAATCTGTGTAAGCAGGCTGTAAGGCATGTACCTCACTTTACTGATGAGGAGCTCACCCTTGTGCTTGGGGCGCTAATGCACTTCGGTCACAGTGATCATTACTTTGTGGGTGTCTTGGAGAGGCATGTACCCACGATGGCCTTCACCTCCCACCCAGAGACTGTCACCAAGGTGATGCAGTACTTTGGCCGGAGGAACATTCTGTCCCGGCCAGTATTTGATGCCGTGGCCGAGAGCTTTGTGTACCGAGCGGACAAGTACACCACCAGCCAGGTGGCCAGGCAGATCATGCCATTTGGGAAGCTGGGCTACCTGCCGACCAATGCAGGTGAGGTGTTCAGGAAGGTTGAAGCCATCCTGCACTCACGCTTCTCCAACTTCCAGCCTAGAACACTGCTCAATCTGCTCCACTCCTGCACCCTGGTGGAGAGGTTCCCTGTGAACTTTGTTTCCAAAGTTTTCAGCAGTTACTTCCTCCAACAACTGCAAGGTAAATTAAATTGTCATGAATGCGTATTTGAATTTTCATTTCATAAGACAAATTCATTGTCTGAGGTTGGAATTGGTGGCAATGTATTGAGCTCTATTTCCGTCCCTCTCTCTGTGTTGTAGAGCAAGGCATGGGAATTGACCGGATCGTTCTAGCTCAGCTGACCCAGCTCTACATGACTATGCAGCTGGAATGTCCTTTCTATGAGGTAAAATGATAATGATACTGTCAGATTAAAATAAATGAGAAGAATAAACAGTTAGGTCTGTCCTAAGTCAAGTTAACTCGAAATTTGAGTTGCTATGCACGATGTGGAGATATTTCTTTGTTGTTGCCACCTCATTGATCCTGTCATTTGTTGTGTCTCCAGGGTCCCAGGCTCCATCCTAACTACCGGGTCAAGTCTTTCCTGATGCATGGACGCTCTCTGGAGACGCCAGTAGACGGGCAGTTTTACAACTATGTGAAAAATGGATTGGTGGATTTGCTTGGGGCGCGTTCGTACTTTGCATCCAGAGTTCTGACTCCATACTGCTACACACTAGGTAATGTACAATCAGCTGATCTAATTCTTCTAAATATTTGTTCTGCTTTTCATTTGTGTAAGGCTAAACATTTTTCTTTTGTTCTTCTAGATGTGGAAATAAAACTCGATGAGGAGGGATATGTGTTATCCGCCAGTCATAATGATGATGTCTACAAGAGGTAAATGTTTTCATGTGCTACTCTGGTTGCTAGTGCTACATGTAGGATTTTGTCAAGCAACTGTCATTACTACAAACAGTAGACACAAATAAGTTTTGAGTTTTAAAAATGTTCATAGATGGTATGGCTCCTCACAATTCGACAATGATTCATTTATATAACTTCATATAAATGTTTGTACAGTTTACCTTTGAGAACTGGATGGTCAAGCTGAAGTTTTCTCGTGGTTTAAAAAAAAAAAAATGGCATAAATGTTATGGGGTATATGATGTGTATTTATTTACAGGATAGCTCTTTGTATTGATGGACGAAAGAGGTTCACTACAAACACGAGGCAGCTGCTCGGGAAAGAGGCCATCAAGCAGCGGCATCTGAGGCTCCTGGGATATGAAGTTGTTCAGGTTAGAACCCATTATTGCCCATTATTAATAAACAGTGCGTTTCCATGTCCACAATATTCTGGATATCCCAGTCAAGGTCTTCAGGATCATTTATAAGCATCTATATATGAAAAAACAAAACACATTCCTAATATTACCATTGAAGCTAAGCTCATGCATCACAAAACTCCCAATAAGAAGTGTGTTTGTACCACTTAGCAGTTTCTGCATCAAGCAGTATTTAGGTTTTAGGATATAGCAATGCCAAATGGTTACAAGGACCAAACAATGTCCTTGTCCAGTCACACTACTGATAATTAAGAGTTATCATAACACGTTTATAGTTATGTTATTTATGGTTGGATTGTTAACATTATACAATGATTTAACTTAAGACATGTTTGTTTTTCTGGCTGCCAGACTTTTCTGTGTTTCTGAAATAATGATTTTCTTTTTCCTCTTTTGTTTTATAGATTCCCTACTATGAATTTGAAAAACTACGAAACAAGACCCATGTAGTGGAATATCTGCACCAAAAGATCTTTCATCATAGTTACAGGCTGAGCTGGTGATGGCAGATGAAAGTAATGACAATGTTATGAGGTCGTACCATCAGGGTCTGTCCCAAAGAAATGAAGGATTGTGTTAAGTTATTAGTTACACAAATGGACACACTTCACTGTACAATAAAGTGGCTTTGTATAAATATGACTTTAATTGCTTGCTTACAATTTGTCAGACAAAGTTTAAGGCTTGTTTGAAAAATAGAATTTATTTTTTGGCAACACATTGCTGCAGAAAGTGTAGAAAGTTAGAGAATCTAAATTCGAAGAATCACCTCAGAGAAATTAGAGATTTGTTCATTGATAAGAGATAGAAAAAAACAATCATAACTAGATTAAGCTGTTATGGTATTTTACATCATTCATTGTTTTTAGAACTGCCACCTGAGGCTGGGACTGTCAGCAGGATAAATACAAAAAGGCTATGATACATATAAAACTGGGAGGAGTGTTGCCATCGACTTCCTTTTAAGTAGCAGGAATCTGTGGAAGGCCAAATTCATCGATCAGAACGCCATCCTGAAACAAGGAACAAACACCATTACTGCAGGAAAGCTGTGTAAACTGACAAGTCTAGCTACTGAGGTCAGGATGCAACTGCCACCTGGGTAAAGGCAGAATAATTCGTATTGAATTCTGAAAAGTCATGAAACTGAGGAGTACCCTATTAGTTGTCTTGTCGCTGGGCAGGCCCTCTGGGATGGCAGGAGCTGAGGAGGCCTCATCCAGGTAGGAGCTGTCCTCATCCAGCAGGAACTCATCTCCCAAGGCATCCAGCTCTGTGGACACAAACAGTTACAGCTATTAGGAGATACATCTATCACTTCCTTACAAGCTACAAACCATAGGGAATTTTCACTAAGGTCCGTATTAATTAACCAGAACAGTCAACATTGATTTGTGCTAACTACCACTGCACTTGAGGCCTCAAGCTCAGCTGATATGTGATGTTACTGTCCAAACATCCTAGCCTAGATGTGCTTTACTGACCTGCTTCCAAGTCATCCTCATCAATTTCAGGCGTGCCATAGCTTCTGCTCATTGCCTCCTGCACCTCATTGGCATCTTCCATCATGTCCTCCAGCTGATCCTGAAGATTCTGCATATTAAAAGGAAATTGAATGAGTTTAGTGGATCCATCTGTTTTGTAGGAGGGTCACTAAGAGTTTTCTCTAACTTGTTAAATTGTACTGTATTATAGGAACAGAATAAGGGTGTATTATTTTTGAGATTGGAACTGTGAATATACTAACTTTCACTGATACTGACCCATCTCAACATTATCACTGGCATCAGTGGAAACATGCTTAGCTACAGGCAACATTAAATGTGGGCACTATGGCCACCGACCTACAAAGAATTCATTGACTTTGAGGAAATAACATTTTCAGTGAATCTGTAGGTTTAAGACACAAATACCTCAATGTCATCAATTTTCACGTTCTTGTATGCTTTCTTCATCTCTTTGGCGCCGACTTTCATGGCGTCAACCTAAAACACAGCACACATGAGCACACAACAAACCACATTTTCTTGACCAGTAAGCCTTCTGGCAGGAATAATCATAATGGAACAGCACGCCACATATCTTACTGTGGTTTTAGTGTCTTTGAGAGACTGGATTGTGTAGTTAGCTTGTTCCATGTTAAATGACTGCTGCATGAGGTTATCTCTCTGGCCCTCATACCTGGAGGAGGAGCAGATTTAAATAGAGTGGAATTGTTAGCCATTCATAATGGTTGATGGAGACAATAAGAGTTAATACATGGTTTATTATAACATTATTACAAGCTTATATGTTGTGTTCTAAATGTAATTTGACTTACATTCTCTTCTGTTTCAGAACTCTCATTGCCTTTTGCTTGACCATGTTCTAGGAGATGAAAAACAATTAGACAATATTTAAGGCATGGCATAAAATGCTCATCATGAAAAAAAAAGTATATGACTAAACATTACCATGAAAGATCATTGCAACACATATGTCAGCTGTATAACTAGCATGTACCCATAATGGTCACTTACTTTCTTAATGCAAAGCTATTTAACAATATTGGACATGCAATCTCACCTTTGAAGGCCCATCTCTCATTTTTTTCATCTGATCTTTGTACTTCACAAGTTCAGCATCTAATCTGGCAATCTTCTTGTCAATGGACTCTGCTCGAGAATCAACCTTAGAAAGGACGAAAGAGAGAATGGGAAATGAACTTGTCAGAATGAATGAAGAGTAGTATGAATATTATGTCCAACAACAAGGTACTGCTAGCAGAATGAGGCCCTTAGTGTCCAATTACGATCAACAGTGATTACAATGGATGAATTGCTGGAAATTTAAAAAACTCAAAATACTAGAGACTATTTCTTTTGACACATGCACATATAACCTGATTCAACCTTAAATTGGCATTAAGTAATTATCCTAATATTATCCGTTTCTTCTGTTTAGTAAGCCTAAATAACTCAGTTAGCTAAGAGTAGCCTTAGCTATATAACCTGTTGAACTGGTTAATGACGGCCATTCCAGTAAGAGAATGGAGTAGTATCTATTCTATGCCAGCCAAATGGCTCAAATTCCTACTGAAAATCTGATTATTTGCTGATTCATAACTTGGACAGACAAACCGATTGTTATGTTTCTATTACAATGTTCTTCACTGACTAACATTAGCACAAGGTATTAAGTAAACACTGCAACACATTTTGGATGTCAACATAATACCTGCTTAATCTTATGACAATACGCTGATGAAAAAAGAGCTAACGCTAGCCTGGTTTCTGCTCCTAAAAGTTAGCTAACAGTTAGCTAGCCCAAACAAGGAAGGGTTGTTTGTTTACTTTGTTCATGACAGCGCTCAAGAAGTTATTTCAAGATATACATACACTTCCTATGCAGTCCGATAGGTTTGGCGGTGGTCCCTTGGGCTTTCCCCTACCAAATATACGATTCATCCTGCAAATAGATGCTTTAACTGCACAAAATAAAGTAGCTACGGTTGTTAGCTGTCACCGTCCACCATAGAGCAGAATAATTCACCCGGAAGAAGCAGTAGGATGACGTTATTATAGTCACGTGATTAACTCCTGCACGCCCTCAAAAGCGCTTTCGGCTAATTGCATATGTGACACTCTTTTGTATGTTCTTAGGTTTATTTGTCTTATGTTTGTTTTATTTTGTGTGTGTGTATGTGGGGTATGCATGCGTTTCCTTTTCAGTCAATCATGTTTTGTTGTGCTGTCGTTAATATAACCTGCCTTAAAAGAACATGTATAAGAAAAATATGGCTATCACCCAAGTAAATCATGGCTATCAATCTTTTTAGAATTTCAATTTTAAAATGTGTCAACCCTACCCCATATCATTTTCCGGGAACTCCCTTTGAGATCCTCTGGAGGGAGCTCCTGGCATACAATCAATTTACAATGCAGGGGAGCTGCACTGAAATTCTCCTGCAGAAGGCTCTTGTCCTCCCATGAAAAACCTCTATCACAGTGCAGTATATTGGCATACAGCTTTTCTTCTATTAACTTGTGTTCTGAGTAAGTCACATTGAGGCATGCTGTTCTTCAAATGACATATCCAATGTTAATGGCTGCAGATCAAAGCTACAATGACATTTCCGGACAAAGACTACTCACACAGACACACTAACTTCAAACAGAACATTGCTACAATTTAAACGGACATTAAGAAAATCTTGTAAATGCAAGAGAAGAAACTTAATATGAATTTGTTGAACTCGCTTTAATACCGAGCACCGAACAGAAAGTATGTCTTGGTCAATATATCTCCTGTTCTGTTGATAGCAAGCCAAACCAATGTACAATAGCCGGTTATAAAACAGTAAATATTGAGATTAAAAAATCATGACTAGGTCACAGTGAGGTTTCTCAAAAAAACACTTCCTATCTTTTGTCAAATAACAGAGCCCCCATCCCAAATCCTTAAAGAAGACCTAAACACCAAGCATGTGAACATTCATTTTGTATTTTTTCTATTTCTGTACATATACATATATGGCTAGAAATGTATCTTACCAATTCAAAAAGGAACATCTAAATTGACATTAAACAACAGAAGGCGGTATAGTGATGAAAGTGTGTTTATGGAAATGGGTTTTATTAAATAATTAATCAAATATTAGCAGTGGTGCTCATCTAACGAAATGGCACGCTAAAATAATGTCCTTATTTTACATTTTCATAGCTCATCATATTTATATAATATAGCGTCTATATGCAGAACATTCCAAAGCAAATAGTTTACAGCAGCCCAGACTATCGAGCACTACTCTGCCAACACTGCAGATGACCAGAGATCAAACACATTACTGATCAGTGTACATACCACAGCAATGATTATTGACATGCTACAAATACTGGTACATTTCAATTATGTCTGTGCAATTTTTTTTAAATATATACAAATAAGGTATAGTAAAAATATCATACTGTATAGTTAGAATATATTCAACCATCTGCACAAGTTGCTATCGCTTTTTAGATTGCGTTGATATAATACTTCTCTAGAATAAGAATGAGTATTTCAATAAGAATGTGTATCAAGGCAAAAGCCATATACACAGCACACATGATTGATTTATATACCATGAATTTAACAACTTGTCAAACTGGACACAACTCCAGAGTTAAAGTTGATACAGAGCCCTCCGTCAAATTTTAAAGAAACATTCAAGTCCAGGATTTTCACTTTAACTTCATTCGTATCATTCATGCAAAAAAAAAAAAATGCTGCTTTTTTTTGGCAGTCCTCTCAGTAACTCAAATCGCAACTCAAAACTCAAGCATCAGCCGGCTCTCCCACATGGTGGTCAATCAGCACAATGCAAATGCTTCACAAAACAGATGGTTCATAAGACTGTGACACAGAGGGGTTACAAGGATTTTGAAACTGATCTACTGTAAACGATACATGTAACTAGCACTTCGGAAATACATTTTATACTTTGATGAAGAAGATGAAGTGCTGACCCCATCCAGTAATCACTCTTGAAACCATTTCCCATGGCTACAAACTCATGCTATCCTGGACTATTAAAGGCACTTTTGGCAAAAGGCTCAAAAGTGGAAGGGAGGGGAATAAATAAAAAAAGGACAAATGCACAAACAAAATACAATGACGTAAAAGAATCAAAAGCACCAAATAATAGTGACGCAATATATGAAACTTGAGCCTATAATGTTATTATCTTCATTAATGTCTCACTAATCTCCACAAATACAAATAATCAAATATACCCCTGAGAAATTTGGGCATTATATATTATAATCTGATGACCTCTTATGCAATACTGTTTGGCACATGCTGTTTGGTGATATCCAACTCATAGGTGCAGCTATAACCCATATAACCCTATGGTCATTTCTATATGAAGCATACTATAGGAGGCCAGAGACAGACGTGAAAATAGAGACTGCTTCTTCACATTAAGCATTTTTCCCATCCAAAGGTTTTCCATTTGTGCACCCCCCCCCCCCCCCCCCCCTGCATGTTGAAACAACAGTGTACTCCATCTGTCACTACATTAAAATCAAATACACCAACTTTACCCCAACGGCCATTGTGAAATGAGGTGGGGATTATTGTCACATAAAACTGTCTCGACCACATTAGACACCATGCACCGGGTAATGAATGGGTCCAACTTTGTACTGCAACATGCATGAGGAAATACACTGCATTATCGGGTTATAGCGTTGAGAAATGTTGGGTGTAGTTACAGTCCAATGTCACTGGCATGTACATACATTTTTATTGTTTCTGGGTAAATTGTTTTTTTTATTCTGCACAGTGTCCCCTAACAATCAAACTGACTTAACCTTCAACAACAGAGAGTCAACATAGTACTGATACAGTCTATATCACCGCGGTCACTTGGGTTAGGCCCAGGTCATTTGAGTCTTCTTTTCCAACATGGGAAATTGAAGACAGTTCCATTATTTGTCATGTTGGTTTACTAGTCCCATCTGCCCTCTGAAGGGGAACCGGGGCCTCTCTCACAGTGCAGTGCGACTTCCTGCTCCTCGGCACCCTCTCCCCCTTCAGCTTGGCCGGGAGGCAGAAGTCTTTGAAGCAGCGTTTGAAGTTCTCATCCAGGAAGGCATAGAGGACAGGGTTGAGGCTACTGTTGGTGTAGCCCAGAGCCACACAGAAGAAGTAGGCGGCCATGACGGCAGTGTTTTCGGGCACGCTCGCGAGGGCCTTGACCAGGATGAAAATGTGAATGGGCGTCCAGCAGACCACGAACACAGCGACGACCACCACCACCAGTCGCGTGATGCGTCGCAGGTTGCGATCCTTCTCTCGTGAGCCGGACAGCAGGCGCACGCTCTTCAGCCTCAGGACCATGAGGGAGTAGCACACGGTGATGATGAGCACGGGCACCACGAAGGCAAAGACAAACACGCATATCTTCATCAGCGTGTCCCAGTAGACGTAGGGCTCGGGGAACTGTAAGGCACACTCTGTTGTGCCTGGAGGAGGGAAGGAGGGAGAGGAGGTGAGTTGACTGATGTCACACCTGCTATACGATGGGTAAAATTCCACTCTGCCCTCAATATTACAAGCTGTAATGGAACAACTAATGTGCACTCAAAGGGGAACATTTTGCACTAAACTCTGCTTTTTTCATACCGTCATCTGTATTCAGGGTTGATGATACATGATGTGTAGCTAATGGATATTTCAGTGCTGCCAGATGGATTTCTGCTTTTAAAATATGATGGGTATATACTCGCAGTGAATCTCCTGGCACTTCTGCACTTTTCATGCCACTGGTAATAGCTGGCGAGCAAATAAATATAGCAAATAGGGGAATAAAATGTGCACTCTGACACTTTAATTCCTTGGTGAAATTTCTTGTGAAGTGGAGCAGGGTGGAAGCTGTTTCTCACCGTTGTTGGTCTGGGTACCGCCCAATAAAAGAGCAGGTATCCCTGCAGCTGAGGACAGTATCCAGATGCACACATTGATCATCTTGGCTTTGATCGGAGTGCGGAAGTCCAGGGCTTTCACTGGGTGGCACACCGCCACGTAGCGATCCACGCTCATCATGGTGAGGGTAAAGATACTAGTGAACATGTTGTAGTAGTCGATGGAGATGAAGACCTTGCATACCACCTCACCAAAGGGCCACGTGTTCAACAGGTAGTCTGTGCTCTGGAAAGGCATTGTTGTGGTGACGAGGGCATCAGCGAGAGCTAAGTTGAATATGTAGATATTGGTGGCCGTCTTCATCTTGGTATACCTGTTACAGTGGGTCAAAACACACGTGGTGCTGTGACTACAGTATCACCTAACAGCAAGGATCAGTGAGATGACTTTGTGAGCCTGTCTTGGTAAGCATCTGTCAAGGTTGCTGTGTCTGCATAACATGCAGACGTGGCAGATTCAGAAACGTATTTTCATTTCAGTATATGGATTTCTCAAAATGATAATCTTTATGTTTCCACAGGTTTAACCCTCTACTACCCTACTGGGGTCTAGAGGGTGAATAAACAATACCATGGTAAAATTGTAGGATAAGCATAAAGCCATTGCAGGGCTCAACGGGTCACAGCTCTAGTGTAATTAGCTGTGATTTATATAAAAGAGAATGAATCCAAGCTGACAGGTCAAACTCCATTACACTATGCAATCCATAGTTGTGTGGGTGGTAATGCAACCACAACAACACATAGCATTGCTTTTAGAACCACAAGAGGTGGACTCCTATGTCAAGCATGTCTGCTTATGCCATTGTGTATGTGGACAT
>JAXDDW010000040.1:3025000-3245581 GCA_034670385.1 Hoplostethus mediterraneus
CCAGCTGTCCTCATTACCACCAGTGAGTACAATTTCTCGATACTAGTGATCTGCCTTATTCATGTTTCAAGGTTTACGAAAATTCCTGAAACAAATGAAACTGCATTGTGGAGTTACCTCAAAAAAGAAAAGAAAAAGATTTGAACACTTTAACTATTACATGACATGTAAAAGTGGGCATTTTTTGCACTGAATATTTGGTGTGTGTGTGTCAGTGGGCCTTCATCAGTGTGTGTGTGTGTGTGTGTGTGTGTGTGTGTGTGTGTGTGTGTGTGTGTGTGTGTGTGTGTGTGTGTGTGTGTGTGTGTGTGTGTGTGTGTGTGTGTGTGTGTGTGTGTGTGTGTGTGTGTGTGTCTAGGAGCTGGGGAACCTCCGGAGGCTAGTGTGCCTGGATGTGTCAGAGAATCGTCTAGAGGAGCTTCCCTCAGAGCTGAACGGCCTCCTGGCTCTCACTGACCTGCTGCTCACACAGAACCTGCTGGAGATGGTCCCAGACAGCATAGGTGAGAAACACAAGAGGGAGGGAGAGAAAAGTTGTCTAACACTCTAGAGCTGGGTTTCCATCCAAGTATATTCATCAAAATTATGATGTGTAGAATTAGAAACAGCAAATTTCGCTAGAATTTCTACAATAAAACAAAGATGTTTTTGCCCTCACTTGAGGCAGAAATGTTTTTTGTTGATAAAGAAATTGTGATGAATGACAATTAGCACACATTTGTCAAATAGATAATGATGTCGCTACGTTTACAGCCATCTGTCCACATCGACCCCCCAGACATGTCATACTCATGACTCATGTCACTCCCATGTATACGGCGCCTGTCACTGTGCACTGCCATTAGGTTAAATATTAGAATATTGCTGTGTGCATTTCTATTTTTGTCTGTGGACAGCATGAAATATGGCCAACATTAGTTGACACAAAAGAACAATAATTAGTTTCAATAATAATTAATTCTTGAAAGGCTTATCTAATTCCCATTTCACTTTTTGAAACATTTTAAATCTTCGCTTAAATTCCCTTGACTGTTGGATGGGAATATAGCTAATGTAAATAGAATCCATTGCCCTCATATATTGAGCCCTGACCACCTGAATAGTTTTTCTTTGTGTGAATAAAGTGCTTTTTTAGATAGTTTGTTAAAGTTGGCCATTTCATTAGGCCGTACTGTTGATTAAGTAGACCCTTGGGCAGACCCATTGTGTAGAGGTGACATTAGATACAGCGCTCTGCCAAACAGGAACAGCACTGCCCTCTACTGGGGAAATGATGCCAGTGAGCATAGTCATAGACAATTACTCTGTGTATATCTGTTGCTGCCACTCAGCAGGTGAAGATTGTTTGGTGTGTAATCTTTGCCAGTGTTGGTGACTTGGTGCTGCAGTTTTTTAAAGATGATGTGTTTTGTCACTAGGTTGTCTGAAGCAGCTGTCCATCCTGAAGGTGGACCAGAACAGGCTAGCCCACCTGACTGATTCTATAGGAGAGTGTGAAAACCTGACAGAACTCGTCCTAACAGAGAACCTTCTACAGGTAGGGAGTTGTGAACCACTTACAACAGCCATAAAATGATTGCAGTGGGAATTAATGTGTTCCCCATTAACATAAAAGACCCATTAACAACTATTAAGTTCCATTATTGATTTCCCCCTTCGTTAATGACATGGCTTCTGTTTCCCTTTCTCAAAGTCACTGCCTCGCTCACTGGGAAAGCTAAAGAAACTGACCAACTTGAATGTAGACCGCAATCGATTGGGCAGTGTGCCCAACGAGCTGGGCGGCTGTGCCAGCCTCAATGTTCTCTCATTGAGAGACAATCGCCTGGGCAAACTGCCTGCTGAGCTTGCAGATGCCACTGAGCTCCATGTGCTGGATGTGGCTGGAAACAGGTAACCTCACTAAAGACCCTGAACTGTTACGGCACAGCAGCTTCTCACACCAAGGTCAAAGCCTTAAAGGGAAAACTGAAATAGAATTTGCATTCCAAGTATCCTGCAGAAACACTGTACCTACAAGTCTGTCTTTTTTAATGTACTTTGGTTCCAACATTCCACTATGTGTTGAAGTATTTTCATAACCGTTAAAGCAAAGCCAGTGAATATGTTAAAAATCCATTAATGTCAATGGGAACCAGGTTTCTGCAGGATCATGAGAATATTATTTATTATTTATTATTTATTTCTGTGAACTTGTACATTTACCAATATACAATATGTTATCTAGAAGTGGTTCACTGAACTTGAGAGGGTTTCCTGATCACTAATTGAACCATTGAATCAGTAACACTGGAATTCTGTTTTAGGGTTAATTTTCCTTTAACTTCACTGAGGAATAAAATGTATCTTTCTTCTCACCTTGCCTCTTCCCCTCTTTTGTCATTCCCCCGGTCCAGGTTACAAAACCTTCCTTTTGCTCTCGCTAACCTCAACCTGAAGGCCATGTGGCTGGCAGAGAACCAGTCACAGCCCATGCTCAAGTTTCAGACAGAGGATGATGAGCGGACAGGAGAGAAGGTGTTGACCTGCTACCTACTGCCCCAGCAGCCTTCCCCCAGCCTGGGTGAGTAGTATTTATGAAACAGTATGGAAACAATATAGAAAACAGCATAGAAAAATAACTTTCATTATTTTTTCATTGGGCATCAAGAGGCAAATTCAGATCATTTATTCAGGCATCAGATTCAGGCATCATCATTTCACTCTTTTCCTCTTTAACCTGTGGGTAAATTGTGGTCAAATTGTGTCTGGTTATTGAGTACTATCTATAATATCTTTTTAAGATTCTAATATTTCTAAAATGTAACCGTAACTGCGAATGTTCACAATTTTCTCACAACTCCCATGATCGCTTTTTACAGGAAGTATGGCTGACATTGTACTTCTGCAATGTGTTTTGAACAAATGTTTAGCTAGTTGTAACTTGCAAAACCATAAATGTGCCATGCAACTGTACAGAATCTTTACTCGACACTACCCATCTAAAGGTATGCTACTGTCTTCACAGTACACTTTGACACTCTCCTCTCCTCCACTCTTCTTCCTCTCTTTATCCACAGAGAACTTGCTACAGAACAGTGTGGATGACAGCTGGACCGACAGCAACCTGAACCGAGTGTCAGTCATCCAGTTCCAGGAAGAGACCAAGGCTGAGGAGGAGGATGATGAGGCTGCTGCAGAGCGCAGGGTGAGGAACTACGACGACACGATGTCCTTTTCATATCTCGTTTAGACTTGTTTGATTTGCCTTGTCTCCTTGTTTGACTTTCATGGTTTGCTTTGCCACGTATCAGCTGTAGGGGATAAGGGACAAGTCATTGAATGCATCAATGCACAGCCATTGTTTGAATTGCTGAGTGTATATTTTAATCATAACGTAATGAACATTGTAACGCTTCAAGTTTAGCAACATTGAGTGCAAATGACGATTAAGCCACGATTTTTGTCATTGCCATAAAATCACATCAGTTGCAGAATTTGTAATTAAAAAAAATATGTTTCCCCCTTTTTTTCCCTTTTTTTTTTAATCACTTCAGGGCCTTCAGCGCAGAGCCACACCCCACCCCAGTGAGCTGAAGGTGATGAAGAAGGTGATAGAGGAGAGGCGGAATGAAGCCTATACATCTAAACCTGACGGAGACGCAGAGTCCCCCAACCAACAGGTACATACAACATACGGTGTGATTATTATGTCAGGTTTGTCAGCAGCCAACCATCTTTCGGTTGCAAGATTGTTGCTGACCATTGATTTACTGGCAAGACAAAAAGTTTCCCACCCTGTTTGTCACACGATTAACCACCACCTTCACAGTCATCACTGTATAGATTGAAACAGAAACGGCATTTCAGTGCTGCGTATTCAACCATCTGTGCAGTACATCCAGAGTTTCTGAAGCTGATGATGTTTACAGGAGAAGCGTCTGAGTGACCTTTCCAATCAGAGCCATGACTCCCAGGCCTCCAATAGCACGGTGTCGGCCAACTCCCACGAGGAGAGACGGGGCCTGACTGCCCCCACCCACGGGGAGGACCTAGTGGGCCGCCACTCACCCCAGGAAGAGGAGGAGCTGGATGAGATGGAGGTGGAGTACATTGAGGTGAATATTCAAAACTAATCCCTAAGATTATGATGATCTGTGTAGAATTATGTGGCTGGAAAAGAGGATTTCCCCTACAGTATATCTGATTTTGTAATAAGAAAGAAAAGTCCATATATTTGTAGATGTTTTGCACTCTGAACCCGTCTCTTCTCCAGCCCACTGTGCACTTTGCGGAGGAGCCCATCATCCGTGGCGGGGATGAGGAGGAGGATGAGGAAGGGGAGGACGGTGAAAGGAGCGACGAGGAGGACGAGCGGCCCGTTTTACCCATAGAGAAGCAGCGTCTGATCAGGAAGGACACGCCGCACTACAAGAAGCACTTCAAGATCACCAAGCTGCCCAAGCCTGAGGCTGTGGCCGCTCTGCTGCAGGGCTTCACTCCTGAAGGCCTCAACCCCCCAACCCAGACTGCTGAGGAAGAACAGGAGGACGAGGAGGAAGAGGAATGTATTGGGACACCTCAGCACCATCACAGAATGGAGGCGCCAGAGCTGGAAGACAGCCGGCACCTCCAGGTCAACTCCAGTCAAGTCAAGGTAAAGGAGAGAGCCTGGGGTGGGGAGGATGCGGTTCAGAGATGTGGGAGTAGCAGGTTACAAACCCTGACATATCGAAAGCAGAATTTATTTGACAAGTACAAATATTGTACAGTAATTTATTGTTATTATATTTGTGCAAAGATGTATCAAAAACTAGTAATGACGTTAGTTCATATACACTCTGATGTACCGGGACAACAGGACCTACATTAGTGCATCATACACTGAATCAGTTTGTTTAGGATAGATTATACTTCAAATTCTCTGTCCATGCTGTTACAATATATTAGCAATGGCTTGCTCATTGCCTCTATGTAAAGTCTTAACATGCATAGAAGCCCTCTACCACCTTGCAACTTGCATTCAGTTTGGAGTGGGCTGCTAGCACTTGATTGAGAAGGATATGCCATTGCATGCAGGGTCATTGTGCAAATGAACACGCCTACCCTACCAATGTTTTGTCGGGAGTTGACTTTGTGGTCTTACTCTGCTACACACACTCAATTGCCTCATCGCAGAATAGCTCCCTCAAAGCTTTGCTTTCCCCCTGCTCTGTCCCCTGCAAGGACAAGATGTCCTCTGGCAAATGCCGACAAACACTTGGTTATCATCACCGACTTTCCTCTTCATAAACCCTACATCACTTGGGTCACTTTAGGTATGATACAATAACGAGAAGATGGAAAGATGGAGAAATGGCAATATGCGAGGCGTCCTGGTAGCTCAGTGGTCTAAGGCAGTGGTTCTCAATCCAGTCCTCAAGGACCCCCTGTCCTGGAGGTTTTAGCTCCAGCTCTACTGAACACCTGAACCAATTAGAGGCTTCACATTTTTATGATACCTTAATTGGGTCAGGTGTGTCTGAGTGGAGCTGGAGCTAAAACCTGCAGGACAGGGGGGCCTTGAGGACTGGATTGAGAACCACTGGTCTAAGACGCATACCACATGACCGCGACGTCCTGGGTTCAGTCTTTCCTGTCTCTCTACTGACTCAAATAAAGGCCAAAAAAATAATCTTAAAAAAAAGGCAATATGCCAAGAAAAATGTTTTGTACTGTAGATAGATCAAAGTAATGGATAAATATTTTGTCTTCTGCTGTTAAATGATGAACTGAAAATATCCTCTTGCGCTACTTTCTTTACGTATTGTCAACATGCCAGATATGAATTCTGGGTCTGATGTCAAATGTTGATGCCTTACGCCCCCAACCAGCTTCAGGATGAGTTCTAGCCCAGACGCTCTTGCGCCACACCTTCTGCCCATTTCAGTACTAAGCTTCTCACCATATCATTTGCCCTTTCCTGATTTAATTGGTTAATGAACTTTTCAGCCTCCAGCCTTCATAACTTTGTATGTGTGTGTTTGTGTATTGAGTGAGTGAAGTCTGCTCCTGAAATATTGTTGTTTTATGAAATGATCTCCTCATTGATCAACAGTAATCAGCAAGCCTCAATATCGTTTTGATTTGTCATGCTAATTGTGGAAATCTCTTAGAACGTTATAATCAAAGCTCGTCATGTTCCCTGGTCCTACATCAGCAGGATCAGGGACCAGACAAATCTGCTGCCTAATATCCATTGAATGAGATGTGTTTTTGTGTGAATGGTGTGTCTGTCTGTGCGACTGCCTTCAGACCAACCAGAACGTTTATTGGCAGAGTTGGAATGTTGAGATCCAAAAAGCCAGATTTGTGTCATGGAGGCCGTTGCTTGTATGCAATGTTGGATTTATTTCAAGAGAATAGAATATTGTATAGAGGATTTTCTCTCTGGATCTTAGAAATGTAATTCATAAAGACACAATTTTACGTTATCTATTGAACCTAAACTGTTTTTTTAAGGCTTTGTTACTGAAGGCTTTCAGAGAGTTCTCTTGATGATATCCTTCCTTGGCAAATAACTGTTTACTTGGTCATTCAGTCTGTTGGTACAATTGAACTAACATAATTGACAATGACAAGTAGGCCTGCTGTCCACTTAAATGCTAGCTTGCTCTTGTAGGAAAGTGTGTTTTGTGGTGTTAAAGCTGGGGTTATTCTGGTTTGGGAGCCTTTGCTTTCTTTTGTCTACTCCTCTCTACACTGTGTGGTATGTACTGTAGCTCAGCTCCTGGGTCTCGTCTTTCCACCTCTGCCTGTATTTGCTTCTGGTGGCTGGGGAGTGAATGTGGCATGGGTTCTGCTTCAAGGTGGTCCACCCCAATGGACTCTGAAGTCACACAACCCGAAAGCAGACAGTGGAGTGTTTGGTTTTGGTTGGTGAGGTTAATTGAAAGTGCGAGTGTGTGTTTTTGTTTTCATTTATTTTGTTTTGTTGTATGCGTGTGTGCATATTTTTATTTTGGCCTCACTAATCCGCATGCCTCTCGCTGGTTCCTGTCCTAACAGGGGGTGTCATTTGATCAAGTCAATAATCTGCTGATTGAACCTGCTCGAATTGAGGAGGAAGAGGTCTGTACCTACTCTTTCCCATCCAGTCTCTCTCTTTCTCTGTGTCCCTCACTCACCCACTCATTCACCCACCGGCATTCAGAGGGGGAAAAGCAACCCACAGAAATTCATGATTAATCCATGCCAATCACTAGGGAAGCGCTCACCTTAAGTCATTTACGAGATGGCCAGTGTGGTAGAACCTGGATGCGGGAATGCAGTGAGTTTTTATTCATTTATTTTACATGATTTTTTTTTCATGGCCAACACTATTACATCTGTGATATTAAACTGAAGAGGTTTGACAAACTTAGTGAAGGACAACTGTATTGGCCTGGGAACGGTTGAAATTTAAAGATTAGTCTTCCAGACAATTTGTGGACAATGAATAATATAAAGTGCAGACATTTAATTTACCAAGCTTAGTATTGCATTTTGGTCAGGCACTAAAGTGTCTTACTCTATTAACTAGAAACTAATGAAGGTAGTTTTGGCTAGCAACATTAGCTGACTATTGTCACTAGTTCTGTGACGCAAATACAAAATACAACAATTACAAATAGGTTACCTCCTCAACATATCTTGCAGACTATGTTTCTAACTTTGCCTTCCTATTTAGTTTTTGTCAGTACTGCCATTGCTACTCACAGGAGCACAGACTGACCAATACCATGCGCTGCATCCTAGGTGGTGTAATTCATTAACACACTTTCAGTGCTTGTGCTATGTACAGCATTAAATCTTTGTCTTTTATAAACTACATTGATGAGAACAATCAGGTATGAATGCCAGCCACCCAAATACAATCAACCCTGATGCATCATAGAAAACTGGATGTTCCTAGACAACCAGGTGTTTTTTTCTAATGCATTCCCTCAATTCCCACAGTTGTGAGGCCCTCAAGTTGTGCCACATCTGTAAAATGTATTCCATTATCTTAAGAAGCATAACAAGATTGTGTTTCTCTACGCCACTCTCCCAGGGTTTTTTCCCCCTGAAATGCTGGCACTGCATGAAATTTGCAATAAGAGCATTGTGAAATTTGATGGATTTGATTGATGCCCAGAAAAGTGATTCCTCAAAAGAGCCCTGACTGTAGACAGGGTGGCACAAGGCCCAGCCCAACATCAGGTTCTACCACACTATGCCCTCTCCTACCTTTCCTCTGCTTCTCCTTCTTTGCTCCTCTTCATCCCCTGTCGATGCTGTGTTGCCCTGGAGTGAATGGGCTGGTTGCGCTGTAATGATCTGCAGCATCATCTTCTTTCAGGTGTTTTCTGGGTATACAGAGATGGTAATGTAAAAAAATGTGGATGTAAAACTCAGCTGCCAACCAGAAGAATAGCGCCAGAAGAGTGCTCGATGAAGAGGTTCACTCCTTGAAAATGCAACCTCCACCTGTGCTGAATGTGCATGGTTCTTTTGGCTTAACTAGACGAAATATAACAATCTATGCTGTATTATTTAGTATTTCTGTTTTTAAAAAATAGTTTAAAAAAAAACAAACTGTTTTTTCAAACACCTCAGCTGTATTTTTTCTGTATTTTTTTTTTTTTTTGGTGAGCTCTAGTACAAGAAATGTCCATAAATCCTAGAAAAAGCTTAAGGTCTTACATATTGCGCGTACAATCCTAAAGATATGAAATATAGACAATTTTGTGTGTTTTTAATACTATGTGTATTTTTGAATACACTGCTATGCTATTTAGCATTGATGAAGAAAGCTTATTTTAAGAAACATTTAAGTAAATGTAACTTCACTATGGTAGAACATTTTTATGTTGTAGAATATACACCGATCAGCCACAACATTAAAACCACTGACAGGTGAAGTGAATAACATGATTCTTGTTACAATGGCACCTGTCAAGGGGTGGGATATATTGGGAAGCAAGTGAACAGTCAGTTCTTGAAGTTATGTTGGAAGCAGGAAAAATGGACAAGCGTAAGGATCTGAGCGACTTTGACAAGGGCCAAATTGTGATGGCTAGACGACTGGGTCAGAGCATCTCCAGAACGGCAGGTCTTGTGGGGTGTTCCCGGTATGCAGTGGTTAGTACCTATACCAAAAGTGGTCCAAGGAAGGACGACCAGGTGAACCGGCGACAGGGTCATGGGCGCCCAAAGCTCATTGATGCGAAGGCTAGCCCGTCTGGTCCGATCCCACAGAAGAGCTACTGTCGCACAAATGAAAAAGTTACTGCTGGCTATGATAGAAAGCTGTCAGAACACACAGTGCATCGCAGCTTTCTGCGTACGGGGCTGCGTAGCCGCAGAATGGTCAGAGTGCCCATGCTGACCCCTGTCCACCGCCGAAAGCGCCTACAATGGGCACATGAACGTCAGAACTGGACCATGGAGCAAATGGAAGAAGATGGCCTGGTCTGATGAATCACGTTTTCTTTTACATCATGTGGACGGCCGGCTGCGTGTGCGTCGTTTACCTGGGGAAGAGATGGCACCAGGATGCACTATGGGTCCTGGCATTCATGTGGATGTTACTTTGACACGTACCACCTACCTAAACATTGTTGCAGACCAAGTACACCCCGAGTCCATGCCTTGACGGGTCAGAACTGTTTTGGGGACCTACACAATATTAGGCAGGTGGTTTTTAATGTTATGGCTGATTGGTGATTACTTCCATCTCAGAGCAAATGAATGCCCGTTGCTTACCTTAATGTATCAAGGGCTATTATCTACATGCTTAAAATCTTGTGTGTGTTTCTACATACTGAATTAGAAAGGAAACACAATCTGGTAGCACATGACAAAATATTTAGTTGGCATTTCTGCATGTGTTCAAGGAAGGTTTGCCTTGTGACCTTTTAACGATCTTAGTATGAAGATGCTCACAGAATAGTCGATATTTGCATTCATGTCGACAGTGTGTTTGCTCAAGAAACGTATGGGAACTTGCCAGTGAGTGCATGCAATCCTGTTAGAAAGAATGGCAGCGTTTCTACACCTGTACAGAGACCCCACAGCCTTCTCCCCACGCCCAGGCCACAGCACACTCTTCTCTCCTGTTACTCTCACTTCCACCTGTCCCTCATCTCTTCCACTCTCCCCATTCTGCATGGCTTGCACATACACAGCATACACATATTCAGTCTGTCTGCTGTGTTATGAGTTTAGTCTCTACCTCCCTGTTGTGACATGGTCTTATGTTTAAGTCCCTTCCCACCATACATGCACAATACACAGTATATGTTTTCAGTATGAGGCTAGCCTCTGTGTGTCTGATTATAAAAGGACTTCAGATAGTAAATCCTTGGCCTAATGTCAATTAAGTGGTATATAATAGATGAGAAGTTATTTGGCACTAACTTTGTTTTTGTTTGGGCTTTTAATCTTTTCCAAAATGTCTTTAAAGTAAAATCCAGTCAAGACAAAATCATCTAACTGCCACTTGAATTGAGATTAGCCTTGAGACCCCTCAAAGTGCCTGTCACATCTGTCTGTCCATCCCTCTGTATGACAGCAGTCTCATGCTGCACTGCCCATATTGGCGCCACCCTCTGGCAGAAGGAGGGAGTTCACCCACAACTTACAACTACTGAGGTCTAAGCAATGAAAATAAATGACTTTGCTTATATATAGATAAATATATAGCAATCAGCTCAATGGTTTCAAAAAATACAGTTAACATTGTTAAAGATGATACACAGTCAAAGTAATTGGGATGTTGTGGGCTCCTCTCCCTCTCAATCTGTCTTGGGTTAAGCAGTGTTTTATCAGGGTTTTGCCACTAGTTGTGCTCACTCCCCCCCCCCCACCCACTCCTGAACTTGCAGCACACCCTGACCATCCTACGACAGACAGGCGGACTGGGTATCAGCATCGCTGGAGGGAAAGGATCCACGCCTTACAAGGGGGATGACGAGGTAAGATCTATAACAGGATTCTGTACATAGTCTTCAGGAAATTGTAAAAAAAAATTGCAAAAATTGTACAAATGAAATTTTCCTTTTTGTGTCTTCAGGGAATCTTCATCTCCAGGGTGTCTGAAGAGGGCCCTGCAGCCAGAGCAGGGGTCAAAGTGGGAGACAAACTGCTAGAGGTAAAGTCCTTCTGTCTCTCTCACTCTTTATGCGTCTCAATGCAATATGTACAGTGGGAGAAGAGTCTGTTTTGTTTATGTAAATAGCAGTTATACTTTTATGTGGGCACTGTAAATTTTAAGGTGTCTTCAAGGAAACATCTCACGAGGAAAACGAGCTAAAGAACATCAGATGTCAAAGTCTGTCTCTCTGTCTGTTTGTCTCAGGTCAATGGAGTCGACCTCCACGGAGCAGAGCATCACATGGCAGTCGAAGCCCTCCGTAGCTCTGGGGCTACGGTCTCCATGACGGTGCTGCGTGAGCGCATGGTGGAGCCAGAGAACGCCATCACCACCACGCCACTGAGGCCCGAAGATGACTACTTCCCCCGGGAGAGACGCAGCAGTGGCCTGCCCTTCTGCATAGAGTCCAGTCCCAGTGCTCCCCGGCAGCGGCTCTCCACCTGCCTGGTCCGCAACGACAAGGGGCTGGGCTTCAGCATCGCTGGGGGCAAGGGCTCCACGGCCTACCGCACAGGGGACACGGTGAGACACGCATAAACACCATAACACATAAACGTCAACAAGCATCCACACTGAATCCCTACCAGCTCCAGACACTACGCTTTGACCTCCTTGTGGGGAGGAGCAAGCAAAAGTAATTTCCCCATGGCCATCAACGAAGCTATTGTATTGTTATTATCAATGTATGGTGAAGATTTGACGTTGCTAGAGTGTGAGTAGAATGTGGGGCTTCAGTCGCCACACTTACATAATTCATTGGCTTCCCTCCCAGTGAAACACATTGTTGTACATCATGGTGTCAGTTTTTCGCTTCTCTTCGCTTCTCTTCGCGTCTCAGGTACTGGCCTGAGACAACAGGCTGTATATACTCAGAATGTGAAAATCTTTCTATGAACTGTGTAAACCTGATAATTGCATCCAATAAAAGTCTGCAGTTGTGTATTGAGTTAATTCAAGGGGAGAAATTATATTTAAGTCGTAATGATCTGAAGCTAAAGATATAGTCTATCATACAATCACTAGATGCCTTATTTGTTGCATCTGTGGTGTTGGATTTGCGAAGTTGGCTCACAACGTGTTTGCAGCGGCCATCTCAGCCTCGGGGATCTGTCTTTTTCACGGCATCTATTCTGGCACCAGCGTTTACAGCCGTCACCAAGGAGACAGAGATATGAATAGCGAGCCTTGACACTTGATATGGGCACTGTAATTGGAATGGGAAGAAGTGCAGGAGGGGGGAGGTGTATATTTGGGCCAGTGCATGGGCCTGTGCGATACTGCGGTTCAACAACTCGACGAGCCCCCCAAGGAGGAAAGGACTCATGAACTTTTGATTTAGGCAGGTCTGTAAGTCTTGCCTCTCTTTTTTTTTTAAAATCTTCTAAGGTGGATGCAGTGACTCTCGGCTATTGCTTGGCTGTTACTCGACCCGTGCAGGTAGCGCGTTAGACTTTGTTCCTGTATGTTTACGTGGACGTTTGTATTTTGGTGAGCCAAGAGTTCAGTGGGTTTTCATTTGGTTAAGCAAATTTTGCAACATCACTAAGCAAAAGGACAATAGGTCCCTAGGGTCAGACTTTTTAACGAGCCGCTTGTGTCATAGCTTCCTTTTGTCTTGATTTTTATTGTGGTATTAATTGGTCATCATTTTTTTTTTTGGAAGTAGGCTACACCGTATTAAAATTGGTGGGCTTGCTGGCCTCTGAACCTCGCCAGCAGTAATGAGTGTGAATAAAGGAGTTCTATATTAGGTTTGGCTGTCTCTGATCGTCACCATGGGATGTCCTATGCTGACCGCCTGGTAACCCTCCGTACAGACAGGCAGCGATTCATCGTGGCATTGCAGTCTGTTGTACCACCAGCTGTGTCTGGTTTGGCGCAGAGGTGGCCAGGAAAGATCTATCAAATAATTGCGTAACCAAATCTTAATTACACTACATCGGTAACATCTCATGTAACTGTAGTTCTCTAGAACAGACTGAGAAAGTGCATATTATATTTTATAGCTTTTAAGTGATACAACACAAACCAAAGTATTGTTCTTTCTCTCGTTTTTAGGGAATCTACATCTCTCGCATCGCAGAGGGCGGGGCAGCCCACAGAGACAGCACGCTGAGCGTAGGCGACAGGGTGATCACTGTAAGTACTATCCATCCCTTCCACTTCTCCATCTGGCCGTTACATAACTTTTTTTTTTTGCTCTTCCTGCTTCAGTTCAGGCCTATCTGAAGTAAGGCCAGGAGTTTCTGTATCTGTGATAACTGATCAAAACGGTGTTACCTGAACATTGTTTGTATAGATATGGGAGTGGGAGTGATTTTGTTTTCTCCTGGGCCCATTCCAGGATTAGTTCCAGTAGGTGTTTAAGAATGGCTCTTTAACTGGATATTTTTACCTTGATATATTGACAATTGTGCTGTAATTGCAACTTAATTGTTGGGCTGAGCAATTAAATCATTGCATTTAAATTTTTCTAGATTAGTTTCTAAACTAAGGAAACACTGCAGAGTGACTTTGTCCTGAACTTTACTTCGTTGATGCCATCGTTGCTGTATAGTAGAGAAGGTTTAATCTTTCCATAGCAAAGTTTCCCACAACACTGCTGTAATCCCTGAAGGCAAGTTCGACCTTGTCTAAAATAGGTCAGACAAACTGATGGATGGGTTCCACGCTGATGAGATGCAGACAATTACCTCATCAGACTACAATTCTACTCACACAAATCAAATCCATGAGTAGAGAAACCGTGCTAATCTAGTCCTAAATCTAACCCGCTGCCTCTTTTGTGATGCAGACTTAGCTGATATGTATCGATGCTAAGGGGCTCCTGCACGACTCAATGTCTTTCATCCTCTCTGCTAATCATACTCTAAGCTTGGCTTTGCTTTTCCCATTCTGTCAGCATAGTGATAACTCTGAATTGCATGTCTCTTAGTCACACCCATGCAAACTGTATTTAATCATTGTTTTTCAACTGAAATCATTTTGACAAGTCTCGAGAACCCTTTCCCAGTATGTTGAATGTGACACTGTGCCCTACCATGTCTCTGAACAGATACTTGCTAGTAGCTCTTCTGCCCTTGGGATCATAACTGTTTCTTCCTCTCTCGTAAACCCTGTTTTCTGTGAATCCTAGAATGCCTGAATGATCCTCTGCTTACTTTCTGGGTTTCCTCTTCCTCTTCCTCTTGCTGTTTTTAGTTGTTTTCCCCTCTCTATCTCTCTCTCTCACACACTCTCTCCCTCTGCATGCTCACTAATGCATAACTTTATGCATCTCCTTGCCTGCTTGGTGGTGGGTGTGGTGTTTGGGTGAAGTGGGCGGAGCCGGTGGCCCTGCTGACATGGTAAACGCATGCATTATCATAGCAGCAGCATATCAGCTGATGGTAAGAGCTGGTACTGTCAGGTCAGTGCTGACCTCTGTTTGTCACTTTGGACCAGAGGACCGCTTTTAAGATGGTGCCTCTGTGAAAGACACTCCCCTCATTTAGTTCAGAGTCACAAGGATTAATCTCCAAACGTGTTAACAACCAATATAAAAGCAGGCTACCAAGGACTTCCCTGCTTGCCTTTGCTGACTTAAGATCAGACTCTTTGGCAATACATGCTGCCACTTGTGTTTTAAGTGAGCAAAGGCAAGAAGGGCTGTTAACAAAATGTTAAGTTGAGAGATAGGACCACATGCATCGATGAGCTTTATTAGTTAGTTTTGTTGGAATTAAATTGCTCAAGCCTAGTTTCCTTGGGGACGTTTTGCCAGCTTGCATTGCCTGCAGCAGCCCTCTGTTCCCCACTGCTGCCTTTCTCTTCTCTGTACCTGTTCCTATTGCTCTGTAAAGGTGTTTCTCAAATAACAGTACTCACTTTGGTGCACTCACAGTATAGGGGTTCACACCTTCTCAATGAATCAGTACTAATACCACGAGAGGAATCAAAACGTATCTTAGATGCAACCTAGAGTGAATGGTTTTAGTGACGAGATTTGATTCTGATTAGACAACTGTTATGGCAACATCTGGCATTTTCACCCTGCATTTGTTCCTTAATATCCACCATGCCCCTGTGCTGATGGCTAGTGCTGCCCATTGTCTTTGAGAGCCTGTCTGAGGGCTGACTCCCTACCTGGTTGGTTTTGCTGTTGATCCAGATCAATGGTGTAGACATGACAGAGGCCAGGCATGACCAGGCAGTAGCGCTCCTTACCGGCACCTCCCCCACCATCACCCTCCTGGTGGAGCGAGACCAGGCCGCACCGGGGGGCTCTCCGGGCTTGTCCCGGGCTCGGGCCCACTCCCCCCCACCCCCAGAACCCTCCAATTCTCCGGACCAGGAGGATCCCACGGATGAGCACTTCTCCCCACATGGGAACCACCTGAACCAGCTGGAGGACGAGTACCCCATCGAGGTGAGACCTCCTAAGAGACGGAGAAAGCAATGTATTGAATGTCCGGTTAGTTTTAATAGACCATACTGTAGAATCCACATTGGAGCATTCAGCTTTAATGTCTGTTCATGTGGCCCCTTATCCTTAATGCTGTCCAGCTCCAGAGAAGATGGTGCACGGTATGAAGGCTTTGTTAAGCTGTTTACTGTAGAGTATGGACTGGCAATATCAGCTGTATCATTCTCACTCGTGAATAATGCAAAGATATTGCTGCTGGTTCCATCAATAAGTGCTTTGACCTGTGCAGTGTCATGTTCAGTAGAAGTAGGTTGGTTAGTTTGTTAGACTCATGTCAGCTGTAGTAAGAGTTAACACTTACAAACATGCAGGCTTGAAGGCCACTCATGTATCAGTAGTTTTTATCAGGCTGTCTGTAGAACAATGTACCTTCAAGTGTATGCTTAATTGATTCCCTTTGGTAAAGCTTTGCTATAAAGGGTGCTTAGAGTCTTGTTTCCATAGCAACTCCTCTACTTCTTATGCTAACAGGAAGTGACCCTGATGAAGTCAGGTGGTCCTCTAGGCCTGAGCATTGTGGGAGGCAGCGACCATGCCAGTCATCCGTTCGGCATCAATGAACCTGGGGTGTTCATCTCAAAGGTACAACTTTGAAAGAGCTTTGTAGTTATCTCTCTGCTTCTTCCTCTCACGCCCTCTTAAAATTTGTTGTACCTTTGCTACTGTTGTGTTGTGTCTCACTCCCCATGCCTCATCTCATCAGGTGATTCCTCATGGCCTGGCATGTCAAAGTGGATTGCGTGTTGGGGACCGGATATTAGAGGTGAACGCTATTGACCTGCGTCACGCCACACACCAGGAGGCTGTGCGTGCCTTGCTTGCCAACAAGCAGGAGATCCGTATGTTAGTACGCAGGGACCCTTCACCACCTGGCATGCAGGTGAGTCAACCCACATAAACAAATATGCTTATGTTCACCTGTATCAGCAAGTGCAAGCACAAATGCACACTTTACTGTGCCTGATGAGCTGTGTATGCATTGCTGCAGGAAATTGTCATCCAGAAACAGCCAGGGGAGAAGCTTGGCATCAGTATCCGTGGAGGGGCCAAGGGTCATGCTGGAAACCCTTTCGACCCCACCGATGAAGGCATCTTCATCTCTAAGGTACTGGAGCTGCATAGTGTATCACAGCTCTGCACATCTCATTTCATTGTTACACAAGTGGAGGCGTTTGGAGTGTAGTTTGAGGAATTGGACCTCCTTTTTAGCTATCAGCACCAAGCAGCTGCTTGTGTGATGCATTAGGTGACAGTTAATGTGTAACCCCATTTGAAGCCATTTTACTAAACTTGAAATACTTGCAACATACACTGAGAGCTAAAAGCATGCTCAGTTCCAGTACTGTCTACATGAGAATGAAAGGGGCAAATACACAGAGAATCAAACAGGTTGAAAATACAATCAGCCTTAGTCGTTAGTCTGACACCCTTTAGTTTAGTCCCTCTGACCACACGTTGGTTGATATACCCACAGGTGAGTTCGACTGGCGCGGCCGCAAGAGACAGCCGTCTGCAGGTTGGCATGCGCATCCTGGAGGTGAGCAACCACAGCCTGCTGGGGATGACACACACGGAGGCGGTGCGTGTCCTTCGTGCCGTGGGAGACACCCTGGTCATGCTGGTGTGTGACGGCTTCGACCCGCAGAATGTGGCTGCTGTGGAGGTGAGACACCATGAGGAGTCACGTTCAACACGGTTATGGACTGGATGAAATATACATTGAAATTATATGATGTTTAATCAATCGGCCTCTGCATGAGTTCTATCCCAAAATGCCATATGCCCATTTTTAAAAACAATATCCCTAGAATAGAGATGATCAAGGAATAAAGGAATAAAGTCAAGGAATAAAGTTACCCACTATGTTTTAAAAAAAGTATTGTTGCAAAGCATTTTGTTGTTTCATTTTGTACTGTCAATCATGTGTGCATATCTCATGTTTCACCAAATCTCTGCATGTGTGCTTGTGTCATCTTCCAGGCATCCGCTGGCATCATTGCCAACCCATTTGCATCAGGCATTGTCCGTAAGAACAGCATGGAGAGCATCTCTTCTATAGACAGAGACCTGAGCCCAGAGGAGATGGACATCATGCAGAAGGTACAGCACTCAGAGGACCATAGAGATGTATTTTATTTATATATGTGTCTTTTGGGCAGCAAGAGTTGATGATACTGGACTGAAATAAAAATCAAATGTATACCCCAAACTAACAACCCCTTGTTAAACCCCTTGCATGTTTTGTTGTAGTGGGTGGTGGGGTTTTGGTTTTCAGGCCCATGGTTTCCTGCCAGTCCCTTATCTGTTGGGTTTGAAAAATGTCTCTTATTTTGATACTTAAGGCTGTTCAAGTGTCTTACAAAAAGTGTCTGACGACAACCAGCTGGACGCTTCTGGCTGGTTTGTTTATGTTAGTTCCGAAAAGTTGGCAGCGCTAGGGTACAACGATATAATTGACTTAATAGAGGAACACAAGATGTTGACTACACTTTTATTGCGGAGGAGGAAGAGGCAGAGGAGTAGGAGGCTGTGGTCTGTGTGTGTGATAAACCAGACCAGGGAGGAACAAGGCCAAGACCTAATAAACAGATGACAAGCAGCACTTTCGCTATTTTTGGATGTCACCAAATAGTTATTCTGACCTTCTTCTATGGGGCTGTATGGTTTTTAAATCTCACTCTACTAAACCTTCCTTCTCCAGGAGTCCGAGATGGTGAGAGAGACATCGCAGTGGGAACGAGAAGAGATGGAGAAAGTGGTGAGTGAAAATGAAAAACCCATTTCGCTAAAATGTATTTCTGGCAATACAGAAGAGACGGAGAATTGACTTCATAGTTCAGAGACAGGCCAAGTCTTGCACTGTACTGGGTAGAGCTTTAGTGTCAAATGCTCAGCTCCGTCTGTTATTGGGTGAATGAAGCTTCTCTGCGCCTTGTGTTGGTATCGTGTTTAACAACACTCTTCCAACAATGTCCTACCTTGCATGCTTTTTCTGCTCCTGTAGCAAATGAACAGAGCACTTTCTAATGTGTGCGGGTTCTATCCTTTCTTCCCCTCTGTTTGTTCTCCTCCTCTCTCCTCCACTTTCGGTGTGCTTGGAATCACCATCCAATCATCCCATCTCCATCCCACTCCTCCATTGTTTTGTCTTTTTCTCCATCTTACACCCCTTAACACTCATTTATTCCTCCACCTCCTCATTTCATCCCTCACGCTCATTACTCATCACTGTGTGGCTGTGTGTGGTCGGGTGTCTTCCCTTCTCTGCTCTCTTCTCCCCCTCCCTTTTTCTTGGTGAAGGAGCGTATGCGCTTGGAGCGTGAGGAGGCAACTCGCCTGCTAGAAGAGGAGACTGAGGTGAGGCACTCCTCAACGGGCAGGTCGTCGACCAAACAATCTCCCTGTCTGTGCGAAAGGGAGGTCTCACCACAAATACCATCTCCACAAGATTTTACCACGCTGTTTAAACGCTCCCTCTGCTTTGTTTAGAGAAATCTTTCCATTGTTGGGGGGCATCCATATACAGTACCGTTGAGTGAAAATCACCACACCTGGTTTTCCTAAGTTGAATCAGTTGTAAGGCATTTTCGAGACGGCTTAATTTTACTGGGGGAAGGTCCTGTATTTACTACCTGTGTCATCTGTAATTTTAATCCAGTATGAATTTGCCGTGAACATAATCTTTGCAGGTCCAAAATGTAAAAACTCATCTGATAATAGCAATACAGTTCAAATTAACATCTCCTAATAATGCGTTACGTGTCTGGTGGCAGGCACACTAGTACGACCAGCGTGAAGTTCGGATCATGACGTTGTGCATCTTCGCCATGAGCAGTAATTTTAGTGAAATCTCGGAGATCCTTTACCCTGTACAAGTGGTTCTCTGGAATTACACACACAGCCTCCCCCAGGAAAAATAATCCATTTTGAATAGTGTTTTGTTTGAGATACCTCAGGTTTGTCCGTCTCTCACTTTAGATTCTCTTTATTTCCCTGTAGAGCATTGGCACTGGGCCTCTGAAACTGGACTACAAGACACTGGCTGCACTGCCCACCACCAGTCTGCAGAAGGTCAACAGGGTAAGTCTCACCCTATGTCAGTAAATTACAAGTTCTCACGCTAAATTAGGATGTGAATCATGTTTGTTCTGCGCATTAAGGTCTTTGGAAAATAATGCAGTAAGTCTGAGCAGAGTTGTAAAATGCCTGTATTTTTGCCTGGGCTATGTTGGAAATGGCCTTGATGGCCTAGAATAGACCTCCCCATGGAATCTGCTGTGTTTATCCCCTGGGAAACCCTCAGAGCCAACCAGTTGCCCCTCCAGGGGCAAGAATGTTAACCTGCCTCCATGCGTATAACCCCAATTCCCACATTCCTGACCAATAACCTCAGGCTCACTCTCTACCCAAGGATAACCCATACAACTGATCAACCCAATGTGATCTAACTTTGCTCAACAAGTGTTAACAAGGGCAGCCGTAGCCCAACACAAATGTCTTGGATTGAAGGAATACCACGAAGACCAAACTATCCCTGAGAACCAATGGAATTTGCATCAAGAATAGAAGAATGGAAAACGAATGGTCGTGGAGGAATAGTTTTCAACAAGTATGTGAAGACCAAGGCCATGCTGAGAAAAGAATGGAAGATGAGTCAAGAATAAAAGAATGGAAATGTCACGGCCATAGGGGGGAAACGATGAAAGAAGCACATTTACATTACAAAGAAGGGGGAAATGAAAGTCAGCATTGAATTTTTTCAGTCACTGTGCACTGAATTATGGTCATTGTAGTTCAATAACATGCTTTTGGTGCTTGGCAACATTCAGTCTTGATTGTTTGAAAACTCCATCAGCAATATTAACATTGTATGAGAAACACTGCTGGTCTGAAGGACACAAGCACTGTTCTAGCACTCCAGTCCCAAGGCTGATAAAGAGAGGTGTGAGTGTGGGAGAAGGGGAGGGAGGGGGAGGGAGGGGAACAGCTGGCCACTGTCAACCCACCCAACCTCTACTCGGGGATATTTTAAACCCGGGATCTGGCCTGGAATTGGATGGAGTCTGTCGCCTGGGTGGGGTGCAAGACGAGGAAGGAGACTGTCAAAAAAGTGTTAGTGGGTGCCCAGAGTCTGGAAGAGTTCGTTCTGAGTGGATCATACTGCACATCTAGTCCTGCCGCCAGGCTACTGTGAGTATCACGACGCTAGATGGGAGACAGTCGACTGCTTTTGCTTTGTTTTCCCTCTCACTTTTTATCATCTCCCTTTCTCTGTTTTTCATTTGCTCTTAACCTGTTTTGATTTAAGTGTGTGTCTGGTTTAGGTGTCAAGTTGAAGCTGAGAATTTATGGCATAATTTCACTTGCTCTAAGACACGTCTAGGCTTTTTTGGGGTGATTGTCTGTTCTGTTTATATTTTATATCAAGTTATATCAAGAACTTTATTTGTCACATACACAGACGGGGTGTGTAGTGAAATGAAAAACTGAGTTTTATAACTCAACCTCAGTGAATACTAAGTATGTCCAGTATTAAATGATGAATCACAGTTGAATTGTTAACATTTTGTCTTCATTAACTAACCGACTGCAGTATGTCATGTTTAAAGTTCCAATAGACGATAATAAAGACCAGAGGATCCACAGCTCACAAGTTTGCTGCAGACTTCTGGGCCCTTGGGTTTTCTAGGATAACTTAACCTATATATCACATGCAGCTGTTCACGCTCGATACATCACACTTGTTCTCCTCAGACTGTCAAAGGCCCTTTGAGACTGCCTGAACTTATGTTCTCACTGAAGGTTCAGCCGACAGTTGTTAAAAATGGTGCTAGATTTGTAGGAATATATTTTCAGCCACTTTCCAGGCCTTAGTGGTGAACTCTTCATGATTCTGAAACTTGTGATAAGGCATGGGAAATTGGCACCATTTAATATAAGCTACAAGAGGCCGGCGTTTACAGTGATTTTTAGAATAGCTACGAGGTTTTTGACACGTGATGCACAGCTGCCTCTAGCCGTTGTAAAATCACAAGCATGGCCTTGAGTATAAAACAGCAGTAACACACATTTCTAATTAAAGAAGAACTCAAATATTGAATCAGTCTTACTTTTTTTTTTATCAATAATGATTAAATGCTATTCTGATAACATTTATTCTGGTAATTAAATGGCAAGCAATATAGTTGTAACTGTTTGAGTAGGGACTTTCGGTTACCGCACGGGTGGTGAGTGATATTTAGTTATGTGGTCACGTGTGTGTAACTGGGTATTTTACATCCTGGAGCCTGAATCAGACCCATTCGTCATACAAGCAAGAATATAACTTGATTCCCGGTTCCTTTTAGCTGCAACTCTTCCCAACAGGGCTATAGACAACTCGTGTTAGCATGCTGGCATGTTAGCAGACTCTCCTTCTTCACGGGCACCACCACAACCCCAGCTGTCCCTCGCAGTCGGTGCCGATGCCAAAAGGGCACTGGTTCACATTCCATCCCACTGACCCTCATACTACCGGCCACTTATAGCCAGCTTGTCGAGAACCACATTACAGTGTGTCACAATGCTTGTATTCTTAGTCATGCTATTTTGATTGTCACCAGAGATGTCAAGGCCATGTCTAAAACTTTCCAGAGTAGTTTATATGGTATGATTTGAAACAGTTTAGGTGTTTTTCAGGTCCTGGATATTTAATCATGCCATTTTTTAGGTTACAGCTACAGAGGCAGGTTTCGCTCCCATTTAGTTATATAGGTTATGTTAAACAGTGCATAGTTTCTACACTCACATGTAGCCTACATCAGCAGCCTCTGCTGTGAAGTACAGTGGGAGTAGATGGTGTGTTGGAGCCCAAGAGTCTCGCGGCTCAGATAATATGGGTTATTTAAGGCGGGGGCCCAGAGCCTGGGCTGTGGTAATGTGAACATTACTCTGGTAGCACAGATAGCCCAGTAATGGGTCTGGACTGATGGGCACTGAGAAACTTATCTAAAGGGCTTCAGCAAAGATTGAATGAACGGTGTCATGTGAGTAGCTCTCTTTTTAGCGACTAGAGGCTCGTATGTCAGTTTGTTTTATCAAACTACAGTAGGACATAAAAATATGAGCATTTCGGTTTCTGACATTGTCTAGTGACCTTTTCTTTTTAAATTTACTTTATTAATTTGTGTCTGATTATTTATTGTGCAGATATAAAATGTAGTCTTGTACAAAGATCTATTAAGAAGAAAAGGTTTGCACTGAGGGTATTTACAGGCAGTGACTGTTTCAAGACAGACAAAATAGTTTATTATACAGAGATAAAACACACCGGCCTCTCTAGCTCTATTTTAGGTTTCCTCGCTATATGGAAGTCCTTGTTATGCTCACTCTTTTTCTGTTTCTCAAACTTTGAGCTCTTATGTCACCTTCCTGCTCGCAATCATTTCCTTTGAGTTATTTCAGCTCCATTGTTGCCTTTGTTTCGGTCTAAATGCGGAGCTCTTTTTTCCCCCTCTGTCTATATTCCGTCCTTATTCAGTTTACTGTATCTCTCCTCTCCCTCCTTCTCTCCCTCTCTTTGACCTTGTTCAGTTCTCTCCTTCTGTAAGTCTGACTGCTCCCATGGAGGCCCCCCTGCAGGCCCAGTGCGGAGCGCCCTTAGAGCCCCTGGGCTTCGGCCTGGGCCATGCCGCAAAACCCCTCTACCACATGGACCCCCAGTCCTACCCCAGTATGAGCCCAGAGAGTGGGCATCTACCTGGCTCCCAGCTCTCCGTCAGTGGAACCTCCACCGCTCAGAAACCCGGCTCAACGACACCCATCAATTCAACATCTTCATCTCAAACTGGTGAAGACGAAGAAGAGGAATGCATGGTGGACTCTCAGCCTCTCTGCTTTAGTGAAAACCCCTTCCTGGTGGCCAATCGCAAAGGCAAGGGCCGTCCACGTGAAGAGCGCATCCTATCGGGGCCTCCTGTAGGGTACGGGAGGCAGGGCCAACTGCAGCCCTGGTTGTACAACAAGGCAAGGGGCCTGCCTGTGTGTGGTTTGGAGGCAGCATGGTGTGTTACTATAAACTGATTTTGCACTTTGTTCACTTGTGTCACTAGAACCCAGCCACAGTAGCCCAGAGGTTATACATTATGCAGCAATGATGTGTGGAAGCTTTGTTTTAACAATCAGCGTAATATTTTACCAAGAACCATCTTTGACTTGTAACCTAACATTTGCCATTTCCCCAAACTTGACGTTGTTAGTGTCATGCCATTCCCGTTGATTGTAGGGGAACGTTTATGCTGTTGGGTTCTCTCACAGTGGGACGGTTCATGGTCAAAAGTGTTTTTCTCTGGCAAATTTTGTTTCAAGTTCGCTTGTATTAATCCCAGTGTGACGACCCATTAAGGAATGAGCACAGAGCTTGGAGCACCTCGTGTGGCATTCCCACTCATATTTAGGACTGGTTGGAATGTCGGTCCCAACAGCTGTGAGGGGGCTCATGGGTCTTGAAGGACCGCAACCTGTAGACACACAGAAAAGTGCATGTTCATCAGCTTGATGTTTGTTGGACTATTTAGTGGGAAAGATCATCTGCTGTTGGACTAACCAGTGAATCTGTGGTTTTGGTATTTCTGTGCATCCACCTATTGAGTTAAGTTAAGCTGCTGTTAAGTGCGTTTCATTTTTTGGTTTTTCCAGGCACCTTCCTCTGATGTCATGAGGACAGACAGCCCAATCAGGGATGCCCCCTACTCTCCCACTATCCAGCCGGTGAGTCCGTCTATAACACTCAGCAATCCTCTCTTACATTCATCATCTGCTTCCATGCCATCTCTTCACTTTTCCATGAGTTGCTCCTCGTTCGATAGAGGATATAGATGCATTTTATGGTTGATCCTTTTGACCCTTCCTCCTTCCCTTAGCCCAGCCACCACTCCTCCAACAGCTCCCTGTGTACAGGGAGGGAGACCCGCTTTGTAAGTGGGTCTTGTGGCCCTCTCTGCTCTGGTCTGGAGTTCTTAGCATATGTGTTCACTGTTCCCGGCCCTGTATCTGTTAGTACAACATAGTGATTCTAACCAGCCCAGCTATAATGCCGGTGTGAAAAGCATGTGACTGCTTCTCTATGGCCAGCTGATTACTGATGCTTCACCTTCATGCAGAGTTAGACTGAATGTGCCTTGGAGATCCAGGTTATGTGACTCATTGTCTTTCTGTCTCTACTGACCAGCTATGGCTTATATGAACTACATTAGGAACAGGCAACCTACCTCAAGCTTGGCAAAACGTTTTCATTTTGTTAGCTTCTAATGACATCATAAGATAGTTGAATCTAATATAAAAAATAAGACGTGACAGTTTGACAAAATGTAGCTCAAGCCACAACAGCTATTAATTCTTTGTTATTGCATTGGTATTTGAGAATGTTTTTACTTGGTCCCAGCATCATTCTTCAGAGGCTCCCATAGTTTGTTTAGTGACTGTCTGACTGCCTGACTGACTGTCTGTGCTGCCTGTGGAAACTCAAGCAGTGGGCGTGTCTGGTCATGTGGAATACCATGTCAATCCATACATTCTTGTATATTTTCTTTCAGGCGGGCATTCATTACACTGCCACCGCCACTGCCAAGGAGAACAATTCATCATCAGTGAGTGTCTATGGGGCTTGGCAACCTGCTGTGCAGGAAATATATGAACAATCTGAATGCTCAGTCATGCTCAGCTGCATTTCCACCATTGGCTACATTCATCTTTGGTTATTACTCATTCTGAGGTTCGGTACTCCTGTTCATCATTTTAAGTTTGATCTGTTTTCTCTCCAGACGAGGCCGGGTGCTATCCAGCCGCTTGGGCGCGTGCGGCCCAGCACCTCCCCTGCCACCCCGGACAGCCACAGTCCCAACCCCTTCCAGCATGGCCCCTCCCCCATCAACTCCCAGACCTCTGTAAGACCCCTCACCACCACGTAGGGCTGTGCTCACCCCACTCTCAGCCCTGTGCTGCCTACTGACAGCACAGTCTAAACCACTGTAGTGGTGCCTCATAGCAGTACAGCAGAGTTACTGATACTTATGGCATAAGAATGATTTTGTTTCTAAATGAAGCTCGAACCAAAGACTGGAAGACTTGTATTTGAGAGCACGGGGGCACTGGGTCTGTACATGTGGGCCCAGTGAGACTGCTTCTGCCAGTGCTACCCCCAGACAAAGCAGGAGGTTAGCGGTGTTGTAACAGCACAGCACACAACATACAAACCAAGTCTCCGGAGTCAGACACATTTCACATAACTGGGGTAATGTGGAACCACTCCTCATATTGGCAAGCAGAGTAACTCTTAAGTTAGTAAATAACGAAGAAGCTATGGATCTCATCTCAAGGTGCTTACAGCTTTGACCACAGCAGCACCACATCACTCTCCAAGCCCTACTGTCTGTCTTTCTCTAGCACATCCCCCTCTCCCACATGAAACCAGCTGCCATGGTGTTCACCTGTTCTCCTCCACTGTCTTCTTCAACTTTGCTGGTTTTTCTCATAGTCTACCCTACTTGTCTCTGTCTGTCCTCCCCACCTCCTCTTCTTCCCCTTGGCTCCCTACCATATTGATCCCCCCCCCCCCCCCTCTCCTGTTGCCTCCATACCCCCCCCCCCCCCCCCCCCCCCCCCCCCACCCCCCTTGCAGCCTCGCGCCCCTTCCCCTACCTCGCCCGACGAGTTCCCCATGAATATCAAGCAGGCATACAAGGCGTTTGCCGCCGTGCCTCACTCGCTGGCAGCGCTGGAGCCGCCACAGGTAGGCCGGACTCCCCTGGGTCACAACAACAAAGCATGCTGTGCTGATTGGTTGGTCGCCCCCCCCCCCACCCCTTCCTGACTGGAGCAGGTCAAAGTCTGCACCGTGTCGCGGGGCCTGTGACGTGCTGTGGCGTGTGGAATGCGTTCATCGTTGTTTTTTTTTTGTACTACAGTGCCATCGTCTTTCGTCCCGGTGTTGATCTGTCCATCCGTGCGTGGTTCCTGTGCTGATACTCAATCCCCCTTTTATATGTCATATCCCAACGTCTAATCAGCCTGCCTGCTGTCTTTCTGTCTCTTTGTGCTGAGTCTGAGGTGTCTTTATTGTACTAATGCTGTACTCATTCCTTCCTGTCCAAAAGGACCTGTATGGTGTGAGGAACAATGCCCACCCCAAGCAGTCTTCTCCAGAGGTGAGTGGCTCTAATCAAAGTGTTGACCTGAATATTAGAAGCACAGCAGCATGCATACAGTCGTCTGTAGTGTTTGAGGACAAGGAAATGGTGAAACTGCAGCCCACTTGGCATTGCCGCAACGTTCAAATACACTATATTGAAACCCTCTTGTAAAGAAATGGTTACAAGCCCTATAAGATTGCTAACAAAACGCTGGCCCTCACTCATGTAACGTTAGTTTGACACCCTGGTGACAACCTATGTGGCCTTTTCAGCCTGAGTTGAACAACGAGGTGTTTGATGATGGGATAGATCATGAGGGAGCTGGCAAGGGTGTGACTGGCAAGGTCTCTCCCCGGCCCTCCCTCTCCTCTGACCGTCGGGAGTATAGGAGCCTGGCAGCACTGCCTCGCCACTCCAGGCCTTCCCTGGACCCGCAGGTACCCACTGCCTCCACTACAGCCAGAGCAACCCTATCCTTCACTCGGACCGTGGTATGCTGGGCTTGGGCGGTGGTGGTGTCCTTATTCTCCTCGAATGAGACACAGCAGTGCTGCAAAAATGGGACTGCCAGTGATCTGACTTTGAATCAGCTTGTGGTGTTGGGTTCTGATTTGATTGCTGAATTTCTTTCCCGTGATACTTTCCCTCTGGCATCTCTCACATTTTCCTTCACACTTTTGGCAAATGGCAACATTAAAAATCAATATTTTAACAATAATAATCAGGTCTTTGATCTTTCCTCGCTGAGCCATCTGTGAATGATAACAGGTGTCATCATGACTACTTGAGCTTACTACTACTAAATCTAATGCTAAGATCTTCTTCTTCACCTTCTTCTATTATAACCTGTATCCTAACCTTCCTAATTTCTTTTCATCTCGTTACCCTGCAGACTCCCTCTCCCGGTGGGAAGAGCAGCCCAGAGCAACGCTCTTTCAGGGACAGACAGAAGTACTTTGAGATCGATGTGAAGCAGCAGACGCCAGACAAGCCCAAACCTCGAGTCTCCCTTGTTGGAGAGGATGACCTTAAGAAAATGAGGGAGGAAGAAGGTCTGTTTCCGCAATGTCTCTCCCTGAGCCCTCCCTTACATGTAACAAAGAAAAACCTCTTAGGTCACTTCAGTGATGGTGCATCTGCCCTGTAAATCTACAAACCTGTGTCTATTTACCTCAACCCAGAGAGGAAGTTTGAGCAGCGGGCACGGGAGTACCTGCTGGATGAGGATGAGGAGGATGAGGAGGAGGACCTGGCAAAGCAGGTGGCGGAGATGAAGGCCACTGGCAAGGTGCTGCTGGATGGAGTGGAGTACAATGTGGAGCCGGTGTCCACTCCCTCTAGACAGTGCTCCACACCGCCGAGCTACAACGTGACACCACCAAGCTACTGTGGCAGCTCAGGGTAAGAATGCACATGAATGAACATAAACATTTTGTTGTTTTATTTCCTTAATTTAATTCCATCTACCTCATTTTTATTTGTGCAGGCCCTCATCAGTAGATGGCAAAGGAGACTCCCAGAGGAATTCTCTAGAGGAAAGCTTCAGGTTGGAGCAACGACCCAACTCTATGACTGGGTAATTAAAAAAGTACAATACTCCAGCGTTGAATATCTGTGACGTGTTCCTCGTAGCATTTAACACCATTGCTTTGCTGTCTCGTCAGTCTAATCCCGGTGTACCCCTGGGGAGTCGGCAGCTCCCATCCGCACAGCCAAAGCAGAGCGCAGACACCAAGAGAGATTGCGGATGCAGAGCCCCGAGTTGGCCGTTGCCTCCGACAAGGACTTGTCTCCCGCTGAGAAACGAGCGCTGGAGGCGGAGAAGAGAGCCATGTGGAGAGCAGCACGGTAAATGAAATGCAGTCTGACCTAGAAGATGAAACGGACAATATTGACTTTTTTTTTTTGTTTTACCGTGCTACTTACCAGTTGTGTAAAAAGCTTGTATTTCTAACATGATCGTTCTATGGACAGGGGGATATTGGTTACATCTATTATCAGGGGGCTGTGAGTCTGACCCTGGCATCCTACCTGATTTTTATTATTTGCCTCATATCTTACTCTGGATAACAGCGTCAGCTAAATGCCTAAAATAGACTCATCTTTTCCTTGCTGTTTTAAAGCTATGGTAAATAGAGGGTTATAGAGGGTTAGTGACCCTTACTTCTGGCACAGGTTTCGTCACACACAACGTTGTAGTCTCGGTCAGTAACACCGTTTAGTCGTTTCCCAGCAGTCCTACATCCAGTCGGTCAAAATTCAAGTTCACGGTTGATTCAAACACTCGTCAGTTTGTAGTTCTCGTCCCCTCCTCTCTCTATTTTCATGTCTCGTAAACCGATCTCATTGATTCTTCCTGACTCTCCTATTTGTGTCGGTGTTTTACCTTCCATTCTTTGCTTTTCTTCTCTCTTTTTCGATGTCTGTGTGCCCTATCCTTATATATCTTCCTGTCCTTCCTTTCTCCGTTTTCCTTCTTTTCCCTGGTATACTTCTTCTCCTCGTCCCATTCCCCTCCTCCTCCTCTTCTCCGTCCTCTCCCTTCCCTGGCCTTGTGGAGTGCAGGCCCTATGGTCTAGAGGAGGATGTTAGGCAGTATGAGCAGGACCTGGCTAAGAGGCTCTACAAGGCCCGAGTGAGGGCGTCTCAGGGCTCGGATGCAGCCCCCCAGCCCCCCACCACCTGCTCTACTTCCTCCTCTGCTGCCTCCCAGCTCAGGTCTGCTCCTCGGCCCCAGCCACCAGGGCCAGACGCACGGCATTGTGGGGGTGTGCTGGGGTGCTGTGGGGTGCTTTGGCGTGGGGGCACTTTTGCTAGGGGTAGAGTTTTTCAAAGGGCCAAGCAAGCACTCACAGCAACATCGTGACAGTGCTTCAACTGCCTTTTTCGGTGCCGTCTCGCTTCTGCACGTCTTGGCTGTATCCACTGCTGGCTTCCTCTGGTTCCTCTCTCTTTTATTGTCTGTCTTGTCATCCCCCCCCTTCCACAATTCTCTTTTCATTTCTGCCTTGCTATTCTCTTGATTTACACGCACCGTTCTCCATACTAACACACAGCCCACAGTAAAGTTGCAAGCAGCAAATTGTGAGTTAAGGGTAAGCCTACGAGCGGTAGGTAGTCCTTATCCTGGAATGCATCCCTCTTTTATTGTGCAGTCAAGTTGATTTGGTTGAGTGTAACACAGCAAACCAGGACAAGGAGCACCCAAAATACTGTGTCTGGTAGTTATCAGCACTAGCACAATACCCACATATGGTAGTGGGTATTGTCAGTCTCCATCTCTCATTCCTGCCTTTTCCTCATTCATTTATCTGCTTATGGCTCTGTCTCTCATAGAATGAAGTCTCTGGAGCAGGATGCACTGAAAGCTCAGATGGTCATTGCAAAGTCTCGGGAGGGGAAGAAACGTGGCACACTAGACCAGCTGGCAGAGTCTCCCTCGCCAGCCCCTACACCCTCTCCTACCCCTCTGGAAGGTAAACCCATCTTTTTTTCTTCTCAAATCGTATGCCTTTTCTTTTAATTACTTCTTCTTGTTTTTAACCCAAACATTTGAACAGAGTGATGTGTGTAGTCCACTATCTATGGTATGTCTGGCGCAGTCCTTTGCTCCGTACTGTGCCTTGTATGTCTGGACCAGTGTCACTAAGACACTTTAATCTAATTAAAGTGATTTTGATACTAAAACAAAAGATGACACCAACCTTTCAAATGTATGGCTAATAAGTGGTTTGCCTTTCTGTTCTCACGTTACATTTTTGTTTTTTTTCTGACAGAGCTCAGTCCTCGAGGAGTAACCTCACCTGGCAGGCTGGTAAGCTCTATACCCTTTTCCCTCTTGTTAAATTTTAACTTGTCACAAATTATTGATGTTTTTCCACTGGCCTTTTTGTCTGGGTGCAAATAGATCGATGTTCTCCTTTTGAATACTTAGACAGCTTGAATTGTCAAAAAATGCCAAAGCTATAACTATGACTTTTCCCTTAATTTAAGGAGCTTTACTCGTGAAAGACGGCATTTACAGCGGTCCATTTACAAGCGGTGAAAGGGGAAAAAAGCAGACTGGCTTCAAAACACATTGACATTAATCCACCATCTTGCTCATCATCACTCTAGGCAGTCTGAGCTTAGAACATACCTCTCTCCCTCCATATGCCACAGCTGGCTGTTTGTCACCCATTAGCCTTTCTGCCTCCTTCCTTTCCCCCCTTTTCCATTTCCTCGTTCCTCTTCTCTCCCACTCCCTCTCTCCACCCTGCTCTCCTCCTTTTTGCACTATGTCCAAGTCTTTTTCTTTCTCTCCCTCTCCCTCTCCATCTCTCTTTGCTCCCTTCCTCTACCTCTGCTCACTCCTGTTTGCTATCCTTCTAGTCCCTGTCGTCAAAGAAGTTTGACTACCGACAGTTTGCTGCCATTCCTTCTTCCAAACCCGTATACGACATCCAGGTATTGGCTGCATGCTGAGCTCCCAGGCCCCAGCCCTCTCCTTTCCCCTGGCTTTCCCTGCTGCCTTTCTCTAGTTTCTCTGTTAATCAAGAGGCAGTGCAACTGCAGTCTTGATTTTGGCTCAATGATTGATCAATACTTCCTGCTCTCCACTATTGGGGGGTGGCTCACTAACTCTCACTTATACAGTGAAGAGAGTTTTATGCTCTAAATAATGATGCACCAAATCAGCCCTTCACTCTACCCCCCTCCCCCAGTCTCCCACTCACCACCCACAAACCTCCAACCTCCAGCAGTAACCACTCGTATCCATCTCCCAGCTATCTAATCAATCAACCACCGACATTAACACTCACCACAGTTATTTGATCCCACTAACCAAAATTGGTTCCGGGGGAAAATGGCCACAAACTCTACATCTCATCTACTCTCACATTCACGCCTAACAACCTGTCGGAGGAGTAACACATCCTCCATACAAGATTCCTTCTCATGCGCTGATTTGAAACATCGATCTGCACTGAAGGTCCTCATGCATTCTGCCACCTATAAAGTTATCCTGCAAGTTCGGTGGGCTTAAAACCATATCAGGGCGATTGTTTTGTGTAGGCCTGTTTGGAATAGTTACCTTCTTCCTGCTTTATGTGGGGGGAAGAGACCAGAGGGGAAGCAGGGGAATCCTTGAGTCATGCTGGTGCGAGCAAAGCTTGTGTTGAAGTGGTTGTTTTCTGGTCAAGTATCTGTGGTTGTGTGTATCACTGTCAGTCTGGGCTTCCTCTGAGTTTGGGATCACATGTGGTTTCCTAACTGTTGCACAGTGACCCCAGTTTGTGTAGCCTCCTTTTGGTTGGGTTTACGTTAACTGACTTTGCTATGTGTTGAGTGTGTTTTGCATTGTGTTTGAGATCCCCGCAAATGAACTGGCAATGTGTTGGAAAGCTGTGTGTTTGTGTTGGGGGCAACTGTGACTGATCACACTTTCTGTTAAGGTTGTGTAGTAATGCAAAACAATTGAATATTGGGGATTACCAGAAAACGTCAAAATTAAAATTCAATCAAATGAGACAGTAGCACACAAGTTACTATACAACAGCATTACTGCACAGACGGACAGCGATGAACGTGCTTCCTGGTTTTCTTTTCTGCATTGGTGACTCTGTTGACACTATACTTTTGCTCAGTTTGCCTTCTCTTTGTGGATGTGCCGACACTGTACAGCAAGTCCCGGAACTGATGATCTAACCGCCCTTTCCTTTAACCTGACAATCTCTCCTGGGTAAATAGTCACGTAGAGCTAGCTGTCGTCGTTCTAACAGATTGGGAGCTTCAGCGCTGCCTGCTAAACTGGCAGCCCCACTGCCTGTATGGTGAAGGCTTCCCGTGGGATACAGGGTGCCAACACACCCCCTGCTGCTCAGTCACTCACTTGCTGTTCCTCTCTTCCAGTCCCCTGACACGGTCGACGACATGCAGTTCATTGACGACGGCTCCAGCAACCCAGGTGAGTGATGGAGCCAGCGCTATTTGATGTGACTTAGGTTTGAATGAAACTAAGGCTTTTTGGAAGGTCAGGTGAAGAATGTGAGTGCGTTGACCAGTTGACCATCTATATATTGCCATGATTTCTTCTGTCCCTTTGATTCAGGAGACTACCTGGGATAAGCAGCTCCTCTTGGTAGGATTTGCACACTGTATGCGTGTTTGTGGATGTGTGTGTGCCTCTCTAGACTGAGTGTGTGAATGTGTGAGCATTGTGTGCTTGTGTGCCTGCATGCACCAGTGGGCTGATTATGTGGATTAGGTGTGTGTGTGTGTGTGTGTGTGTGTGCGCGCACATTTGTACTCTAACCCTGCTAGTTCATAGTAGTGGGACGATGCTAGTTTAGAAATCTGACTTGCTTTCAGATGGGTGTCTCTACCTGGGTCTGCTTTGCCTGCTGCTATTTCACAGGTATCAGGCAGCTGCTGGTGGTCAGACCAATGTGGAAGAGAACTTTGATTTTTTTGTGTCTAACTAATCCTCTTGCGCTAACCAAGATCCAGACTGTGCATGAATTCATTTGAAGCACTGAATAAAATAAATAATGGAGACCTGGAAATTATTCCATTACGTCATTCTCAATGGAAAAATTCCTGCTCTGAGTTTGATCACTGAACTCACTGAAGTGGCCTGTTTCACCATTCAGTCCATGATTGCTTCAATATCTTTAACAGTCTGGTAATGGACCTGATGGTTTCCAGGTGCTGGTCTGGATGTGGGGCTTCTTGCAAGTTAAGGCTGAGGACACACTAGAGGATTATTGGGACAGTTAACACCATATTTGGAAATCAATAATCAGGAGGGGAATCCACGACCTGAGGCTCGGTTAGGACCGAACAACATTTTCAATTTCTGAACGTGTACCAAAAGCGTCATGTGGGGTGGGTTGGATTTTAATCTGAATCACCTTGTCCACTGAAATCTGACTAGAAAAGGTGAACTAGTTTAACTATAGGTTAGCAGGTACCAATGTTAGCTGTTGCTAGTACACAGTTATAGACAATATAGGAATACTAGCTGGTCTCCAACTAGGTTATAATGAACAGACTGTAGAGCAGGGTATATTGATGCACACCGTATGAATGTGTGTATTAATACATATTGGATCGCAAAAGTTCCCATGATATTAGAGGTCAAGATGTCCATGGTGTTTTTGGAGTCAACAGGATATACAAGATACAGGATATCTCAGCTATATTAAGTGTCCACGTCTTTCTAGTGTGAGTATATTTATGACTGAGAGACAAAATCAGTGAAATCTGATTTTAAAAGTCCTCTACTGTGTCCACAGCCTGACGCATCTATTAATGAACCCAGCCACTTTTCCATCAGTCACCTGCCGCACAGGAATTTTCTGTCCAAAGGCCTGATTTCTCTCCGTGCAATCTCTTCCTCTCCACAGCTGGCATTGCGGGGGTGAATGTCAGTGACGTAAACTGCAGCAGCTAGGACTTATTGTTATTGAAGCGGCTCCGTCTGTTTTGTTCCTGTCCAGTGCCCGCTGCGAGCCCCGAGGTTCCCGCTCCACTGCCTGCCACCTCAGCCCTGGAGGAGATGGCCCTCTACAGTAACAAGCGCAAGCTGAGACAGGGTCGCCGCAGCCTGGAAACCGCTGTGCCCACATAACACCTCACACACCGCGAGAAGAGTTTGAAGACGCACACGCGTTCACATTCGCTGTGGATACGTTGACAAACACCGCGCGCATCTGGAGGAGGCACGGTCACTCAAACACTACACACACTGTCAATAGATGAGAATCGTTCTCCCATATGTAACCACTGAGACAATGAGGCTGATCATCACCACACACGTCATAGTCATAGTCACATCCTGCGTGCCAGTCTTGCCTTTACAGTCTGCAAATGAGTTTGGCATGGAAATATTGTCCAACAATCCCCTTAGGGCAAGAAAAAGCTAGTGTGTTTAGCTAGCATTACTACTTAAAGACCATCCTTTTTATTTTGGTTCTATTCTCAGTTTGCCTATTAGAAGCTGAATTATGTCAACGGGAGGTGACTGATGATGTTATTTTTGCACCTCCACTGATTTTGCTGTTTTTTTTATAAAAAAAAAAAAAGAGAGAAAATGTACTGGAAGAGAAAAAAAGATGAGTCATAGCTGTACTAACTTTGACATATTTTTGAGGCTTTCAGTGAATAGATTGTAAAGTGTCAGGGTTGTTTTTGAGATTTTTGCGCAGGGGGTCGGGGGATGTATATATTGAATGAGGGAACATCCTGCTACCTTCACAGTCACAAATGTGCAGAGCATTTTAAGCAAACAAAAACACTACATATCATTATTGCACTGCCACTGATCAGCTTTTTAAGAGTCTATCTTAAGTAATTTATTTTGTTTTTATCATTTCACTCAAATCGAAGGCCTCCTATTTTACACTTTAAAACCCCTGTCCTTTTTAGTACAAAGGATGTTTGATGTGTATCATTGTGAATTAATTTATCGATGATACATTTTTAAAAATGAAGACTTCAAAGCTTTGAATAACTGAATCACTTTCTATCATATCATACTCTACTTTGTGTACACTTTTGAAATCCCTATTGATGTATTACCAGGGCTTTTGTGAGATAAGTATATTTACAGATTAGATTGCTTGAACAAAGCCTAGCTGTTGCACATCAACTTCGTGGGTAGGCCTAAACCTCACTGCTGATCACTCCCTGTGTAGAACATGGTAACAGGTCTCGTCAAAATAATTGATGACTCCTGTCTCAATGTATTGAAGAATAGTTTGGTCTCGGCAGACCACAGAGCATCTATGGCTTCTCTGGTCCAAATTTACTGAATTCTGTTACATTCCCTTTGTAGAGAATATGACTACACTGGAGATACCAGCATGGAGCAGGCACAGTTTTGCAAATACTCTATTTAATTCAGAATTAATTGTAATGGATCCAAATGCCAGAAAATGTTGGGAACATTCATTTTGAGCACCATTTATTTACGGTACTTTCCCTGCCCTTATTAGGGTTTTGTTTTTTTTATCAATGTGAATCTCACTCACCTCTATCTTTCATATCTGGAGGTAATCTAGAATGGCATGTGAAGGTAGCAGGTGTTGCTTTTTTTAATCTGTCTTTGGTTAATTTAAATCTGATGCCACTGAAAAATCCTTTATTATTGTGTGAATAATGTACAAATACTGAAAGGAAAGTAAACTTTGGGTTTGAAACTGAGCCAGTCTTGGCCTAGACCAAGCAAGTGTCTGGACTGCTAACGCCTCTGGGTCTGGACAGGCTTGGTACCGGGATGCTCTGCATGTATATTGGTTTATTAATGGGAGAGCCTCGAGAGGCAGAACAGATTTGTAATCCCTCAGACATCTGGTCATTCAATTCTCTGCTTGAGTCTCTGTCAGTTCATGTATCTGACGGGTATTTTGCAGAATCACAACATAGTAGCATATGTGTTAATGTTAATTTAATGTAGTGTCTACTAATCATAGCTTTCCATGTTGCTCTCACTGACTGAAATTCAGTTTGGTTGATAACATTTGCGAATGGCTGATATCTTTCTTTTTTAACTTACAGTAGGTAAATCTTTTTCCAGACAAGTGGGATTCACTACATTTTGAATGCAGTGTTTCAACTTTTTGTGTTATTCTTTTGTCTTGAGTTCTCTTTGGGGGATATTACTTCCAAATAGGTTGGAGGGCAAGGGTCAGAAGTCCTAGGGTCAAGGGTTAGAGCTCATACAAGACTGTAACTAGTGAATTTGTACAACCAAAGAAGTCTATTTTGTGGTTCAGGAATAATAAATTTTACTTTTCATTTAACAAGCTGATTCATTCCATAGTGTCTTTTGTGCTTTGATAAGCGTACGTTCTACCAGTCAATAGGAAATTACAATACACTGATAATGTATATAGGACAGAATAATCCTATAGAATATCATTCAATAGTATGAAAGCAAATAGGCCATTTTTGGCATCCTCGTTCTGATCCAGTCAGAGGGACTGCCTAATTAAGATTTTGCATAGATATCATAGTCAAACCACTCACTGCACACACACCTCTCTTAGGTAGCAGGGAGAATTGGAGGTAGCTTTTTCAGTCCAGACCCCCTGGACGAGCTCCTCTGCACCGGAGTCTGGGACAAGGCCCTGCTGTTCCTCTGTAGGGACAAAAGACATATCAGCCAAGACCTTTCCCACAATGTCATTCAGGTTTCCCTCCTGCCAAGCCTTAACCGTTGAGCATTTTGTATGTTAATAAAATATATGTGGAATGGGCCGCTTACATGGTGTTACACAAAATAAACATTGACTCATTAGAGGTAGCAGAGGAAGGAGACACCCACCCGTGTGAGGGTCTTGTGGCGGGCATTATAGAAGGAGACGGCACTGGGGCTGTCGACACTAAGCTCGTACTGCAGCTGCTCAAAATGCTCCCGGTCGTCGTCCTGAAGAACACCCGGGGATCAGTGCTGCTCCATTGAATAATTCATACCACAATTTACTCAGGTTGTCCAGGATACTTAAAACAATGATTTATTGTCCCTTGGCTTCTACTGTACCTCGGTGTAATCCATTTCAGCTGAGTGGGATGTGATGGCAAACGCATAATTCCTAGTTTTCTTTAAAGATTTTCTTTCAGGTCCAGTGCCATTTCTTTTTGGAAAACCATACAGATGCACACTTGCCCTCTACATGAGATATTGATTTGTGCCCATTAATAATTACTCCTATTTAAATCACAGAAAGTGCAAGTCAGACTCACTTGTGACGGTGTCTTGTCTGAAGGTATGATCCCAGGCTGGATAGGGTCCTCTGCTCTTAGCATGGCTGGCTCCTCCTCAGGCAACAGGAAGGACTCCTTGTACCAATTCTCAAACTCTGGGACACACATGGGACAAAGGAATGGAAGCTGAGGAAACCTGACTACTTTCCACCTAAGTTAGGTCTTTGCTGTAAGGAAAGTCGTGGATACAAAAGGTTTTATAGAAAGGGAACGCAACATTTTCTATAGTGTTGGTACTAACCAGTCAGTAGGCGCACCCTGCACTGGTCCACCAGGTGCTGGCAGTAGTTGACCTCAGCCTTGGTGCTGCACAGCTCCTCATACCGCTGCCGGTACCGGGCCTTCAGTTCTCTGAGATGCAGCACCAAAGTCACTTCTGGCTCGTCCAGCACCGGCTCCCCCTCCATACTCACAAACTGACCTTCACACACAAGGACACATTTATCACAGTTAACTTCTCATCTCTTATAGGTCTGCTTCTAGGAGATAGGAGGCAGTCAATGTTCATATAAACATATAACATATAAAATAAAAAATAAATGATTCCCTAAACTGCTTTTTGCTTGATTGTCTCGATCCAATCCGTCTTAACGCTAGCAAAGCCTGAAGGGAAAGCGTTTGCCACTCCCCTGCCCTGAAGTATCTTCTTGCTGACACATGCATATTACATGTTAAGTACCCTGGCAGGCTCTCCTGTCCTTGTACTGCTGCGTGGCTGCCATGGTGCGGTCGATCTCTCTCTTGGCAGCGTTGACCTCCTCGGTGAGCTGGCGAAGGCGGGCGCGGCGTTCCAGCAGCACGGCCTTGTTCTCCCTCAGGATGCGGTTGATCTCGCTGCCTCGCCCCGCCTTAAAGTCCTCGAAGGCTTCCGCTTTAGGTGGGGGGGAGCTGGGTGGTGACAGCGAGGGTATAGGTTGGGATGTGAGGGAAATCATCCATTTTGTGTTTGAGGACTACCGAAGATGTACGGGCAGAAAATGAGCAGATGTACAGTGGTGGCCAAAATTGTTAGAACACCTGACAGATCTGAAAATATTGACCTTTTCTTGCCTCCAAAACATGATTTCATTTCATAATGTTCATGAAACATGCAGATGGTTGCTCTGAGCACAACAAATATCAGATGAAGTGAGTCCTACTGTTTTTATCCACTTTTAACTTTAATATTTGGTATGTCCACCTTTTGCAGCAATTCAAAAGAATCACACAGCTGTGTCCTAAGACTCTTGCATCACCATCAATTTAACCACCATCACACCTGACAATGATTACACAAGTAATTTGGCTTCTTCTGTGAAGGAACATGATTGTGTGACATTGACAGTGAAATAGGCCTAGCTTGTTTTTTGTAAGGAAAATGACGTAAATCTCCTTATGATGGCTCTATTCTATGGTTTATAGAGCATAATGATGACTTTGTACATATTTCATTCGTTTTATGGGTATTTTAATGGCCAATTGAACAAAAACAACTGAAACCTCTTAAATGTATGCCAAGTGTTCTAATAATTTTGGCCACCACTGTATAATATTTACATCTCACACATACTCAGTCCTGGCGGGGTCTTTGCTAGGAGGTTGTGATTCCTGCGTGTCCTGGCTTTGGGTGTCGGGCTCGTGGGCCTCTTGTTCCTTCTCGGGTGTCTGGGCATGGTTCAGCTTGTTTTTGGGCACTATCTCCACTGGCTTCCCTGAAACCGGGCTCCCCCCACCCTGTTTCTTGCCCTGGCTGGACAATCACATGAGCAGACTGATGAGGATGCAGTTACTACAGTTAAACTACAGTTGAGTTTTTAGTCTGATTGTTGGGGGAACACTGAATACTCGGAATGTTTTGTATTGAAAATAGGTCAAATTTAAAGATATAAATTATCAGTATCGGCCTTCAAAATCGTTTGAACCCTAGTCTCCGGCCTGTGACTCACCTTGCCGTGACCGTCTCCTTGGACCTCTTGGCTTTGGTCTTGCCAGGACATGGAGGGACCAACATGTCTCTCTGGTGGAGCTCCCACACCAGACCCAAAGCCATCATCCTCCACGCAGCCTTTGGAGTCCCAGCCCTGAAGAGTTTATGATCATCCAGTCAAAGTTCAGTCAGAAGTAATCCTTCAGTAAACAGGCTGCCTTTAGAATTTAAGCAGAGCATGTCTGGTGGTAAAACAGAATAGAAACTGCTCATGTCCGTCACATGGGGTGTGTCTGAACCGGGAAGCAGCGATGAATGAAAAGTTGACTGACCTTGATTGTGGCTGAGGAAGGATTTTGGTCTTTCTCCACTAAGTTGTAGGTCTGACACAGCTGAGCCTTCACCTTCTGCTCCTGCTTCCTACTCACCACACACACACACACACACACACACACACACACACACACACACACACACACACACACACACACACACACACACACACACACACACACACACACACACACACACACGTCCCTTACTAATAACAAATGGGTTTTGTTCCGAAATGAGAAAAAGAGACATTTACTCTTAAAGCACAAAATTCTAAAATGATCAGACTTCTTATAGTAACTCAAGTCTTTGATGGACAAGATGGTAACACACTGTATTCTATAAGTGTTTTTTGAAATAAACTCTCCAAATTCAGTTTCTGTACTCACTGCACAGCAAGCTTGAACTGGGCGAAAACCTCTTGGAGCTGCTTGATGCTTAGAATCTGTAATCAGACGCAAGGCAGAGAAAGGGATGAAAAAGTGACGGTACCAGGCCAATACTTGGGAGAAAGTATTCTAATATAACAGTGGTGTTGCTCATGATGTTCTCACGCTGATTTCCTCCAGGCTTCCCTCTAGGTACCTCTGAACCTGGCTGTGGATCTCAGCCGTCTGAGCCTCAGACAGCGTCTCATAGGTGGCGCCCGGACGGTTCGCCTGGTGAACGGGTGTAATTTAAATGTGAAGCAGCTGAAATGTGTTCCAACTTTGTAAAAATACAAGAAAGCACCACGCACTCAACACACCAAGTTAGTTCCACGTGTTAATACAGGTGCTTAATCTATTTAAACTGAAAGTACTTTTCTGCTATCTTATTTGATATAATAACCTCATCAAAGGTTTAGATTTTAATGTTATTTATTATTAGATAACGGATTATGTCAGTGAACAGATCACATACCTGTCAATAAAGTTACCTTAGCCAAGTGCTGATTTGGACCATTGTTATTGTTTCAACCATAAAAAAACAATGCAAACTGGGTAAACAGAAGACATAAATACCTTAATAGTACTACTACTTCTACTTACTAGAGTATTGTAGATGGACAGCTCCTCTTTCAGCATCTGAACCTCCTTCTGAAGTTTCTGGATCTGAAGCTAATCACTCACACAGTCAATCACACATAATCCCTCTGCTGTCTGACCACTGGCATATAATACAATGAAGGTACACTCTGAGCACAGAACAGACTTGGTTACCCCGACCTCCCAAAGTGGTTTATGTCGTACTGTGGATGTGTAACGTGATGGATCATGGGAACTCACCAAAGGGTCTATGTGTTCGTTAACGGCGGCGTCAGTCCGGACACACTTCATTCTGCTGGCAAAACGCAGAGTAGAGAGCTGCAAACAGATCAATGATCACAACACTAGCATCCATCGTTAAATTACAGTAAGAAAGAGACTTTTTACACCATATCATCTAGTGCTCACCGTTTCCTCTATTTGTGCAGCCTCACCACAGATGTTGGCCAAGAGTATAGTATTGCAGTTCCCGCCTAGAGAAAGGCAATCAGCCATGACATGAGAAAGGAAGACTGTGTTTTACTAACATAATGCTATCTAGCAGTGCTACTCAGGCCCTGCAGTCTCACCCAGGGAGTCCTTGAGGGCATGTGTGAGCTTGGTCTGTCTAAAGGGAACGTGGTCTCTGCGGCGGTCTGCCAGGGCCAGGATGGCTTGCTCCAGGAACGACAAGGACTTATTGATGTACATGGCTTCCTTTAACACCTGACCTTCTGACTGGTCCGCACACAGCAAGAGAACAGGAAGTTAACAGGAAAATGACACCCTCCGACACGCTGTCACTGTTATATCTCATCAATCTAAGAGTTATTTTATTTAGTCAAGTGTTTTTTGGTGTTTCCTGAACATATAAAAAAAAAACAATTTTAAAGAAATGAGGGACACTGCCAGTGTAGGAAGCAAACGTTTTCATCCTCTAGTGAAATTGGCTGGTGGATGAAAACATATTTTTAGAATAGAATGGACTGTGCTAATTGCACATTGACTATTGCCTTATTCAAAGGGTGCAACATCTTTTGCAAGTAGTAAGCAGTCTCACTCAGTTCATACCAGGTGGGCTGTGCAGAAGCACTCAGTATATAGAGTGACATGAAGTAAGATAGTCAAAAACTCACTCCGGTCTTCCCCAGCCTCTCGGACCCAGCCAAATCCACCAGATTCAGCTTGGAGGTGACGTACTTGGCGTCAGACAGAGTGCGGGAGCGAGACTGTGACAGAGGAAACACTTTCTTGAACGGATAAATACAGAACAGAAGATGATACTCTGAAGCTGTGTGCAAGAAAAGGCAACTTTGTGCACCGAGAGTGCAGTAAACCGTTAAAAATGAACAGGCCCCATACCTCAATATACACAGTGAAGATACAGTGGGACCTGGAGGAGTTCTTGTTCAGGGCATGGGCTCCAATGATGCGATTCATCTCACCCTGAGTAAAAAAAAACGTTCGAGAGACACATTTCTCGTACATTGAATAGTTCACCCCAAAATGAAATTATTATCATGTCATTATCTCCTCACCTCATGACAGTCAAAACTCCACTGACGTTCATGGGCCCACCAACCACACAGTGAGTTAGCCAGCGTTGTGTCATCTCAGTGTTTTTAGAGCTCTAAAACAGCTTGTGCAGCATCATTTAAAAAGTGTTTTGTAGCCAAATGAGTCCACTGTGGGTCCAAATGTCCAATATTTACCTCATTGTCTCTCTTATATTTTCCTCCACAACAATGCTCTGGTTGCTCGCACACTGGCATAGACTACTACTGCTACTGTAGGAGAAATTTGATAGACATATTCTGCTTTTTTTGGAGCTCTAAAAACATGGCCCTGTTGACTTCAATAGTTTGGGAGAAGGCAGACATGGAACTGCGGGTGCTCGGTGGTTCCTACGTACTGCAACAGAAATTCGACTGTCATGGGGGTGAGTAGATAACGACTGGATTTCCATTTTGGGGTGAGCTAATCGTTTAAGTTCATAGTGCATTGTTCCTATAAACGGGAGAGATTCACAGCGGTAAACCGCAAACCTCAAACAGCAGGTTAAGGGCCTCCTCCTCGCTGTGGACTGGATGCAGAGACAGTCCTCTGATGAATACTCCTCCACCCGGTTCCTCCATCACCACCATGCCCCGGGGAGCCGGGCCTGGGGAGCCCTGCCCCGAGGACAGCAGGTCAACCAGGCTCTCGTTGTAGATCTCCAGGTAGGACAGGTGCACAGAGAAGGCGTGCTCGGATCTTTTCTCCACCTCCTGAAACACCTGAATACCATATGGGAAAATCCGGGAGATACAAAAAGCCATTGGGCAAATCAGATGGATCCTCCAAGTTGCATCAAAATTGGACTGGTGGTGTAACAGTTATGGCCTTTCAAAGTTTGAAATTCCATTATAGCACCACCATCAGGCCAATCAGTGTAATGTTTTTTTTAAATGCCAGAATCCCTCCACGTTTTGTTAAAATCGTGCCAGAGGGGTGTCTTAAATATCACATTTGAGTTAAAATCCCTCCAAGTTTCATCATGTGGGGGACAATTAAGTGAAAGTGTAATTGCCACAGTGCGAGTTACCTCCTGAAGGGCCCGGGGAATGATGCCCCGTTGCTTGTATGATTCTGTGGACCCCGTCATGCTGTAGGTCTTTCCTGCCCCTGTCTGGCCAAAGCACATCACAGTACCTGACCGACACACAACAAAGCATCACATATCGTCGCTGTTGGATTAAAACCTATATCCCCCAAATGTTAACTTGTCAGGAACAACGAAAACCAGTTCATTCAATGGGTTTTGAAAGGGTTTCATAGTCCCAAGGGGTTAACCCGTTGAAGACCACTGAAATGCATGAAAATGCACATGTACAGTACACCTGTCTATATGTCATATTGTTTTCCTGTATCCACCCTTACTTTCCTATTTGTCTATCATTTCTGCTTATCTGTTCTGGCTATGGATGTTTATGTATTATCTGTCTGTTGTCTACACTTAACAAGACAACAGCGATGTCCCATTTGTTGGATACTTCTATCCATAGCACCTTACAGGATCATGAGCACATTCAATTTTAGCATGGATGGCTCCAGTGGGAATCAAGGCCCTGCACACAGAAACACAATAGCACAAAGAAACAACACACCTACTTTGACAATAATCAGGTCAGCTGGTCTTAGCTACAGTACAGTGGCTATAAAGAGTTTTCACTCCCATTGGACTTTTTATTTCATTGTTTTACAACATGGCATGCTTGCACAGTGGATTTAGTTAGGCTTTTTCCACTGATCAACAGAAGAAATTCTACAAATTGATCTAAATTAACTACAAATACAAAGCAGAACATTATAGGTTCCATAACTATTCACTCATGTTGAGTCTATTTGAGTTGGTCTCTATCAGCTTTGCACATGTGGACACTGGACACTGCAATTTTACATTAAATTGTTTATAATGGACTTTACTATGCTCCCAGGGATATACAGTCTCTTGGATATGTTCTTATATCCTTCCCACAATTAGGGACTGTTCTTGGACTGTTCCTTTGTCTTCCTGGTGTAGGTTTTGTTTGTGGGACCTAGTCCAGGTGAATTTAACCTACAATCGTTTGAAACACCTTAAATGCACCCAGTGATCTGCATTCAACTAATGGCTTCTACAAACAACAGGTGGCACCACAGCTGATTTAGGAGCATCATAGTGAGGGGGGTGAATACTTATGGAATCAATTCTTTTCTGTTTTATATTCATAATTAACTTCACTTTGAGTGTAGAGTATCTGTTGATCAGTGGCAAAAAAAGCCTAATTAAATCCCCTGTGATTCCATGTTGTAAAATATGAAAAAGTCCAAAGGGTGAAAATACTTTTACACAGCTGCTGTATGGTGTAGGTTTTAGACAGATGGACAGATGTACCATTATAGCCCTCCAGTGCTCCCAGTACCACCCGTCGGGCCACTCGGGCATACAGCTCCTCCTGGGATACATCATGCAGGACCCCGTCCAGCCGGAAAGACCAGGAGCTCAGCTGGTTTTTCACTGCCAGCTTCCTGGAGTCTTTCTTTTGATAGATATTCACTGTCTGAGGGACAATAATAAGACAACAAAAATAGGGTGTACACTATCAAACTCGGGACAGTATCTTTACATTAAAATAGCAAAATTAAAGTAATAGATAAATATAAATGGGAATGTTGCCATAAATAACACTGCGGTTTCTTTTGTTCTGTTGTGATGAGCTATAGGACAATATGAATGTTGAATATATTGTGAATATTTTAAATGTATAGTTTCACAAGTTCTCTTACTCATTTAGAGAAATCCCTGATCGACTAGAACGTTATCTGACAGGTGCGCCAGACTAAGACAAACATGGTATTTGAGATACACTCAGTAAAGACAAGGGAGAATAGGATAAAACAGCCTTTAAAATTAAGATTCAGCAAGGCAAAATATTGGCATTTTTTAGTTAAATAAAATCAGGTCAGAACTTCAGAAAATAAATATTCACAATAAAATATCACAAGCATTGTGAACTAACCAAAACTAACATCACTTACACTTAACAGTATGGACCAAAATCATTACAAAAACTATTACAATAATGTCAAGTTATGACATAAATTCAGTATACATCATAATAAGTAGTATCAAACTGATTTAGGTTATGTGAAAAATGAAAAGGGAAACTGGTCAATGGGAAGGGGAAAGGCATCAATCAGTGATTTATTGCTTAGTGGCTTCCCGCGTCTAGCTAGGCTAAACTTAATAATACAATCTTTAATCGAGACTTGTCTTACTTGTCCGTCAGCAAGACATTCAATAAGCTCTTGGGCGAAGTTCGCCGTTGGCCTGAAGCGAACGAACACGCTCACTTCGCTGCTGTGAGCTTTCATAGCGCCTCTGTCTGAAACACGTCAAAAACACGACGAAACAAAGTAAGACGCTTCTCAACCCGGGTGAAAATTTAAATATATTACCTGAACTATTTGGTTGTAACCTTTTGCGGAAAAAAAAACGTCATTACAAATTAATTTATCAGCTCGTCAGCGGGATGTGCCATCTCTCCCGGCCATTCACCGCCCTACTGTTTACATTCTCTGTCATCATGGCAACGGGAAAGAGTCTGCAGAACAGAGCGCGCCCCCAGTCAGCGAGAACTGACGCGCAGAAATACCAGACTTGGCCTACTGACGTCACATGTACACGTGACACTGTAAAGCAAAGCAGGTGCATGTGATTTCTGTTGAAGATGAGCGAAATCCAACTACTGTTTGTTGTTGTGTTCTCTTGTTTTTTAAGGGTAACACACAGAGACTCCCATCTAATGGTTAAAACCACGCTACTGTAATTGCAAACTGCAATTGGCTGATCTTGGACATCACATGCTTTATTTTATGTACACTATTTTTTTTATTTCTGTTTATCTTATATCTTGGATTTGTTGTAAACATACAATAAAAGTAGTGTTTATTACCCTAAGTCTCCCCTAGCACCCACTAGTTATCACCTAGCAACCACTAGTAATCACCTAGCAACTGTATTGTAACACCTACAAAAACTAGTAATCACCTAGAAACCTCCTAGTAACACCCTAGCAACTATTACTACTGCTGCTACTACTGTTACGTCTCCAGTAGCTTACAGCTAACCCACACATTTTCTCCAGGAAATTTAGTTTTCTAGTTAACCTTCATGTTTAAAGTCAGTTTCAACAGGAGCGAGCCTGCAAGCGCAAAAATATCAGACTCCGCCTGCTGACATGTACATGTGACACTATAAAGCAGGCGTGATACACGAACAGGATAGTGATTGCTGTTGAAGATGAGAGGTATCATGCTACTCTGTGTGTTGGGGCTTATTCTAGCAGTGCCGACACAAAACAATGTGGTAAGATGGAGGGATTTCATTCAAATTTGCTGATCTAATTGAGATGATACTAAAAAGGACTTCACTTTAATTGCCTGAAAAAAATGCTACTATTGATATTGCTCTGAGGTTTTCAAATGTTATTCCTGAAAAGCCAGATTTAGACACTTTTGGAAGAAGTGTCAATGATTACAATGATTGGTAATGTTTGCAATTGTGTGTGTTTGTGCTAAACCTACCATACATGAGCCCCTTTATTGCTATTCATAGTATATTTTAAATATGTAATATGTATGTAAGGTTAAACATAGGGCCAGGACCAGACTTCAGTGTTATACGGACTAGGACCAATGGCTAGGAGAACATTTAATTGAACTGTATCCAAGGACAGATAAACAAGCAAGAGGCCGGGCCTACATGTTCTCTACTGATGTTCTTGTTTGCTTACCAGTGTCAGTGTCCTTTCAGAAGCAGGGTAAACAAAACCCCAAAAGGAAATTGGGCAACCACCCACTGTTGTGTAATTTGATCAGCAGATATTACAGAAGTTTAAAAAGCATTTAAGGTAAAATCAATTACTGAATAAAACGTACTTGTTCTGAGTGTAATGCCTTTTGCTTTCATTGGCCAAAGGGGAGCAGTATGCCGACGACAGAATCCTTGACGGTAGGTGAACTTTCTAGAAGCATGTTACTACAGATGTTCATGTTATTAATCAACATTTACCAATGACTGAGTTGTTTGGAAGTCAAATCTTGGCAGGAGTTAAATGTTTTAGCGAATGACTGAAAAACAAAATCGGGTCATTGAGCAGCAGAGAATATGATATATATATATATATATATAGGAGCAGAAATTCAACAAATAATTACAACATTAAGTAAATATTCAATCCAACACAACAAATGACACAAAACTAAACTAAACCAAATTAGACCTGTACATCTATGGGTCTAGTTTGGGACAACAAGTGTGTTGGTATTAATATGCTGTCTTGGCAAGTAACTCAAGTCTTTGGAGGTAAAATGAGAACAGGTTTTCAGACTGGACCTTGTTCTATTGTAGAAATGTTGAAGGAAGTTAATGTTTTCATTTCTTAAAAATGAACTCTCCAAATTATCATTAACATCCAGTCACTGGCATAAATACATCAGGGAATTGCATTCCTTAAACATCTGTATTGTTTTCTCGCAGTGGTTCCAAGGTGCCACTCACCTCCTTGTAAACAACGAAGGGTTCGGATCACAAGCAAATAAAGAGGTAATCCAGGCGAGAAATTGTTCAGCACACACTGCAATTCATATTTATGATATGTAATGTGCCAATATCACCATCCCAATTACCCAACTGGGTTTCAGTCAAGGTGTTATTAATGCTCTTCAATTACCACCACACAAAACATATCACAACATAATAATGTATTGTGTTCATCTCTGCACAACTGTCTGATAAAGTAAATTATTGAAAGAAGGCACAACAAGCTAAGGTACAATAAACTATGTAGTGACCTTGCATTTTAGTACATGATTGTTTACTCTCATCGATTTTGAAAGTCCAGCAACATCTGGCCTGCATAACCTAGAACACTGAGCAGTGTCACTAATAAAAATAATCACAATATGTGTGTGTGTGTGTGTGTGTGCATGATGTGTGATTATGAATATTTCTATTTTGTAGCTCAGAACCTTAAATGTTGTTCATCTTGACTTTTGCAGGGAAGCAAAACAGAAGAGATAAAGAGCACCTGAGAGAGCCCAACAGATACGAACAGATCTTAAACCCTAGTGGACTAAGAGGAGTGTCACTAGGATGAAAGACAACCAGAAGATTAATCCTTCTGGTGGCATGAATTCTGTCTCCTTCAAATAAAAATACTTAATGTACTGAGTCAGAAATGAATTCCTCTTCATTGCAGTATTTATCCCATAGCAGCTTTAATCCAACATGATGTATCCACCATTTGAAAAAGCTACTTGACAAAATGGTCGACACAAAATTGACGGTACTTTTTAATGAGATAGCTGCTTCTGTAAACACAATTCTCATAATTTGATTTATAATTGTTAACTGATTGTGTATCAGCTTGTCCTAGATAGGCTTATAAAGCCCTTTGAGACTTGTTTGTGATAAAAGGGCTGTAGAAATAAACTTGACTTGAGTCTTCGGTTGACAAATTGACAATTTAAAAGTCCAGATAAGGATTTTTAATTCTAAAATAGATATATGGTGTTTGGGAAATGGACATGTAGTAATCACTTTCAACTTAGAAATTCAGACAAGGCATCAGACACAAGGATCACTTTATTTTATGTTAGGCTGTTCTCTTCTCATTAGACATGTTAACTACTTCCACCCACAGTGTTCTGGCAGGGTCAATGTTCCCTGGCATCTTACAGTTAGCACACAAACATAGAACATAAATCCAGTTCTTTCGCCCCTATCTAAACTTAACTATGGTTGCAACGACCCATTTGATTTAACTGGGTAAACCAAACCATTGTTTCATGAGTGGATAGTGGTCCGTTGGTATGATGGTTATGTGTACTAACAGAAGAGTAGATGGTGTAACTCATAAGGGCTGAGACAATATGCTTGCCGACGAAGAAAAGCCTTGATAACAAATAAATCTTTAAAACTGGGGATGAAATTTTCACTTCACATAAAAATTGTGGGACCATCTTGGCTTAGTTAAAATGCAATAATCTGGGGGGAAAAGCTCAACCGATATGAATTCAAAATTATGTAACAAACACCAGTCTTTATGTGGTATAGTAATCATTTCTTAACATTGTAACAACTGCGACCATCTGATATCAAACCACAATAAACCATGTTTCTTCACAGCGGACACACATAAGAGCAAAGACATTGTCAAAATATTGGCTGAATTTAACTGAATTATATTTGAGAAAGTCAGTTACCACAGGAATGATTTCAGATTAGAAATGACCTTTAATTATGCTTTTGCTGATGTCTAAGAAACCAAAACGAAATGAGGATAGCAAAATCAAACAGTGGACATGAACAGTTAGTAGTTGTAATTATCAGGCAAACTACAACAGCACTATATTCTTGAACAGAAGGGGTTGGGTTATTTTTTTTGTTTTTTTTTCAAAGTGGTGAGATCCAGAGGCAGGCAACAGCCCATGAGACGACAAGCAAGGTTCTCTCCAGATGACAAAGCAGTTTCTCTCTTTAACAGTAAGGCCACTTTAAATAGTAATTCTAAATGAGGACCACAACCTTTTACTCCACGTCCATCGATCTTTGCAAAGTGTCATCATCATTAAGGAAAAAACAAAGCTTCAAGTTTCTAAATGAAAGAGCCTGATGGCCATCTTGTACATGGGTGGGTTGGTGTTTGCCCCATTCACCACCACAGCGAAAAGCCCAGTCCACATGGTCACCACAGCTATGCTGCTGAGGTAGTCTCCCCCTCCTGTAACCCAAACCGCAACTCAAACACACACCCCAAAATACCATGTGCGATTGGGTTATAACGATCTTGCAAAAAATATATATATATATTTTAACAGAAGTTCGTAAAATCATCTTGCCTAAAGTCATCTTCGATCCTCTGTGGCTTTATCGAAGCAAGTTGAAGTCCAGAGAGAAGTTGCACCACACAACTGCTGCTCTGAGTACAATCCACAAAGGACAACTATGTTGTCATTCGATGTTGCTGCAGTGTCGTACATATGGGTGTATTTTGCCAATTCTTTTTCAATTATTCCCTGTTGCAACAGCCCCTTCAGATGCAGTCCCTCAGTTTTGCCAACCAAGTGCTTGTGTATGTAATGTATCTGTCATTTATCTATATGATGGGAGTGTCACTGTATGTGCTGTAGTGGTAATTCTATGTATGAGTCTGAATGTGTCTGTGAGACTGTGTGTGTGTATGTGAGAGAGAGAGTGTAAGTGAGTGACAAAGAATAACCAGTGTGGTGATGGTGGCAGCACAAGCTTTGTCAGGACTGCAGTCCTCACAGCTGTAGTTCAGCTTCCTTTGGGGGGCTGGGCAGGACCGCGCTGGAGGGGCAAGGGGACTGAGGGGAACAGGTCTACTTATCCCCCAAGATGGCGTACTGGTTGTCAAGCTGCAACTGCTGCATAGAAGCTCCACCGCCCTCCTCTCTACCACGGTTCTTGTGCCTAACCACCTCAAAGGTCTTCTCCATTTCTCTGTCCCTAAAACACATACATATCACTTCAATAACAATTTCAATTTGCCAAATGCATATCCCTTAATACTAACGTTTCTCACTGAAGCACTGCTTACTTGCGTGTCTCCACATGCTTGGCAGTGGCCAATAGAGAGGGGAACTGTGTGTCACTGAAGATCTCAGGAGGGCCTTGGGGGGGGCCTCGTTTGGTGGTGGTCAGCCGGGCCCCTGGGGGGCGATATACACCAGTAGGCTTGGCCTCAGGCACCTCTTCTTCCTCTACAGGTACAGAGAAACCACCAATTAGAGGAGAACAAAACATGGTACTGCCCAAGAAGGTAAGATATTCACTTTTTTCCCCAGAGGGCATTTATTGTCCCCTTGATCAGATTTTTTCAAACATTCTGGTCCTTTTCAGGAACAATTTCATGAAACTATACATATTGACAAATAAACCTCACATAAACAGAACGAACTATCAGAAACGTTGTACCGCTCCAGGCAGTGTCTTCTGTTCTCTGATCAAAAACCACCCCGTTTTCTCACGTAGAACACACTGGAAAGAATCCCCTGATCGTACGCAGCAACGGATGACGGTTTACTCACCCACAGGCGCGGCAGGGGGAGGAGGAGCGCCGGACTTGTTCCAGGGCCCAGACACCTTGTCTCCACTGACCAGAATGATCTCTCCATCCTCACCAACCTCCTCCTTCTCATAGTCATCTTCTTCCTTCTCGTCGCTGCAAACAACCAGAGACAGTCACGCAGAGAAGAACACATCTTGAATACTAAGAGCAGTAGACAAATCCTCATTAGAGAGGCACAACTACAGGTAGCTCAACTTATTCTGCCCTCACCTTATCTGTAAAGCTTGAAGCCGTAGCCCGGTGTAGTCCACTTCCTTCTGCTCAAACTCTTTCCACTCCTCATCCTCCTGATTACAGAAAGAACAGTCACCGCCATCATGTAATTATATTCATTCTTTCCCAACATCAACTTTCATTGTTTGATAGTGTCATGCCCTTATGATGGACCCTTTTACAGAAAATAAAAAATGTTGAGGGTAATGATTGATTGGGAAACCTAGCATTGAGGTTCTTCTTGGAAAACAGCTGGAGACCAGTCATTTTTTTCTCAAGAGGTGCCACCGACCATTGACGTCTGGATACACGGGTTATCATTATTGCACACGCTGTGTAACGTTATATTAGATGATGACCTAGGAATGTCATCTAGTTCGCAGACATGTTATGTTGCCCCCACACCCCACGTACCCGCACGCTAGTAGGCAAACGCTGTCAACCCGATGAAACATGACAATGGCGGCTCGGCCTGGTTAGACAGCCACGACTCACAGTGAATGACAGCTTCTCCACGCTAACACACAAGGCTAGCGTCAAAAGCTTGTACGTGGGCCACAAAGATGGCACGCCGGCCAGATATACCACCTTTCGATTATTTCACAAGGCGAAAATGGCTTCGGCAGCTGGCCCAGATATGGTTACTCAGAAAAACATAAGGCGCGAGAGCTGATGTTAATGTTAGCTAGTGTTGACGACAGTTGAGTTAGTTCACAACCCGACCGCCCAGGCAGGCCGGTGTCTGGAAAAGACATTGAAGTTACTAGACTGTCGTTACCTTCTCAATCTGTGCATCGTAATTCTCATTTTTCGACGACTTTTCCTTTTCCTTCTTGTTCTTTTTCATTGCAGCTGACGTGGGTGCAGCGGCAGCCTCCTTGGTCTTTCCTTTTTCTTTCTTCTTCTTTTTATCCCTCTTGGCAAAGAAATCATCCAGGCTCTTCTCCGTTACATCCGCCATTTTCAAAAAGCAACGTCGCTGGAACTAGTTAGCTTACCTAGCAAAGACAAATCTCAATTCCGAGTGGGGACAGCTGTTAAAAACGATCAGAAGAGACGGAGTTGCTACTTAACTAAACTATTTGACCTCTCCAAAGACGGATAAAAAGTGACCACCCTGTTTCCCGGTCTACAGTGTGGCACTTGCTAGCTGGGTAGCTAGCTATCAACCATGCGATGCACGGGCTATTTGACAAATCAGTACTATCCCAGGAAGTACTTCATGTCCTGACCCGGATATGAAGAGCTCATAATTGATGTGATGAACAACCAATCGATAATTTCGTTGTAAAATTACAGCAGCCACCCAGCCCAACTCATTTCAATTACCGTGCCTTTAAATTTAAATGTGCATGATAATTGTTAGTGTACTTGTTTGGTTTTTTTATCTTTTAACGTGGTACTTTGTGAGCTTGTTTTTAAAATATACAATTTGCAAAAATTAATATTTGAAATTCTATCAACTGTCCTAAATATTGTTTGATTTCATAGTTCTTCTTCTTATTATATTCATCATCATTATCATTCTCATCATCAACAACATCATCATAGGTTATTGTGGGAAGTGTATCAGAGTGTAATCCTGTTGCCTTTAATGCAGTCATTTGTTTTTTTAAATATAAATTTGTTTATTTGCTGTGTCTCAGGGTACAACAGTGTACATCATGTTTTCAGTCAAATATACATTAGTTAATAGGGTTTTTCTTGAATTCATTTTAAATACTCAAATTCTCATTGGCTAGATTTATATAAAAATGACAAATATGTCAACAACAATCATAACAGAATACCTCTCCACAGCAGTAAGGCAGGCTTGTGGACTGGAACATTGAATTGACATTAGATATCCACATCTATAGGTCACTTGACCAGATGCACCATAGGTGGACAAAGAGAAAATTCTAGCCTGAATCAATGGATGTGCTGTGGTCGACAAAACCAGTAGACACTGCTTTATTTAGTTAGCCCATAGCCCTCTAATCTAATTCGCAAACATGTCTGTTGCTTGGCATCATTGTTTTGTTCTTTTATTATTTCCAAATTCTTTGGCCATGGCAAATGATGAAGAAATGTATCCTTTATGCACAGATGTCCAGATGTATTGAGATCTCTGTTGCTGAATGCATACTTTTCTATACATTTGTTTTTTTGATAAGTCCGGAAAAAAAGAACATGGTCAAAGTTTTTTTGTTTTATTGCTCAGCAGTAAAAAGTACAGTGTATGCTACAGTACAAAAAATACATCATGTTGAACACTGCTCCACTGTCCCATTGAACATTTTGTGAAATATCCACTTTGAGCGTGCAAAACCACAAGCCCAACTGTGAACATCCGATACAGTAGATATCAACATGTTGAACAAAACTATTATTCAACATTACCTTCCAAACCAGTGATTTAAGAACAACATCTCACAATGCAGAAAATCTTTAGCAAGAATAGAGGCAGGCAGCACTGATTACTGGATAAAACGGCAACAATGCAAAGTAAAACCATGATAAAAGAAGGACCACAAATTCAATAATTAAACAAAATATTCAAATGCAATTTTTTTCATTAAACTGCCTCTGTATGTGCTCACAGTAAATATTCAGCGTACATTATTTATCGCAGTATTTTCATTGGTCAAGATTTTTTACGGCCTTTTACATATACCTGGTCCAGCAATTAATTCAAAATCATTCAACATCTGTACTTTAATGAACACAGTTTGCATTTATGGACAAACACGTATGGAGGGAGAGACTCGGCAGGGTCGGTCTAATTGTTTTCTACAGGGCTGAAAAACACTTTGTCAAATTGGGCCACAAGCCAGTAGCCACTCCATAATACAAACAGAGAACAAGACACAGACAGACAGACAGACAGGCAGACAGACAAGCACTCACACATAGACGCACATACATAGAAAAAAGATGAAATTGAGTTGAAAATGATACAAAGTGTTTGACTCAACGTATAAGTAATATCTGGTTAAGGGGCGGCGTATTTTAACGTACAATTGCACACATTTGCACACTCACACTTGCACACACACACACAAACACATACACCTGCATACACAAACAGGCCATTCACACACGTGTACTGATATATTAAGAGCCAACAACAACTTGACATAAGGAATTAAGACATCTATGTGGTCCCTCTTAAGAGAAGCTGGTGACACATTAGGGGGAAAGCCATTTTTAATCAGCTCCATTTGATCGACAGATGCACCACGCCTCCAAACTGTTCCCCTGCTGGATGCAGACCCCAAATCAGCCATAAATTCATTACCATTTCCTTTCTAGTGAAATCTGGTCGCACACATTTTGCCAGACACCTCTGTCCACCCCCAACCCCCGCAAGTACGTCGGTGCAGAATTCAAGTTCAACAGGCTAAGTATTTTGGGATTGATGTAAAGAAAAAAAATAATACGAAACGCTTTAATGTTTTTATAGCACATTTCTCTCTAAAGCAGAATTCAAGTGGTAACATCCACAGTGCACTCACCATCAAGCCACTGTAAGGAAACAAAACCACATATACTCTGTATTTTATAAAGACATAAAAACCTTTATCACAATTAAGCTTTCGTAGAAAATGTACATCAGAAAAATATGCGGGCACATCATCATAGTAAATAGTGTCTGTTTACACCACTCTTCTTTCAGTCTGCTCTTTGTGTTTTTAATATACAGTATAAAGTCGAGTCTCTGAATATTTACCACAAATATAAAATAGACAACAACAGCAGGGGGATAAAAGAGGAGAAAGCGATTGAGAGAGGCTTTTATTTTGACAGTCCAGTCCACCAGGGGCCAGTCTCTCTAGATGTCAGAGGCTTTGTCTCTGTTGATGAAGAGGGTCTCTTGGCAAAAAGGGTTAACCAGAACCACACTGCTGCCGCTGTAGTCTCCATTAGGGGGTAGACAGGTGTCATGCTCCTGCAAGCACACGCACACAAATTAATGTAGGCGCCTAACAGTTGTAATAATGGCCATGAGTCATGATTCACACTTCAAGGCACACACAGCACTCTGCTGTTTCTAAGAGCTAGGTCGTTCTACAGGCGATGAGCGGTCGGGTTTAGTAGGGAAGCAAAGAAAAACAAAACTGGTCTGGTACACCTCGGGCTTTTAGGGAGACGGTGAATAAAGATGTCTGACAAAGCTAGATGAGCAGAGGCACAAAGCGAGGAGGGAGGAGAAGATGTAAGAGCTCCACAGGAGGGGAGACAAAAGGGAGGGATGACTCAGAAGAAACAACACAACGGAGGGAATTGAGAGAGGGGGGGGGGGGGGAGAAAGGGAGACGGTACTGTAAAAATGGTTGTTGGTGGTGAGTCAGCAGTAAGACGGTGCTGGAGGAAAGTGTGAATGTGAAACGATTTGTTCTGCAGGGAGAGCGAGCAAAGGAACGGGGCCGTTAAATCAGCAAAATCCCAAACCAATCAAACTGTAATACTGTCATAGAGGTTCGTAGATGATCAGTGATCACAGCGTCATTTACATTTCTCCTAGAGCACTGTCATTTACCTAGCACCAGGGGAGCTATGGGGCTGCTGCTCTACAGAGACAGGTAAAGCAGAGAAACAACACCTGGGTGTCACCAGGAGCATCCTAAACATGATCCAACCTCGGCATCCCCCTTCTGCCGCACCCACAGATGGCAAAGGAATGGAAATTGAGCGATGGAAGGGATAAAAGAAAGGAGACACAGTGGCACAGTCAATGAAATGCTCAGCAGAAAAAAACAAAAGGCAGAGCAATCATGAAAATCAAAATGACGTGGGAAGAAGGAGAGTGAGAATGTAGCTTTAATACCCTCACTCTGCCCAAATTGAACTAACCCCGTAACACTGTTATACCCGAAATGTACAGCAGGTGGCACTGTGTGACACCTTTAAAAACCCAGATGACAAACAAGCTGAGGTACTATTTTATATAAAAGGGAAGGACATATGCAACTTTGCTCTACTGGGTATGGCCGGGTAAGTGAATCCAAATTTGATCTTGTGATTTTTATCCTATTATTATAAGGGAGAGCAAAGAAAGCAGAGCATTCAGGGACAGTTTGACATACCACGTCATTGCAAAGTACACATTCATATCTATACTGGCATTTCCTGAATTTTTATCAAGATAATAATCTAAAATGTATTAATTATGTGCAAATTTCACCAATAACAATGTGAATTTTTTACTGATTATTGATCCCCCACAGGAAAATTCTCAGTTTGCTTGCCCAGAACAGCCCCCCTGGAGCTGGTAGGGGATTCAGTTTGTTGCTCAAGGACACTTCAGCAGGGCGGATGCTTGCCAACAGGGGCCTTGAGTCAGAGCCCTCTGTTTGAAGGCCATTTTCTTCACTCACTCCACCACCCTGCTGACTAATATTGAAATAGACTCCTTGAAACATCAAATAAATACTCTACCACTCCAGAATGCAGTTCTGCAAAGAGACTTCCCCCGGTAGCTATTTGTACCTCGCTCTCCAGAGTGTGTATCTCTCTGGGCAGCTCCACGGCGTGCCGGCTGAAGTAGTCCATGGTGATGGCGTTGTTCCAGTAGCTGAGATTGTTCTCCTGACTTGACGACTTCTTCTTCCTCCTCATGCAGCACACAGTCAGCAGCACAGCTAGGGCAGGGGGAAATGAGGGTTAGTACAGTGGTTAGAAAAGCTGTTTCTTCAAATACCCTCTAATAGCACCTCTGCCTGTCATGTGTCAGTGCACCATGTCACGGTGTAGATACGCTTTAAAGGAAAACATCCACCCAAAAGCACGTTGACACTGTTTAAAATCATGTTTGATGGTGTATATTTGGCCAGATATAGACAATTTGACACCACACCACCACCATAGCAGAACATTTTTCAATGATCTAAAACAGTGGTTCCCAATCCGGTCCTCAAGTACCTCCATGTCCAATTAGAGGCTTCGCGCGCTTTCATGATACCTTAATTGCTCCAGGCGTGCCTGAGTAGAGCAGGAGCTACAACCTGCAGCACAAGGGGGTGCTTGAGGACTGGGTTGGGAACCGCTGATCGTCAGGTTTCGGTGTCAGTCCCTCGGAATCAAAGAGGAAGGGCTTCTTCCTACACCCACCATTTTGCACTGACGTTCAACAATCATACGGGAAGAAAATCTACCAATCTAATTTCTCCACCAGCAGTAGCCTCAGTGTGTTTTGAGTAATGGGTGTGACTTTTTTTCTTGACAGGAAAAGAGTTGCCGTCACCGTGCCATTACGCTATCGACATTATTCCACCTCCATGTATTGAATGCAACAAGTTCAGGCACGTTTCTCTGAGGCTTGTGGGAAAGGCATTCTGGGAGTTCGGGGAAAAAATAACTCCTGGAACACATTGAACATCACAGATTGATGATGTATAATAGTGTAAAGACTTGCAAGACAAGACAAGCAATTTGAGTCTACGTCTACACTCATTAGTTGAATTGTTTTTAAACCGCTCTGGCTAATTACTTACAACACGAGGACACAGGCACACTGATGGCCAGCACAATCCACACAATGTCCATCTTGCTCAGGCAGATGGTGGCGCGGGAGAGCGGGGAGTCAAGAGTGGGGCCCGAGCTGTTGCTGGGCGGCCAGGGGTCGCGGGTGGTGGCGGGCACCAGCCTGTTCAGGAAGTTCCCGTTGGCTGTGGAAGGGTCCTGCGAGGGAGACGAGTCGTTCCCCTGAGAAGGGGGCTCCTCGACGGAGGCTGTCGTTGGAGAGCAGACCCCCGTCTGCCGTGACGTTCCCCAACCAGCGGCCAAGAGGGTCATTGTCTGTGCCGTTACCCTGAGGTGGAAGTAGTGGGAGAGGGGTCTTACCACCACCTCCCTCAACAGCGGGGTCGTTGGTTACAGTGTGGTTGTTTGGAACGGCGGTGGGGCTGGGCTGCGTCTTGGGGCTGGGCTGCGTCTTGGGGCTGGGCTGGAGGGCGAGGGCTGGGGTGGATGGAGGGGTAGGTGTAGGGGAAGTGAGATACTCTGGCGGGCTGTCTACTGGAGGGACAGACCTCGGCTCCCCTGGCTCTAGTCCTAGTTCCAAGGTGGGGGGCTCGTTGTCCGGGTGTACCTCCCTCACGGTGATGCTGTGGGGCGGGGCCAGCTTGGGGGTGCCCGGAGCATGCTCTCTGAGTGTCAAGCCTAGTGCAGGATCAATGTCCACTGACAAGGAGGAGGAGGAGGAGGAGGTGGTAAGGGAGGAAGGCTGCAGCTTGGTAACATACTGCTGACTGGGGTCGGTGGGTTCCTCCATGCTCAACCTCTGAGGCCCTACATGGTGTCCGGGGTCCAGGGGGGCAGCAAGCTCGGGTCCCAGTGTATCTCCTCGTTCTGAGGCAGAGCTGGACACGGGGGACGGGGAGTTTGACGCCCCCCCGGCAGCAGATTCAACCTCTATATGCGGGACAGCTGGGCTGGGAGATTTAGGACCGTTGCTGACAGTATCTGGGTTATGGGCTTGAGGTACCCTGACCACCTTGTGCACGTGGCTCCGGTCGACGACGTCCGAGTGCGGCTCCTGGGGCTGATTCACACGGCTTTGAGTCACATGACCTAGCTTGGTGATCGCAGCGCTCACAGTGTTTGGATTGAGAGTAGTTTTGTCATGAACGGGAGGGTCTTTATGAGGCAGGCTGGGGGTGTGGCGTGGTATCGGGGTGGTGTGAGGCCAACCCAGGGAGGGGAGGATCATGCTTGTGGGTTGAGCGCTTCCCTTTGGGGGACCATTCCCCGCTGCTGGAGCCTTCTTGATGCCAGTCCGGGTGGGACGGGACGGGGGCGGAGAAGGGGCTGCTTTGGGCGGGGGTTGCCATGGAGACCGAGTCCTGGGGCGTCCGGCTGAGATACAGCTCCTGTGCTGATGACACCAGTCCTACTGGCAGTGCTAGGAATGCTAGTACACCTAGAGAGAACGACAAGATGATCAGTGAAGAACCAAACCGAAACACTTTTCAAGCTACAATTATGCAACTTTTTTGACATTAACACAGATTGCCTGAATTTACCGTCTCCGTCTCCAACACCTTACAGATGCTGGTTACCTCCGTCTCACGCTAGACGCCGTTTCAAACTCATCAAGACGAGTGACGAGTGTTTCGTATTATAGCATCAACGTGATCACGCAGTGTATCACTTTAACCTCACACATTATCAGATCAATCTAAGTGTGTATGTCTCTGTGTGTGTTTGTGTTTATGAGTGTGCATGTGTGTGTGTGTGTGTCTGTCTGTCTGTCTGCCCAACAATTAAAACCGACTGCTCCAGGTGTCCAGGAGCCTTCTAGCCTCGTGTTGCATTCATTATGCCCATCAGCCTTTAATCAACTGCACCGCTGTGTTTGTCACTCTCCTGGTTTAACTAGACGGCTTTATTAACCTCACTAGGGACTAGATGTGTTCCGCTGTGTGTGCCAGTGTGTGTCAGGTGGTGGCGAGGCTTCGATCGAGGCTGCAACACTAATGTTACTATGCAGAAATATTAGTCAGCTCACTCGAGGGCTTAAAATAACCTGTCTTTTTTTCTTTTTTGATTCTCCGCCAACTCAGCGGCGACGTCCATGATAACACAGCAAAAAAAAGCCATTTAGTCCAGTACTGAGTCTTAAAATGTCTTTCTTAACACAAGAGAGAAACAGGCTGAGATAACATCACTTGTTTCCACTGCCGTTTCACTTATTTTGAGAATTTTCTTGAAACAAACGCCATTATCAGTGGATCAATCCTCTGCTACCAAGATAAAGACACTCCAGGAAATGCTTGAAACAAGTTGATTTGCACTGCGATCAAATGTTCACACGTTTTTAAGACTCAATACTAGACAGACTGACTTGATAAGATATTTTTTAAAGATATTTTTTCTTTTGCAAGGAACACAACATCATAACCGGCAGAGCTCCAAAATACTTAACATGCTGAAACCATTTGAAGGAGCCTGACAGATTCACTTTGTCTAGTTCAGTCCCGTAAGGAGGCTATGTAGTGACAAGCCATTAGCAGCTGCCAGTGGGGAATATTGGTCCTATTATGTTATTCCAGACAGCAAGAAAGTCAGAGGGAGGAACGTGCGAGAGCTTATTAATTTCCCCTTTGCTTCCCTTATTGACACTGCTAAACACGGCTAACGCAAACACATTAGTGAAGCTCCCACTGGGCGGGTCTATGCTGGCGAATAGCACAGTAGCTAACGCAAAGCCAACACCATAGCACCGTGCTAAAGCTCTTGTCTGTACTACACGAGAGGGAGAATGGGGTATTATTACGTAGCGTGTTTTTTTTAAACCGAGGGTTTGGCAGAATAAAGGAGAGGATTGATATGAAAGAGACAAAAGAAATGAGTTTGTGTGTGGAAATGCAGAGGTGGCTACGATTCAGGGGATTCAGACGATTCAGAGGGCTTACAGAAAAGAGGAGGAGGGAGAAAATTAAGTATAGCCATTAAGACTGTGTTGTTCTGGTCACGGATAGTACTTAAAAAAACCAAAAACCTGACGCAATACAGTAGCAGGAAAAACGCCGATTTTAAAAGCCACCCAGATGTTGTGGCCATCATTTAACCATGGTGCTGCCTCTGTATCAAAGTTTCAATTTCCAGGGTGGCAGGAAAGGAGATGAGGTGAGATGAGAAATACATGCAGAGAGAAGGTAGAAAGAGACAGAATATTTAAAAAAAAACACAACCAGGGATGAGTGAGAAAGGTGAAAACAGGGATGAAATCTCAACGCTAACAGACCGCACCAGACCCCCGTCAACACCCAATATCTCAGACTAGAAAAGCTCATTCTGCATCACATATGACTCGTATCAACTCTTTCCTCCCCGTCCAACCCCCGAAGCACTGACTTCCTCAACTCAGCCTTTGAGTCATTAATCATACTCCCCCGTACTCAATCACAGAGACTCCCACTATAGAGGGTCCGGCCCCTGTCTTCCATTAACCAAGCCTGTCACATCCCTAATCCGCGGAGCTCCACTCCAGGCCCGTAGCCGTGCAGATAACACACGTGGCTAGCCTTGATTTATGACTGCCCCTCTTTCCTGAGATGATCCTGAGGCAGGGAAGCTGGCCAACCTATCCCAGCTCAAGCATTTTCGGCCATTTTTGATCCTGGGTAACACAAACACCGGCTCCGTTACTGTATTAAACACTAACTTGGGGCAGGACAAACATTATACGTGTCTCTCAGCTGCAGGCAGGGTAGAGCTGTTAACCATGTGGTGGAGGTTACAGTTTGCTGACCCGTCTACAAACACGTAACAGTCACTTTGAGTTGTTGTGCACGGCGGGCCAATAGAGAGCAACGGTGTGTGTGTGTGTGTGTGTGTGTGTGTGTACCACGCGGCGGTCTGGCTTCAGCCCTACCTTCAATCAGTACCCAGCCCCCGCTGTCACAACCTGGCAACCCGATGCTCTGCTGGCTAGTGAATAAAACATGGCGCCTCGACTGCCTTCACAAACAAAGTTAACACCAGAGACGGGCGGGGAGGCCGGCTTCACCCCCAACTGTAACAAACACACATATTAATATTCATCCGGGGATTCGCGTATTAGTCGAATCATGTTTTATTGAATATCTCGTCTGAAATGTTAAAGGGGGCAAAAACACCTTTTAAGTTCGTTTCACCAAGACGTGTGTTTGCCGGTATATTCAGAAGCACTGGATAAGACGATGTAGAGAAGAACACGGAAACAAACTGAATCTTTTCGCCCGCTTCAATATCTTAAACTGGCTTGATCCAGAGTTTCTCTTTATCAAAGGTGTGAAAGTAAATTTGCACACAATACTAGAATTTCATTAACTTATCATTTATCATTCATTAGTTATTATTTTGTGTCTGATACTGTGTTGTGTGCCATGAATATATGTCTGTGTACTGCACAGTGAGCCAGTGAGGCCCTGCAAGGAAGTCATCAATCTGACCTTGACCAGACCACTACTATGTGGAGATAGTCCATAGGATGAACCATGTTGTCCTAGTATGGTGAACCAATCATAGGAGACTTCTTTCTTCCTAAAGAAACTATAAAGATTATAGTTAGCTGATTTTCAGTGAGAGAGATCATGCAGAGGTTGTGACTTACTGTAGGGCCTGGTTCAAGGTATTTCTCTCCAATATATCTGTATACAATATATTTAATACTTCAACCTACCAGTGTTTTGTGTATTATTTTGTTTTAGTTCTGAGTGCTTCCAGACAATTTCCACAACAAAGGTTATAATAGTAGTAGTAGGAAAAAAGTAGAAAAGGAAAATGCATGTGTGTGTCCTGTGTGTGTGTGTGTGTGTGTGTGTGTCCTGTGTGTGTGTGTGTGTGTATTTCCGTGTGCCCTGTGTTGCGAGGGGGAGGCAGAGGTGTGTAATTTGTCACAGCGGTTGTGTGTCCGGCTGATGGAGTGAGAGTGTAAGCAGGGCCAACGCAGACAAAGGGCCCGGCCCGGCCTCCACGCAAGACGTCCAGCGGAGGAACAGGCGGAGGGAGTGAACGAACAAGAGAAATGATTGAAAAAGCGAACAGAGCTTTATGAACATCCATTATTGAGTGAGTTGAAGTACGAGGGAGAACATGAGAGGATGGGGGTGGAAGTATAGCGAGGTCAGGCAGGGTGAGGGAAATGTGCAACGGGGGGAAGCGAGAAGTGTGGACAACATTGGTTGGTGCAACATTACTCCAAGCTAAACAACCCTCCCCTAGTCAGCATCCTTTTCCCATCATGCTGGCTTGGCTGGTTTTGGCCTGTGTGCAGAGATGCATCAGTACCTGTTAGCTGAGGAGGTAAACAATACATGTGCATTGATTTCTCTCAATCTTCTCTACTTACAAAATACAAAACAAAAAGGTCATAAATTATGTGAGTAGATTTCAAAAGGTGGCCTATGACATGTGACATTAAATGGAAGGTCTTTTCTCCTTGTCTTTGTATTATATGCTTTGTAGGTAGGGAGGGTCACATGCAGCTAACACCGTTATCACTCGCACCAACCTGTTGCCATCTTTTGCTATCTATGTCGCCCAGCTGATCATCTCACAATAGCACGCGCTGATAGCATGGAGAAAAGCGGAAGATTGGGTAAAATTACTGTGAAATTATGCCCTTGATTCATGTGACTGATGGAGCCTACCCGTTTTCCATTAACTAACCCCCATGATGTATTGAGGGACGGGCAATTTATGCAGCAAACCTGCTGAATTAGGGCTCTTTTGAATGCATAAGAAGCCGGTGACATTCGTGTAAGTCCTCCATTGATGGCATCAGGGACATCAATAAATCATGTTGCAAAGCAGCATCCTGCACACTGATCCAATGCTGGCTTTGTCCCACCAATCACTTACCATTAGACTCAATGTCAGACGACAAGGGCCAGAATGGCTGCCGTGACCTGTCATTGAATCTAAAGTTGCACTGACGAGATGGTAAACAACATAACATTTAATCCTGTTGATGAAATCCCGCATGAAGCGCCGTTACCGCCGCTGGCTCCACTCTAAGCTCCAGACTCCATTCCAGAAGGAATAATATTATTGAGGTACGCTGCGCCGTGAAGCCGCCAGCCTAATCAGTCATACTGGAGAATCCACTTAGTGTGCGGTATGCAGGATATCAGTGCTTATCCACTAGCCTGGCTGCATGATCAATCCTCGGGGTGGGGGCTACTTTCTGTGGAGGGTAGGGGGGGGGATAGAGGTTATTCATCTTTTTTTTCCAGGGGTCACCTCATGCTCAGTGAAATGGAGAACTAGGGTTTGAATGTGCAGAATCTGAGAATCTGGCAAAAAAAAGGCAAAAAAAGGGGCTGCAACAATCATCCATCAATAACACTTGAGTCATGTTAGCTGTATTTCTGAACTGGTACTGCTCTGTCCAGGCAGCATGACGGGGGATAAAGGGAGTATGTATAGGCGAGGGAACTGCACACATCCTGCATGAATCTGGCCGAGGTGATTCATGGAGAGTTGCATTCCAACATGAGAAATCAACCATTTGCAAAAATACATCATACTGTGGCAAAAGAATAGCACGAGTATTACGATTTAAGATGTAATTATGGTAAGTATAGTGCGTAACTCGAGTCCTTTAGATGACAAAATGATAACTGTCTGGATTACAGACGGGGATCATCTATATTTCAGAGAGGCGCTGAAGCCCTGGCTGCTCTCTCTTTGTATGTCGCTCAGGAAGAGAGTGTCAGCTAAATGCCTATAATGGAAATGTTCAAGTAAATGGAATTATGTTCACATCATTAGCAGATAGGACGAACACGCATAGCTGCTAGCGATTCGGAAGCCCTGGGGCACTGAGCCGCAGCCGACGATTAAGGACGTCCTCAACGCCACGCTGCCGGTCCGCCGCCGAGCACATCCAGGCTCATCTAGGCTCATCTAGGCTAATCATCAACCACTCCACAGCACGCCTGGTAGCGGACGCATCCGTGGGACCCCCCCCCCACCAGACCCCCCCCCCCCCAGATCCACCAGGGCGGCTAAGGAAGGCTTTATCGACAGTGGCCATCAGAATACCAATGACTCTATATCACAATATACCACACACACACACACACACACACACACACACACACACACACACACACACACACACACACACACACACACACACACACACACACACACACACACACACACACACACACACACACACACACCAGGGGTCGGCTCACTAATACTAAATGATTTCACGTCTCACTTTTGAGGATAACGCCTGACAGACCCAAAGCAAAGAAATCTGGAGGCTTAAACGGAGAGCTTTGTTGCAGGTAGTCCAAGCCTTTAAATGTAAGCTTGACGAGCCACCAGCAGCCATAGCAACACATCAGATCCATCAGCTGCTGACTGACTAGCCGCTAGCAAGATTAACACCTGGACAGAGCCGGCCCTTCCATAGAGACTCTATTTGACCTACTACTACAGCCACTAGTACTACTACTACAACCACTACTACTAGTACTACTACTACTACCACTACTACTATTACCACTACTACTATTACAACTACCACTACAGTACTCCTCCTTCTCTTACCACGACTACTCCTACTACTACTACTACTACTACTACTACTCCTACTACAACCACTACCACTACTGCTATTACTACTGCTACTACTACTACTACTACTACTACAACCACTACTACTACTACTACTACCACTACTACTGTTACAACTACCACTACTACAGTACTCCTCCTTCTCTTACCACGACTACTCCTACTCCTACTCCTACTCCTACTCCAACCATTACCACTACTACTACCACTACTACTACTACTACTACTGCTACCACCACCATTAGTACTACTGCTACTAATACTACCACTGTTACCACTATCACTACTACTACCACTACTACTACCACCACTACTACTACTACTGCTACCACCACCATTAGTACTACTGCTACTAATACTACCACTGTTACCACTACCACAACTACTACCACTCCCATTACTAAAATCGAGCATTTGTCATCGCACATTACAATTAAAAATGACAATTAAAAGTGTGTCTCGCTTGGGACGACACACATTTGTTGACATACGTTGACTCCGTATGTGTTGCAATTAACACGAAGTGAAAAGTGACACAAAGATCAGTACGAAATAACATGAACTCAGTGTCCAGTTATAAAAAATGGAAGAGTTGGACTGTCCATCCCACCCAAAAGGAAAACAACTGCTTCCTTCCTGATCAGTGCATTTTTTTTTTAGAGCACAGCCATCTTTCATGAACTGCACCTTGTCAAATGAAGACCCTTCGAAAAACGCTTACAAAGCTAAATTCACAAACGCAGACATTTTGATATTCAGTCTCACGGGAAGACAAATGCCCCTCCAAGGTGTATAAATAGAAACTCGTCTTTACAGAAGCACAAACAGACAAATTCCTCTGGTTTGCTCCTGGGCGTGTCCGTCTGCCAATCTGGGCAGAGCGTCGGTCCCAGGGGGGGAGGGAAGGGGGGAGACAGATAGGGCACGTCCTGTGGACCGCTGGGACAGGCCTGGGGGAGGACGAGAGGGGTCGGGGGGGGGGGGGGGGGGTGGAGAGACAGTGGGGGGGGGGAGGGCACTACAGATGTGAGCTCAGAGATAAGAGCAGAGGGCTATCGCAAACAGCAGGATAATGGCTTCCTGTTTGAATGCCAAGTGTTTGTCAGGTTGCCGCGGCTTTGAACGCGGATATGTTTATCAGGGAGTCGGACAGAGAGAGAGAGAGAGAGAGAGAGAGAGAGAGAGAGAGAGAGAGAGAGAGAGAGAGAGAGAGAGAGAGAGAGAGAGAGAATGAACTAAGAGCGCCTTGTGATGTTTACCGGGATAATGATTTAGTAACAGTGACTGGGGGTTCGACAGCCAGCGAGCCACACAGGGGCCCGGCTCTGACAGGAAGGAGAAACATTAAACAGGAAGTTGTCGGGATCGGGGGGGGAGAACACGAGAACTGCGGGCCTGTGCAACTAAACAAGTCCATAAAACAAGTCTGCCAGTGTGACACGCCCACAGAGGGTTTCAACATTTCCACCGGTTGTTACAAACAGCACAATCTCCTGCAGCCGCTATACAATCATACCAGGCAAGCCGGAGTCAGATTAGGGAGGTTTCTCAAGCCATACACTCATTTCCTCTACACACTTAACAGCCTCTCAGATAAGGTTTTTTTTTTTTGTTTTTTTTTCAGAAGGTGACTTCAAAATGCAATTTGCACTTCTGGAGAGGAGATATCTGGAAGCGATCGCCTTACTTGTAGGGCATTGCATTGAAGATCGAGCTGCTAGGCTAACCTCAATTTGCTACAAACAAATTGCGAATTCTCCCCTATGGTTTCATAGGCGTGTGAACCCTCCCCACACACACACACACACACACACACACACACACACACACACACACACACACACACACACTCACACACACACACTCACACACACACCGATTGGGCAGACGGAGAATGCAGAATGACAGAAGAAGAAAAAAGAAAAAACGACTGAGGGTGATGACCAGAGGAAACGAAAAAAAGAAGGAAGGAGAGAAACTTTTGTTCTGACAGCTGTCAGGATGCCGCGTCATCCATCTTGGTTCTTTTCTATCGGCAGCATCTCTTCTCTCGCCTGCAGACTGAGTATGTTAAGGCACATCTGTCTCCTGCAGATGGCCCGGAGAAAGAAATGAGAAAAAATGTGTCTGTACTGCATATAGACAGAGATCTCAGGTGGGTCTCTCAGCGCCGCGCTGGAAAAAAAGGCAACCTGATGGAAACTAGAATGTGCCTGAGGAAACTCGGGCCTCAGCTGGATCTCCGACTGAAACTCTGAGAGGGCCCTGTGCTATCAAAGTCGGGATTTAACAGGAGAAAACTCAAAATTAGCCTCTGAAATATGTCCCTTCTCCTCATTTTAGATTAAACCGCTGCAATATGACCTCGCTCAACCTCTGCTGGAGCTTAAAGCACTCTGCTCATAAGCAGTCTAGCCCAAGTTCATCACTTCTGAGGGATTGAGGAAGATTTGTCAGAGACAGCCTTTAGCTCCCGCTTGCCCTGAAGTGGAGCCACGGGTGCATACCAGATACCAGCCGCCTGTTCAGCTAACCGTCCGGGGGCCCGGCGGGACTCGGCCTGACCCCCCAGTGATCCATATTCATGTGACATTCTGCCCTGGTAGCCTGCCAGCCTCGCCACTGCCCTCAGAATGTAAAGCAGCCCGGGCTCTAGCATAGAGCCATATGGAACTAGAACTAGAACAAGAACTAGAACTAGAACTAGAACTAGAACTACAACACAAACTATAACACGAACTATAACACGAACTAGAACACGAACTATAACAAGAACTATAACAAGAACTATAACACAAACTATAACACGAACTATAACAAGAACTATAACACAAACTATAACACAAACTATAACACGAACTATAACAAGAACTATAACACGAACTATAACACCAACTATAACACGAATTATAACACCAACTATAACACGAATTATAACACGAACTATAACAAGAACTATAACACGAACTATAACAAGAACTATAACACAAACTATAACACGAATTATAACACGAACTATAACACGAACTATAACACGAATTATAACACAAACTATAACAAGAACTATAACACGAACTATAACAAGAACTATAACACGAACTATAACACGAATTATAACACGAACTATAACACGAATTATAACACGAACTATAACAAGAAATATAACATGAACTATAACAAGAACTATAACACGAACTATAACACGAACTATAACACGAACTATAACAAGAACTATAACACGAACTATAACACGAATTATAACACGAATTATAACACCAACTATAACACGAATTATAACACGAACTATAACAAGAACTATAACAAGAACTATAACACGAACTATAACACCAACTATAACACGAATTATAACACCAACTATAACACGAATTATAACACGAACTATAACAAGAACTATAACACGAACTATAACAAGAACTATAACACAAACTATAACACGAATTATAACACGAACTATAACACGAACTATAACACGAATTATAACACAAACTATAACAAGAACTATAACACGAACTATAACAAGAACTATAACACGAACTATAACACGAATTATAACACGAACTATAACACGAATTATAACACGAACTATAACAAGAAATATAACATGAACTATAACAAGAACTATAACACGAACTATAACACGAATTATAACAAGAACTATAACAAGAACTATAACACGAACTATAACACGAACTATAACACGAATTATAACACAAACTATAACAAGAACTATAACACGAACTATAACAAGAACTATAACACGAACTATAACACGAATTATAACACCAACTATAACACGAATTATAACACGAACTATAACACGAATTATAACAAGAACTATAACAAGAACTATAACACGAACTATAACACGAACTATAACACGAATTATAACAAGAACTATAACAAGAACTATAACACGAACTACAACAAGAACTATAACACGAACTATAACAAGAACTATAACACGAACTATAACACGAACTATAACACGAACTATAACAAGAACTATAACAAGAACTACAACAAGACGCAAAGGGGGAACATCATTGTATCTGACGTCTACTATCTATGACGGTGGTTCCCCAACTGGTTACTGGGGGCCCCCAGAAAAATAGTTCGCTTCCACAGTCATTCACTAGACGTTGGGCCAATGAGAGCATCCGTCCTCTAGCATCCACCCTGCTGAAGTGTCCTTGAGCAAGACACTCAACCCCTACCAGCTCCAGGAGCACCGTCCTGTAGCTGACCTTCCTAGAGGGTTGCAAGTCAAAAAGGGATCAATAAGCTATCACATTGTTATTATTATTATAAGAATGACTATTTTTGGGAGCCCCTAATCACTGATGATGATCAACCAACCAACCCCACACACACACACACACACACACACACACACACACACACACACACACACACACACACACACACACACACACACACACACACACCAACACCACCAGGTCCACTCACTCAGCAGCTGGCAGCGCAGGACCTGCAGGCTTGTCTTCATGGTATCATGTGATCCGGCTCCTCCTCCACAGTGCTCATGGTTCTCTGGTAGAGAGACAGAGAGAGAGAGAGAGAGAGAGAGAGAGAGAGAGAGAGAGAGAGAGAGAGAGAGGGGACCGGTAAGTTGAAACTCGGCACTCAGGTATCACAATCAGATTCTAGTCGTGGTCGGGTATCACTGTGAGTTACCGTGATTAGGTCAGGGCATGCTGAGGCAGTGTCGAGGGTGAGTGGGTTGTAGACACGACTGGAGGATATGACTTAGCCCTGAATGACTTTACACAATAAAAGCGTTCGGTGATGAGGCCCCGGGGTAACCTGGCCTCAGCATCAGCATCAGCATCAGCATCAGCATCCTCTAGGCCAGTAAAACCAATTATGGAGCATTAAACATTGACCAGTAAGCCGTGTACTAAGACAGACACTGCTAGTGTGTCAGCGAGACAGATTCCCAAGGGCTTTAGGAGAATGACTGACTGCTGAATGAAAAGCCTCGACACACACACACACACACACACACATCTTCCTTGACCACTGGAGGAGTGTGTGTGAGCATGTGTATGCCCTGCTTTGTCGCCATGCCCTTAGGTAGTACGTATACCACATACACACACACACGTATTTCTTAGGAAGTGCAGATACACACGCACACACACACACACACACACCTCGGCACCCCTCACCCTACCCACTGCATGAATAATCTGTTGTGAGTGTGAGATGTGAAATTGGATTTGTGCCCCCTAGGATGAGGGCTCTGGTTCCAGGTAACCTGTGTTTCTCTGGGGGGAACCGGGAGATGAGAGACAACAAAAGCACAGGGTAGCGATCCTTTCATAAGGCGTTACTCCTCATAAATGGAGCCTCTCTCTGAGGAAAGAGAAGTGGGGGGTGGGGGGGGTAACACACTGCACCTCGGTCGACACGATTATACTGTTACCAACACTCTCTCTTTTCGGCTGTGGACCTAGAAATGTACACTCTGCACTGGAAGAGTATTTTATCTATGTGTTTAGTAAGCAGGGGAGGTGGCGACAAATTGCATTCACTCTTGTTACTATAACTGAGTGGCTTTTATTTTGGCGTGCTTGTACTTTTTTGGGGTATTTTTGGAAGCCAGTAATTGTACTTAAGTGTTGTTGTTCACTGCACTGAATGAGTAATACTAATAAAGTAGACGACCGTTTGCTGTGTTTGTCTTGAACCGGGGGGGGGAAACAAAAGCGTGAAATACTGGATGCAGCATTATGGATGAATGGATGGATGGATGGATGGATGGATGGTTGGATGGATGGATGGATGGATGGATAGATAGATAGATAATCACAGGTTATGAAGACTGGGAAAAACACAGGCAGGTGTAGGATGACTCCATTCCTCCTCCTAGATTACAAAAAAAAGAATCAAATGAACGAAACCAATAAACGCGAACAACAAACTTCAAACGCTTCTCGATGACAAACGCGCACAATTTTCATTTTTGTTGTTCTCCTAAGTATCGTGAAAATGAAACCACAGACGGCTTTGCTCCTTCTCCCCTTCTAACTCACAGTCCGGGCTGTAATGGTGTAGGCTAAGGCATTGGGTAAGTCATGACACTGTCTGAACCACCGTGACGCCACGACGTTACATTACTCTGTTACCACGGTGATGCAAACTGTGCCACCATTACGGCCCTGCCCCCTCCCGTGTGCTGTAGCATCATGTTCCTGGTCTAATGAGCTCAATGGCGGGGAGCGACGAGGAGCAGCCGAGTGATCGCACATCATCACCGGGTTCATAGACGCCCTCTTTAATGGACGGGGTATCGGGGGGTGAGGATGGGAGTAGAGGGACATTACATTACATTTTGACATTACATTTAGCAGACGCTTTTATCCAAAGCGACTTAAAATAAGTGCATTCAACATACAGTGGTGGCCAAAATTATTAGAACACTTGGCATATTTAAGAGGTTTCAGTTGTTTTTGTTCGATTGGCCATTAAAATACCCATAAAACGAATGAAATATATACAAAGTCATCATTATGCTCTATAAACCATAGAATAGAGCCATCATAAGGAGATTTACGTCATTTTCCTTACAAAAAACAAGCTAGGCCTATTTCACTGTCAATGTCACACAATCATGTTCCTTCACAGAAGAAGCCAAATTACTTGTGTAATCATTGTCAGGTGTGATGGTGGTTAAATTGATGGTGATCAAGAGTCTTAGGACACAGCTGTGTGATTCTTTTGAATTGCTGCAAGGTGGACATACCAAATATTAAAGTTAAAAGTGGATAAAAAACAGTAGGACTCACTTCATCTGATATTTGTTGTGCTCAGAGCAACCATCTGCATGTTTCATGAACATTATGAAATTAAATCATGTTTTGGAGGCAAGAAAAGGTCAATATTTTCAGATCTGTCAGGGTGTTCTAACAATTTTGGCCACCACTGTAGGTAGGCAAGAAAACTACTAGTCACCAGAAATCTGTAAGTGCATTTCCTTCCTAAACAAGCAACTAAGAGCAGAACTAGTGCTGAGGTAAAAGTGCAATAAGTTAGCAACCTACTTTTCTTAAACAAATGAGACAAATAAGAAAATCAAATGAGCAAGAGCGAAGACAAATAAGTGCATCAAATAAACAAGAGCCAATAAACAAGAGCTCATACAAATAATAGAGGACAAATAGGCAAGGCTAAGAGGAAGGGTCAGGGTAGTGTTTCCTGAAGAGGTGGGTTTTCAGCCTGCGGTGAAAGATGGGCACGACTAGAGCAGGAGGGGACTCGGGGAGGAGGTGCATTTTGTTTTCACTTGTTACCACAGAGAGGTTTTTTTTCCCGGTGAGAAAGGAGGAGACGCTGGACGCAGCTACCCCGGACGGCCTGCTCAGGCCTCCGGCTGGGGAGCTGAAGCTCCACACAGACGAGGTAACAGATAATGCAGCGTGGCAGGCGGTGTCACAGCCTCACAGCCACGGCAGCAGTTGCTGACAGATACGGCGGGAATTACAGCGCCTCGACTAATAATAGAAGGATACACGGTACATCCCTTCAGAGCGCGGAAACACACGCAAACAAAAACACACACTATTATTCTGCAGATTTTTTTTTTTTTTTTTTTACAGTGTCAGCTTAGCACTTTGCACATAACATCCCAGCCTTTCACTGGAGAGTAACAAAAAAAAGCTGCATGGCAACTGACACGCACACAGACGGTGGCCATCACCATGGCAACCCTAATAGTACATTATATTCAAATCCATTCACAAGGACGTTTTGGGGCTCAAACAGTGCGAGGAAGAAGAAAAAAAACACAAAAAAAAGAGAGATTGAATAACAAAAACATTAAAAACATCAGACAGAGTAAGAAATCTAGTCACCATCTGCTTGTCTCTGGGGCCAAGTTTAAGTTTTTGCGGTCTTGTTGACAGGCCCTGGACCCCCGAATGCCCCAGACTGGGGGGTGGGGGGGTGAGGGGTCGTATTGGAGGGCAAAGTCAAGGTCACTCAAGACGGCGCAATGAAATAAGCCTGTCACTCCATCTCTCTCTGCGGCCACCAGCCGGAGGGATAACAATGCTCTTAATTTTGGACTTCCCTCCATTCTGCTGTTATGTACAGGAGTCGTGGCCACAGGCTGGCTGCTTGCCCAGCGAGGCTGCAGACGGAGAGCTTTTCCATAACGAGAGAGGAGGAGGAGGAGGAGGAGGAGGAGGGAGGGAGGTGTGGGAGTGTGAACTACAGTGTTGTGCTCTCACAGCCAAGATAACCCAGACCTCTAATCACAAGCTCTGCACTAACTGATATTCTTCTCACTCCAGTGTGATACGATGTTCTCACACAGCTTCTCTCCACGCTCCCAAACCGGAGGACGCTTACTGTCAAGCTCCTGTCAGGATGAGGGTGGACAAAACAGAGAGAGGGGGCGAAGTATGAAAGCTGTGGCTCTCTGGGTATTTTGACAGATACATGCGGTAAAATCCAGTGAGGAAGTAAGATTGTCCGTGACACTACCTTAAGTTACTGTGGTCCTGAAAGTGTTTTTAGGATTCAGCAGACGTGTGAACACAATGGCTGGTATGAAAAGCTGGTTCCATCAGTGGGTAGTTGGTTACATCAAAGCAGAGGGTTGGTGGTTGATGTGATCTCAGGGTGTTTAGCTCTAACTCAAGTAGTGCGAAGTTCGTTTTCTGCCCTCCCACCCCAGCCCCACTCCCCGGGGGAAATGCCGGGCGTCCATTTTTTCCTTTCATGTTTCACCCCTTTGATGCCAATCAGCAAACAGTTTGTGATAATGCGGCGGCTCACGCTCTAGCTCGTGTGTTTTCCTGTGCTCGTGTTTACGAAGCCCCAGCCCGGCGCAGAACGGGCCCGCGACTGAGTAAGCAACCCTTCGCCTCTGGGGGGGTGTTAACACCGTCTTGGTGACCTTGCAAAAGACCAAGTTCTTGGCACCGGTCACGTAATCCCATTGTGCGATATGCAAGCTGATTACGATGAACATTTCTGTTTTGAAAGCATAACACTTCTTCAGTATGAGGGACACAACACCATTAGTGACTCACAGGGGAGGCTGTTGTTGACCTCTGGTGCTCTGCTAACTTAATTGTCCAGCCAGGCTACACAAAACAATTGAATGAGTTCTAGTATTGAGCGATACAACAACAGACCTAAATCAAATGCCAGCAGGTTGAACTAGAATTAGACAGTCGCCTCCAAAACTATTGGAACGGCGAGGCCAAGTCCTTTATTTTTGCTATACACTAAAAAAACATTTGAAACTTTCGGTTTCTTCTTCTGTGGTGCTTGTCCAGGCTTTCACTGCTTTCGCTTTCAGTTGTTGCTTGTTTCTCCCTTCAGTCTCCTCTTCAGCAGGTGAAACGCTCAATAGGGTTTAAGTGTGGAGATCGACTTGGCCACTTTCTGCCCCTGATCAACTCCTTGGTTGTTTATGCAGTATGTTTTGGGTCGTTGTCTTGAAGGTCCTCCCGATCAGTTTGGATGCATTTTTCTTTAAATGAGCAGACAAAATGTTTCTGTAGACCTCCGAGTTCATTCTGCTGCTGCCATCTTGTGTTACGTCATCAAGCCCAAGTCGTGACGTTACCTCCACCGTGTTTGACAGATGAGCTTGTGTGTTTGGGATCATGAGCAGATCCTTTTCTTTCTCCATACTTTAGCCTCTCCATCATTTTGGTAAAGGTTCATCTTTGTCTCATCAGTCCATAAAACTTTGTCCCAGAACTTTTGAGGCTCATCTCTGTATTTTGTTTTTAGCAAATCTGGCCTTCCTATTTTTATTGTTGATGAGTTGCATCTTGCGGTGTACCTTTGTTTCCGAAGTCATCTACTGCTGATGTTTTCCTTGGTCTACCGGTTCGACGTCTGTTGTTCAGTACACCAGTGGTTCCTTTCTTCTTCAGGACTTTCCAAATGGTTGTACTGCCTAAGGCCAATGTTTGTGTAATGGCTCTGCTTCATTTTCCATCTTCTCTCAGATTTGTTTTTTTTTACTATGAATGCAGTCTGCACAGGCAAAACCCAAAGCTGAAACTGAGAGTAGACATTCAGAGATGTATTAGGACACGCCTGGACAACAAGAGACACCTGTCAGTCACATGTTCCAATCATTCTGCTCACTTGAAAAAATGGGTTGGTTCAAACAAAATGCGCTATCTTCTAAAATGTTTAACACATCTCGATGCAAAAACCTGGAAATAAAAGCTTAAATGCTGATATAACTCTTTCGATGTCAAACCCAAATGTTTTCAGCCTTTCCGATAGTTTTGGACTGCGTATATAGAAAGCAGGGCCGAGGTGTTTCCAAGCAGCTTTCTGATTCTCCATCTCTCCACGGAGCCAAAATGTTCAGCTGACGTCGGCCGTATTGCTGAGTCACTCTGCCGGCGCTACGAGAGTGAGCGCTGTCAGCCGTTGCCCCCGGACGGCTAACCCGGCAGGACGAGTTGCCGGTGCTGTGTCACGAAGGCTGGCGCGGGCCGAGCCGGGTCATCAATCAGCGCCCGTCACTCCCCTCCCCGGGCCCTCCCCCCGCGGTACGGCAACACATCGGCCATTAAAAGGACATTAGGCTCCCAGCATGCCGTTCGCTCCGACTGTGGTGGGGGTGTGGGGGGGGGGGGGGTGTGGGGTGGGAGGGGGGGGGGCACGTCATCATCATCATCATCATCCAGTCCCGTTCGATCGCTGGGATGCTCGGTTATGTAACGGCAGGGACATAAACACACACACACACACACACACACACACACACACACACACACTGTTGGTTTAATGCGCTGGACAGCTGGTCGGTATGAAAACTGGACAAAGCCTGGAGGCGAAATGTGTTTTTCAAGACACACTGAAGACATAAAAGTAATGAAATGGGAGTAAAAGCCGTTCAGTGAGGAAAAGGCAGGACAGTGTAGCGTGTGAGATGACACACCTGCCAATAGTCATTTATGTAGGAGAGCCGTGGAGCGTGTTGCAGCAACGGACACCTATTTCTGTGTGTGTGTGTGTGTGTGTGTGTGTGTGAGTCACTAGGATGTTCAGTGTGAGTGGGATCTTTGGGAGCTGGTCGTCACACACACACACACACACACACACACACACACACACACACACACACACACACACACACGGATGCTGAACACACTCACGACCAACACACCCCCGTTCTCACCCGATGAATGAATCTCTTACTCATTCAGAGGAATACTCCCACTCGGTACAAGCAGGGCACCTGTGATGGGAGGCAACTGTGGGGGAGTGGAACAGCATCACCGGCCTCTTCATTACTCAACACACACGCACACACACACACACACACACACAGGCTGGCCCACTGAGGAAGGCCATTCATCAGAGGGACTGTGGCCAAGGACCTATCGGTGTGTGTGTGTGTGTGTGTGTGTGTGTGTGTAGAGATAGAGAGTAAGATAGATAGTAGCACACGAGGATTTCTGCCTATTGCACAGCTCCCACAGTCGGCGTACGAGAGGAAAGCTGCATGAGCTTTAAATGGGCTTTTTATGTGCTTCTTCAAAGTGAGGAAGGTGCCAGACTCACCTTGCTCCGCCGAAGGACATACTGTCTCGCACATTCAGCAAGGGGGCATCTAATCGGGGGTGGGGGGGGGGGGGGGGTGTTGACAAACCTTAGGTCAGGTCGGGGACGCAGAGTGGGACAGGTAACAGAGCCGCTGGGGAGAATCGGCGAGAGCTTTTGTCTATTGGTTGAGAGTGAATGGGAGAGCACAGACGGATAGAGACTAGCAGCAAGAATGATTGACTGACAAATGCCGTCAATGGAAATAACTAGGCTAGGTGTGTTTGATGGGAGCTGAAGACGCAGACGGCGATGAACGCATCTGGTGTTTTGAGTCGCGTAGTGACGTAGCGCAAACTCGCACTCGCTCTGAAATGTGTAGCCTCTTAGCGAGTCTCACATTCTGAACGCGTGTTTTTATCGATCCGGCGTATCAACCCGCTGAGGGACCCGTGGGACAGCAATCAATGCGAAATAAGATCCTGTCAAAACAAAGCTGTTGCCCGTCGAGGCCGGTTAAACCCGCACATGCTGGGCACGAGCGCATTCCTTCTCTCTCTCTCTCTCTCTCTCTCTCTCTCGGGGGAGTTGAGTAGCCACGCAGTAAAAGAAGCAGACATTGGGATGCAGCTCGTCTTCACCACTGTCTGAGTCGTAAATATCCTCTCTCTCTCCCTCTCTCTCCCCCTTGTGCCTCTCCTTGTGTGACCCTCCGGTGATTGACTGCTGCCGCGAGTAGCTTGTTTTTTTGCGATGAGGAGTAACGTGAGACTACAGCGGATCACGTCCCGCCACGCTTGTCACCACCGGTGACACAAAAAAAAAAACGACACCGATGCAAAATAGGTGAAGGGGGCTTTTTCGGCTGACACTTAAATTCACCGCGCTTCCCCCGAGTGCGCGACAACACCTGTCACAACCATCCGATCTGTCTGTGAACGCGAGGCGAAGGCAATCCCGAACAGTGTGACAAGGGGAGCGTTTAAACATGATAGGACTAATCTTCTACAAATACACACACACACACACACACAGGCAAACACTCGCTGAAATGTGTGTGTGTAGCTCAAAATATAGACGGTCCCTATGAGTAATAACTGGGTCGACTGCAGTCTGATACCATGTTAATCTCATATCGCACAGGGAAGCCTTTCATTGATCGAGCTTCCAGGGATGCAAACAGCACATGAAGACATACGCAACTTCGATATAACACATCAATACGACTTTCATCAACGGTGTCTGGTTGACAGAGACCCCCCCCCCCCCCCCCTCCTTCTCCTCGTTCAATCAGTCGACTCTCTCCGAGCGCGGACCAGCGCTAACCGAGTCAAACGAGGTTCTGCTTATCGATCATCATCATCTTCTTTCTTTTCATCCATCCTCGTTTTGCTCGCCAGAGAGAGGATGAGGTGGACGACGGTGTCAAAAGATGAATAATGTAAAAATTACTGACTCATGAGAGGTTTTCCATCAAGAGCCTTAATATGTGAGCAATTAGATCGTGTCCTGAGCTAACTTGCTTCATCCAACTTTTAGTGAAGGCAAACTTTTATTTCCCCTTTTTCCTTTCTGGGATTTCAGACGGCGAGGGGAAAGCGTTTGATCACAGCTTTATCTCGGGCCTCTGTGTTGCAGACAGATCTGCAGATTGTTACATCTTACAGAGCAGCTGAACCTGTCAGACCGACAGACAGATAGACACGTCAGGTCGGCCTCACCAGCTCGGGTACATTGATTATCAGACTGGGGCTGCTCAATGAGGCCCTAGGAGCAGATAAAGAGCAGGCGTGTAGCCCCTCCTCCCACCGTCATGGAGGTAACGGCTGTCATCTAAAGCACTAACAACAACAACAACAACAACAACATCTAAAAGGGACTAACAGGCTGGTGAAGACCTTTGATGAACTATTTTAACTCATCTATCAAAACACTTTCTGATGTCTGGGTCTGAATCTCTTGTGCCTATTTTGACTCGATTTGCTTTCTTGACCAGGTCTTGAATTTACTTAGACTCCACTAAAGTGGTTTTGACTGCAGGTTTGCTCAGCGCACGGTTGCTTAGCTTGGACTGAGCCGTCTGTTGGTTCGCTGTCTGTTGGATGTTAACATTCATTTGCTGGGTGCTTTCCAGGCACGGATCCTTGACTGTCTGATTCCCTGTAGTGGGAGATGCCAGCAGAAAGGCTTTCGCTGCTCTGTGCTGTGATCTCCTCGGTGGTGCTCAGGGCTTGATGTTCTATGAAGGCACTGGGCGGCTAGCGCCCATGTTTACCCCTCCTTCATCTTCCATCTCTTTAACCATGTCATGCTTTGATACCAGTCGCTGCTCTCTTGCTCTCTTCCACTTTCCTTCCTCTCATCTTTGGTTTCCACTCACTAGCAAGGCTTCATGCTCCAAGTCCCTTGAACTGAGCGAGTGGAGATTTGAGCTGCCAGAATCTGGAAGCCGGCGTATGGGACATTAAACAAATTCTCGAGAAATAATTTAAAGACTTCCAACCCACAGAAGAACAGGAAATGAAAGGCATCATTATGAGCTGTAGTGCTTGTGTGTGTGCCTCTGTGTCTATATGTGTGTGTCAGTCAGTGTGTACAGGGTTGTGTGTGTGTGTGTCTGCGTGGCGGCGGTTGGCACGTCGTCAGATTTCCTGTAAAGCCCGGTGACGTGGGAGTCCTTCATCTGACAGTCAGTCTGCAGCAAGTCTAACACCTGTCATTCCTCGCTGTCTGCCGGTGCAGATGATGAGCGACCTGCCGGTGGTCACGCTGTCGCTCAGGGCTGAGTTGACGGACCCGGAGAGTCACCGCTGGCAGAACTGGAGCGACCCGACTGGAGGAGCGGTACCATTTAAAATGCTCCAAATGAGAAAGCTGGACTCACCAGCAAACGGGTACACCTGTTGCTGAAGATATTAGTTCACCATCTCCACCCCTACCGGACCGCTACCACGAAGACTTTTAGCTCTGTCGGGTTTACTGACATCACAGTACAAGATTTCTACATGATAAAGCGCTTCGAAAATTCAAACCGTTATCTCCCGCTGCCACTTGGGGGCGCCAAAGTGCGAAGTTGCCTAGTGCAGCTTTAAATACATCTGTTGTGATAAAATAAATAGTGTTTCAGATTCCTGATTTAGAGTCCTCTCCTATATTCTTCAAGGTTTGGAAAATGCTCAGCAACCTCCATAGGACATCCCCCCTCCAGTCGCACGTCATCGTCCAGCCTGTTCTCTGATTGGTTCGGGCACGAGGTATTTTTAGCCCTAGACCTTCAATAAAATCAGACAGTTCTCCCGAGATGTTAAATTGAGACAAACAGCCGAGCCAACGCCACAGCAAGATAGCATGACACAGTAGTAGCACTGCGGCGCCAAGGGTGCTGTCAGCCACCATCTATCCTCCAGCATCCCAGCAGGCATCACCGTTAACACATCAAGGCCTCCCTTTTGAGCACTTTGCCCCGTTATGCCAGGCAGGTACATTGTTAGAGAAAAGCCCAAGTACACTCTGTCATGAGGACAACTGCAGGCTTTTATGCACCAAATCAAAGCCTTTGGAGCACAGTGAGAGTAGGAGTATTAGTGCACTGCAGAAGAGCTACTGTGACATACATTTGTCAAGGTGTTTGTCTGCTGCATCCCTCAAGGGGTCCCCTATGTGAAGTTGGTTAAGAGTAGAATTAATTTTAAAGTAGGTCTGTGCACCAAAAAGTTTATTACACAAACAACACTGGTCTTCTTTATCGAAATGTTCCTCGTCCAGCAGCAGTAGAAGAATCGGACGAATCGGAAGACATTTGAGGGGGTAGAGTTACTGCCATGTCTGTCCATAAATTCCCAAGGCTGACCACAGAAGAAATGGTGACTCATACGTACCTCGTACCTCATAACAGACAAGGGTAACTGACCTGCCCTTGCCTCTAAGTAGAGGATGGATACAGAAAGACAGAATTCAGCTCTCAAAGAGGAACCCGGTCTCCAGCTGCTGGCCTAAATGATTCATGTCTTCTAACAAAGTATGATGCATTAACATGAAAGCAATTTTAGTTGCCTTAAGGGTTTCTGTGTAAGAGATGAACCACGGACTCCTGTAATATGACAAACCAAGGGCTGTGCCCGCTGGGCATGAGCGCAGCCTGCCCCTTTTAGGTTTTTCTTCATTCAAAATAAGAGTCCTAGCGTTACCACCAGCACAGAGAGCATTATACTACAAACAAGCTCAACCCCTTCAGAGCAACATAACAGATGTAACAGGGTGCGCCGCTCGTTTCAACATGCTGAGGGGATTAAGGCAAAAAACAAACTCAGGGGAGCTGCGGCGTTGTGGAGGAGTTGTCTGATCCCTGATGAGGCTGAGGCGATCATCATTACCACAACAGTACACACTTTGTCTCTTGCACAACAGCCACGGCAGATATCGCTGGGATGTGCATGCGACTAAGGAGAGCAAGGTAACTAACTGAGGAAATACCCAACTACGGAAAATCCTCCTGTTTTGAAACAATATTTGAAGTGTGTAATATGGCTTCCAAGATGTACGGGAACACAAACATGAAATCACACGTTCCTCTGGGTCTGATCAGGTTATCTTCTCTATTCTCTCTGTTCTGTATCTGTGATCAACACTAGCGCTATGTCCGGTCCAGCACAGGACATAAGGCCCATTGGAGGATACAGGAATGTCTATGAGGTAGACACAGCTAGCTGGTGTTGTGGAGAATTAGCATGGCAAGGAAATAACTACTTTCCACCGTGTCTCTATACTTCCCGTCTCTCTGCATGGACAGCGCAACACACACACACACACACACACACACACACACACACACACACACACACACACACACACACACACACACACACACACACACACACACACACACACACACACACACACACACACACACCTACCTCAGTAACGAAGTAAGGCAAGAACGAAAAGTCCAGGAAGTTCCTTACTCTACACACACATGCCTAATTTTACCTCTTGACGCAACCGCTTCTCTGGTGACAATGGCAGGAATGGAGAGCAGGGAGGAAGGATGTTTTTTTGGGGGAGGGGGGGGGGGGGAGGGGGGAGGGAGGGGGGGGAGGTTATTGTACCTCGCTTCCTTGTGTGGAGGAGAAGGGACGGCTGAGGCCCAGCTGGGATGACTGGACGAGAGAACCGACATCCGTGGAGAGTTTCCAAGGTCCAGAGATTTCCCGCCTGGGATGACCACGTGTCCGGAGCCAGGGAGAGAGAGAGGGAGGGAGGGAGGGAGGGAGAGATGCTGTATTGTTCTCCCCCAACCCCTGCTCCTCCCCATCTACTCCAACCCCCACTATTAGAGGGACGGATTAACTCCAAGAGCATCTAGCCCTGAAAGCGTGTCTGTATGAGAGCGCACGCACACATGCACACACGCGCACACACACACACACACACACACACACACAGAGCTGGGATAATTAGTCTTGCTCTGTGATCCAGACTGACAGATGAAGGCAGATGCGCTATACAACAACCTGACAGGGACAATTGGAGAATTTGGAGAACGAACTCATGGACGAGTCGCCCGGTTGTTCGATTCTCCATATAGACCGAAGGCCTAATGAGACTATCACACTGAGACTAAATTGCATGTTGGTGCGAGCACAAACACCAGTGTGTGTGTGTGTGTGTGTGTGTGTGGGATTGGCACACTCTGGGGGTAATTCAGTTTCAGACTGATGGAGCCCAGGACTATTTGGCCTTATCCCCTCACTCCCTGCCTGGGCAGGGGTGACCTTTCCCTCGCAGCCACTGCAGGAGAGCAATGATTAAAGTAGTGGTATTTGGTGGAGAAGCCCGAGTGTTAAACTTGATGAAAAGGGAGCGGTGGCAGCCACCGCCGTAATGGAGTTGAGCTGCCATTCCCTGCGGATCTCGGAGCGATGTTTACCCCGGCGATGACAGGAGATATGATGGCGTGGGGACCTGACGGGGTTGACATTTTTTGGGGAGAGGGGAGGGGGGTTGATCCTACTGTGTTGCGTCCAGTGGGAGTCCAGTTGCAGCAGAGGAGGTGTAGAGGATGGGCTCAGTTGTGACACTTTATTAGGAGCAATATCCCAGACCAGACGACACCCCGGGCTGAGGACACAGCCATCAGAGCAGCAGGAAGTCACAAACTAGGGCTGTGTTATGAAGTGACACAATGTGAACACAAAACTCTAGACCCTAGACCTTTAGCAGTTTGTGAAAAAAATAACTGGAAAAAAAATCACTTTAAATATCAATTAAACCTGATAAAGAAACTCAAGTTGAAGATTTGTCCACCCAGTGTCGGCCGAGCGTGACAACAGCCCTCTTAGCCGTCTGCGATGATTACTTCCTATTGAAACGAAGACACTCCGACCCTCTTGGAAACAATGGCGGTCTTAAAGACACGGATTAAATCTCGGGAGTTGACTCGAACTTTCAATGAGCAACATCCACTTAAAATCTCGTTATGGTACATGACGGTAATGCACGCCCGTGAAACTGAAACTGGGCCGCGCCACTGAAAAAGTAACAACAAGCCAATTATTTTTGACTCATTTTGAAGCCTCGCGCGCTGAATCCGAGGAGGATCTGAGCCCCGATGATACACCCTTTCATCCCCTAATATTTCTGAACACACACACACACACACACAAAACAGCAATAAGACCCGCGCTTTCATGTCAACGTACGAATGTGGGGCAATTACGCAACGGTGGCGAACTGCAGTTGAGCAAGCCCGGTGCAACAGGATTCAGGGCTCGTCAGGATTAGGGCTCCTCTGAGGTACTAAACGTTGAAGCCCTGAACTTGTAAAGTAAATAGCATTGTTCCTATAAAAGGTGTGAGCCGGCCTGGTGTGACGGGCACGCGCCGTCGTAAGGAGCTTTAGCGCGGAGGATTATCGTCAAATGCGCAACATCCATCAAATATCTCCCACGGATGCTTATTGGAGAAATAATGAAGCAATCAACGCAACCGCTCAGCGCACTAATTACCAACGCCGGCCCGGTCTCCCGGGACGCCCACCACCGGCGTCTCAGACAATGTGTGTGTACGCGTGTATGTCGGGTTTTTTTTTTTTTTTTAAACGTTTTCCCAGAAGAAAAATGTCCGCCAACAGACGTTTAATTACCAGAGGATGGAGAGCTGTGGGTTGCCTGCACCATCACTCACGGCTGAATTAATGAATAGGTAAGGAGCCGAGGAACGAGCCCGGCTTGGTGCGGATGAGATCTGTGACACACACACGCACATGCACACACGCACACACGCACACACGCACGCACACGCACACACACAGTCAACAGTGTTTAATATTATGGATGAAGTGGTGGTTCAACGCTAGGCTGGAGATGGAGCTTAGTAGGAGAGCTGAGCTTGTAGGTGATTTGTGTGGTGAGCTTCACACACACACTTGACATTTGATGAAGTGATAACACACACACACACACACACACACACACACACACACACACACACACACACACACACACACACACACACGGCTCAAGCTGATGCTCTTTTGCTCTTACTTAAAACATGTTGGTGCACGGACAACAACGTGAACAAAACAATTATTGAGTTTCCTCAGAAAACGCTCGCTGGGTCGTCACCACTCTTCCAACTGGAAAACTGTGATTGGATTGTAATGTGTTTTGGGCCGGGTGGGTCACAAACTGCCCCGCTGCATTGTGGGAACCAGAGTCCGGGACCACTGTGTTGACATTATGGTTGACTGGAGAGTGGCAGAAAGACAAAACGCATCCAACAGGAATCTGTGCCAGGCAAAATGAATGTCAGCGGCATTCCACCGGCCTGTTTATGGCGATCGCAGTTAAATGTCAAACGCTTGGCCCCGGGGAGAGAGGGAGGGACTCGCAGGTGTCTCTCTCTCTCTCTCTCTCTCCATCCTTCTTCTGCTTCTCTTTTCTGTGTGGTGTTTGTGCATCGCATTGGACAATAAGACAGGATGAGCAGCAGGATCTATTGTTAACGGGAGAGTGAAGAATGCAGCGAGTGCCCGGGGGGACGGCAGACGAGCGAGCCAAACCTTACTGACATTATTTTGAGAGTTGCTGTGGTGACAGTTTCTCAAGGATATGACTGCAGCACCACAGACAACACGGCTGTGTGTGTGTGTGTGTGTGTGTGTGTGTGTGTGTTGCATGCCTACAAGACGGAGTGTGTGAATAAGGAGTAAAAATAAGAAAAGATATGGAATGATTCCAGAAATACCAGATGCATAAACTCTCATTACTACACAGAGCAGAGAGGGAGGGTGACTGCAAATCATTGCAGTCTCTCCAGCATGTTTGACATATAGTATACTGCAGTGAACTGCAGTGTTTTTACTGGCACAAACAGTCTGCACGACGGCCACTGTGTCCAATTCGTTCGCAGCTTCTGACAAACGCCAAAAAAACGCCAAGTCATCTCTTCCCCCCCCCCCCCCCCGAAGAGACGACTCTCCTCTCCGGGGAGGGCGGCCAGTCACTCCAGCAGCTCCAGCAGCTCCAGCAGCGAGCCCGTCACTCCCAGGACACGTTAGATAAACTGGGTGTGAACGTAGATCGTCTGGGGCGAGTGGACCTGGGCCAGAATTGTGCGGGCTCGTTGCAGCGCCGGTAAAAGCCTCTCCGTCAAAACACGGTGACGGTGGCGGCGGGGGGGGGGGGACAGGCGAGAGAGAGGGAGCTCCTCAAAGATCCTCTCTTGATCCGGAGCCAGACCGTCCAGTCGCCAGTCGGCTTGCGTTGTTGTCATGTCGCTTCCTTTCTGCTGCCAGCGCTGAATTGACTCCAGCATCGGCGTCCTCCCTACGCCCCTTCGATAATGCCACTGTCGCCATGGTGATGTGGCTGCCACAGACACCCATCCACCCCCCCCCCCCCCCCCCCCGAACATGCATACACAAACACAGACATAAACCAGGCGAAGCCCCGTTGTCATATAACTCCGTTAGAGCTTTATTCATTATTGTCAGCGGCTCTGTGCGTGGAAATTAATTTGTGGGGCCGATGCCTCGCTCCATCTTATTCAATATTAATGCTGTCTCAGATTACGAGACAGCTCTCCAACCCCCTGGGGCTGGAAATCTCTGAGAGAGAGAGAGAGAGAGAGAGAGAGAGAGAGAGAGAGAGAGACCTAAGTGCTTCCTAATTGGGGATGACAAGTGCCAATAGTCTCATATTTGAAGAGTCAAAGTTCTCCCAGAGGTGGTTAATGCAGTAATTACAATGATATGTCAGTTCTCATGACACCTGAGGGAGGGAAGACATGAGAAACAAACCATGATTCCCATTTGCTCTCTGGGTTCTCAGGTAAATCTACTTTCCCAAGAACATTTTCTCCACTGTGTTATGTGTTTCTCTTATGAAGAGCTTTCGGTCTGTTGCAGGGCGCTGAACTGACAAATCCTCCTCTCAGCTCTTTCATCCCCTTCTACATTTCAATTTACCTCAAGTGACCCTTACTAAGGACTCGGTCCTCCTGGCCAAAGACTGCACTTGAGGAACGTCAGCCCCGCCGCTCTTCCATCAGACGATCCGGCGGCTATGAAATGAGCCACACGTGACTCATTTCATGCAGGGAGAGACTTTCCCCCCGGTGCAAAAACAACGGCTTTATAAACCAACAGCTCAGAGTTCATCTGGAACGAACAGAGAGGGCAGCTGGCTGTCCAAACCAACTGAGGGGTTTCATCTCTAGCGAGGGCGAGGACAGTGGAAGTCACAAAATCCAGTCCTGGGTTTGGCAAGGTAATCATGAACGCAGACGTTGTGTGTGTGTGTGTGTGTAGCTGAAAATGCTTGTATTTAGTGAGCAGGGGGGTGGCCGAGGTAAAGCAGAGATGAACGAGCATTGAAGCAACACCCCAGAATGATTATCTGGTGACAGTGACACAGGAGCCCCGTAATAACCCCTCAGCCACCAGCATATGGTGCCTACTTTAATCTGCAGCCCCTATTGGATGAGTCTGGCCAGTAGAGGGGGGGTGAAGAGTTTAACCGGTTCAAAAAGCTTTGAGGTGGGGAATAAAACTGAAGGCCTAGAATATCTATACTATTTATCTATTGATGTATTGGACAAGCCTCTCAATAAAAGATGAGCAAATTCTGCGAGACCGACGAGAATCCACAAACGAAAATGCTTTCTCCAGCATGATGTTGCAAGAAGTTCAACGCTGATATAGTAGATGTTAGCCAAAGAAGTTGCCAAGGAAACTAGAGAGCATCAGTTCACCTCCACAGGGGCTCTTGAGAGAGCAGCAGTGTGCGGGGTGAGAGGCTGGTGATCTGCTTCCTGTAGGGGTCACAACCTGCCCTCCATTAGAGGCTCTGTGTAATCCCACATGCACCAGCCCAACCTCAGACCCTGTAATCAGCAGGGCCAGCACCTGCCAGTATTGTTCCCCCTCGCATCACATGACGCTAGCGGCCGGGGGGCGGGGGGGTTTACATGTGCCCCCCAGTACCTCTTCTCCTCATAATCCTATTAGACTCAGTCATCTGCGCTGCATACAAAAAAATTACACAAAAAAAAAAGTGCTGCTTGATCCTAAAACAAACACTCGCTGTGCCTCGTTTTTTTTTGCCGACAGAGAAACTCTTCGACGCTTTCGGTGTTCCACTTTTTTTTCCACACATGGAGATTACCCAGCTCTCCGGTCGGGTTATTTCATGGGTTATTTGATTTTAAACCTTTTGTGTAACAAGGCAGCTCAACGGCTCAATTCTGGATTAAAACGTGGCCTCAGATGTGAACAACACAAACACTCTTCAAACACAGAAGGAGGGGAAATAACCGTGATGGAAGTAGAAACCGTCTGGTGAAAAAAGACGGAGGGTCTGGGGGATGAAGTCGGTTTAAGCCCGGCCTTATGACTTCCTTGTACAAAATGGTACGAGAGAATTTTTTTTGCAAGCTTTGTTCTTCCAAAAAAACCATTTGAAATATGTCCATGTAGGTTGGGTGACTTTATTACACAATAATCACAGAGCCAGACTATTACATCTGTCCTGCCTTGCCTCATAGGTTTACAGACCAGGCAATACAACCCTCTAAACCCTGTGAAATCCATTGGGTATTACCGGTCCACCACTGAGGGGGCCCGGGGATCATCCTGCAGTTTGACATAAGCAGGTTAAATATCTGACCACAAAGCTGCCCTTTGTTTCTTCCATTTTGATGAAAAAGCTCCATTTTAATTTCAAAAAGTTAGAATGACATTTTGGAGAAGGGGCCTGTCTTCATCGTTGCAGGCATGCGCACTTACTCTCCACCGCCGCATGTATTAGCTCCGTTAAATACTCGCTGCTCAATACCGCTACTGAGACAGTAAAAAAATGTAAAAAAACCCTCAGAATCACCTGAGGCACCACAGTTACAGTGTTCGTCTACTGTAAAGGAGCTGATTGGACCTCCCACCCCACCCCCACCCCGAGGGTCCGGAGGGAGAGCATCAGTGGGTGGAGGTGCAGATCGGAGTGGCGTGGCTGCAGCGGAGGAATGTGAGGAATCCCCCCCCCCCGTGTAAACACGCTGTCCTCACGCTCGGCCGGTCACCGCTCTTATCTCACCGTGCCCATCGACCCCTTTAATCATTAGACTGGTTAGTTATCCATTACCGACGCCCCCCCCCCCTCGGTCCCCTAGCCGCCTCCCCCCGTAGCCGCCGCCGCCGGGGGCTCGGGCTCAGCCTTTTGTACCCGGGGCGCCGAATGGTATATTGCTATTCACTCTGATGCCCCCCCGCCGGGCAGACAGAGCCCGCTCTAATACTTCTGTATACAGTATAATGGCTTTCCAAATGTCAAGAGGGACAGGGGTTTTTCTTTTTTTTTTCGCGAGCCGACCGGCTCGGCTCGCCCGGCCTCCCTCGCCTCCTACGGGAGCGCTCTTTAGCTGATAGGATCATAAGTGGCTGAGGGGGGGGGAAATGTATTTTTCCTTTCCTGGTTGAATAGAGCGAGCGGCTTTCGCGGCGTTCAGCGTGGCGCCTCGCCCCCCCCCCCCCCCCGCGGTTCCTGTGTACGAAACCCCTCTCGGTTTAAATGAAAAAAAGTCATTTCAAAAAAGCGGCTGAGGGGCCTTTCGCTAATACCGTCTGGCATTTAGAAAACACAGGAAAAGAAACCAGCGAGTCTGGCCGTCCTCCCAAATCCTGTTTCCCCCGCTGTGTCGTCAGCCTTGAGCACGGTGCTAAGTCTACCCCGAGTACATACTGTATAGGATGAGGGGGCCGTATTTACCCGGGGTGGGGGGGGGGCAAATTCCACCTCATGGCATACCGTTCTCTACCAGTCATGAGGGACTCGCGGCGACATTCCAACACTTTCCCATGATGCAAAGCAGCCACATCGACACTTTTCGCCGCTCGGCCTCAAGAGTCAGTCAGACCAGATTTTCCCTTTTCCTGGAACAGCCCAGATAAGTTTGTTCAAGGGAGGTGTGGTGCTGTGGATGGGAAAGTTGATATTTTCCGGTTGTTTTCCAGACTTTTCCTGACAGTGGCGATAAAAGAGCAGCTGTCCGGATTTGTCCGGCGGCCGCCCTTTCGGAAAGTTATCCCCGCTTTTTGACAGGAGATAGCTCTCTTTTAAAGTAGGAAGGTGTTGTGAATGTCAAGACACTCTGCCCTTCATCACTCTTACACAACCACATCAGAAAGGATGGGCAGGATTGGTCGGGGGGGATAGCCTATCAATCTCCCAGGAGGAATAGCTCCCCGTCCTCCCGGTGTCCACTCCTCCACTCGGCGCTCAATACGGCGGAGTTCAAAGCAACTCAGTCAAACCGTTTCGAGCCCAATGCCGTCATGCGGAGTGAAACTGGAATGGAAACTAATGATGCAAATGGAGGTTGGTTTTTTTTACCGAGTTGCAAAAAATCTAAAATGGCTAAATGTGTTAATGTCGTCTGAATAAGATCTTTAAGCACCAGGTTCTTCCATTCAGCGGCATGACTGACTGACTTCCTCCTCTCTCTGAAAACGAGCGCTCCCCTAGCGTCGCCTTCAAAGCGTGGACGTCCTCCATTTGTTTCCAGCGTTTGGCCCGTATGTTCTCCAACGCCCATTCACGGTATCGCAGCTTGTCAGCCTGCCCCGAGGAAGCTGTCAGCTAAAGATGTCAACAGCCCCCCCCCCCCCCCCGGTCGACCCCGCCCCCCCTCCCCCCACCGCGGCACACATGGCGACTGGAGGATTGCCCCCCCCCCCTCACCAGAACAAAAGGAGTGGGGGGTTTCTGTGGAGAACAGGCAACCAAACATTCCTGTCACAATGGAGAGTGGCCAGCAGGTTCAATTAGTATACACTTTGCCGTGCACTTTACTAGCCCACTGTCCTCGGGAACAAAGCTGAAACGTTCCACTGAAAAGGGTATTTGGTGACGCCAGGCTGGTTGCTGGTGGTCTTACTTTTTAAGAGAGTTTCTCCTTTTATCTGCTTTGTTTCCGGCCATGTTGCCTGAATAGACCACCATTCAATCTCCATGTTTCAAGTTTGTTGACGTTACCTGATAGTCCCTCTTCAAACAAAACAAAAAAAAAAAGTCTAGGTTTTCATTTGAAAAGGCAAACTAGCCTCACACTGCTGCAATGTGTGTCCAGTGTACTTGGACTATGGCCAGTCACTGCAATGAATCTCACTCAGAGAATCAAGTGTTGCCCAAACACATAAGAAACCACACTTGAGAGCACAGTCGCTTAATTGTCCGTGATCCTCTTATTCTAGGCTTGTCAAACTTTGGGGGGTCTCCATGTTGGAGCCATATGAAAATGTGGTTCCCTAAAAAGTCCAAACAAAAAGAATGACTGAAAAATGTACAAATTTCAGGTGAATTTCCCAACCTTATAGGAGATAACCTGCCAAAGAAGTTGGGAGTCACCTCTCATCATGAGAAGGTGGAAATGTTGTCTCTCCAAAATACCTGCTCCTGTAATTACACTAAGATCTGAGGTCCAACAGAGAAGTGGCAAACAGCGGCTCACCTTATATTGATCGTATTTGCTTCTGTTGACATGGCAGTTTATCGTTTATCAATAACCAAGTCGTGTAAGGTATTAATGCCGCTGTGGCTCCTGTTACTGTGAATTGCTGGCGTGTGATTCAGATGGCTGTTTTACAGACTTGTTAGTTCGGACACTGACATGACGCCTTCATGTGTGTCACGGTCATTGCCGTTTCTAACAGCCTGACAACCATCAACCGGGCTCACAACAAATCAGAAAATCGTCAATGCGCAGAGATTATTCTAAGAGCAGCGCGTCCTATAATAAAACCGACCGAGACGACCGATGCGCTATTTTGAGTTTAAATATCAGCCCAGACGCAGCGGACACACTGCTGTCTCTCCTCAAGTAGCGAAATAAACGGATCTACTCACCTACTGCACAAGGTGCGCTGTAGCGTCGGGTACTTGGCGTATCCGAGAGAAACGAATCCCCAAAGCCGCTGTGTCACACTTCACACCAGCCAGGCGCACATGTTGCCAGTCGCCACCAAGAAAATGTCACATGAGCTGGAAGCTGCAAAGCCGGTGAAGCCCCCCCCCCACGAAAAAAACCACCGGACTGCTGGACCGGACTGTAGTGTGTTGTGTTGTTGTGGAGGCGGGCACGGTGCGTCCAAGAAGAGCTGGGTGAGATGTGCCGGGCGCCACCCCTCGCTTGGGAACCTCTGGAGACTCTGCTGCCCACCTTTCCTCGCGGTCTCGACGTTGTAAACTCTCTCTCTCTCTCTCCCTCCCTCTCTCGCGACGACGTGCAACTACAACCCACGCGGCTTTAAGGCGACGCGACGCGACCCCCCCAACCCCACTGCCACGGCGGTGAGAATGGGATCCGTGATCACCGGTTAATGCGTGGTGCGCAATTAAAGAGGCGCGCAGGACGCCGGTGCCACCCACGACGGGAGGTTTTCCGTGGTGAATGCGTACGGTCGGGGAATTTTAATGAGGATGTTGCTGCAGAGTTTCTGTCCTGAGCGGGAGAGTCGTGGTCTCCCTGAAATACATTGTCCTGCTGGGGGGGAAAGCTGACAGCAGGGATGGAGGTGGTGGTGGGGGGGGATAAGTTGGGCTTGGACCAGCCAACAACGTCAGAGGAAGCCCACTTCTATGGGACACCTGTAGAGTGGAAACAACTCGTGTACCATGCTGGACTACCTGGACAGGTTTAGTCCGTGTTGGCATGTAAGCCGGCTGTGCCATGGGACTCGTGATGGCCATTACACAGCACCGCATTTGTCTCAGCACCACCACCGGTACATTGCTGTGCAAATAGTAATTAAAGCCCCAGCATCTGTCTTGTCTCATGTGTGCGCACCGGCAGTTGGAGGAATGTGGATTTAAAAAAAACAAAAAAACAAAACAGAAATAATAGGATGAAGATAGAGAAGATAGAGGATAGAGATTCCCATTGCAGGACACATCAAATCCTCCTTTTTATGGGGTTATTGTGTTATAATTTGAAAAAGGTGAAGGGTATAAGTTAGCATGTGCAACGTAGGATAATTAATTAATTTATTGAAGTGTTTAAGGAAGGCATGTATGGATGAGCTTCTGCCCCAGCCTCATGGTGCTTCCTGGGTTCCTGGACAGCACCGAGCCTCCTGTTCCTCTGCAACGAGAGCTCCTTCACCCCCGACTCAAACAACAGTTCAACCCTGCATCTGTATAGGGAGGCATGCCGGCTGGTTCGGCCATTATGAGGTTAAATGACTTACCCCTCCATATGGGTGGGGGTATAGGGACCGCTATTCTCAGCTGGCTGGCGTCCTGGCATGAAACAGCACAGGACTGTACCAGAGGCCTAAATCACCACCGGGTAAACAAAGTCTGGTGTTTGCAGTACAGGGAGACAAACAGCAGCTACAAGCAGCTCATAATCACCGAGTAGGAAAGAACACACCTGGCTGACTCAGGTTTTAAACATTTCACAGGATTTTTATAAAATGGATTTCAGGTTGGATGATTTCATGTTACTAAATTAACATGTTGCAGAAATGACATGCTTCTTGAAAAGGTGCAGCAGGGTCAAGGAGCTGCTGGTAAAGAACCATCTCCAACAATCTGTTAATTGTAGTAATGAATGCAGAGACAGGATGGATTTCTAAAACTCATAATATGCAACACGGTGATGCCATAATCATAGTGATTAATCATGATCATATCTGCTCTAATGGGGAGGGGCTGCGGGGAGACAGATGCAGTAAAGTGGAGGAAAACAGCAGCACAGCCTAGTTTCCCATTCTAATGAAAGCTATACGATGGCATCAGGCGACTAATATAAACGCTTGACAGTGAAATGGTGACATAGGAACCAGCCAGACATGGATGTACTGTAATAGATCTGCAAACCCCAAAGCTGAAATTAAATAGTGTTGTTATCAATTAGACCCGCTATGCTTCATATTGTGGTATACCTCGTCTAAACAGAGTATCATTTTCCCCATTGTATGATGCAGAGGAATCGCAGCAATCACCGGTCTGGGTCATACACTGAACGTGCACTGCCCCCTACAGGCCAGAGTGCATCACCGCAGGCATTTACAAAAAGTGACTCAACATTTTGACTCGCCTCGCTGCACACGGAGAGTATGCAGGTTTTCACTCCAACGTGACTTCGCTGATTAGCACACCTCCAGCCAGCGAGGTGGAACTAATCAGTGAAATCACCATGTGTGTAAACCATTCACTATGATTACACGGTGATGCAAAAGTGGTTAACAACCTCGACAAGCCTTCATTTCGTCGTGAGTAAATAGGTTTTCTCACTATGCATTGTAATAATCTTTATAATTACTCTATTAAGGGGGAGTAATAGCCTACACCCTCACGTGTGACCAACAAATAGGTTGATAAAACGTCACTAAATAAAGGCTGTAGTCGTGCGTAATGGCTCGCGCTGGATTTTCTCCCGTTAGCTGGTGGCAACACATTGTTAATAATAGTCTGCATTGTAACAAAGCACAAACGAGTCTGTTTTATAGCACCACGAGATTCAGACTGGGCGACATACCAAGCTCCAGGTGGATCTGTCTCCCGAGTCATTAGGCACAGAGCCACTGGTGGGAGTTTGGCCCAGGAACAGCAGAACTACCAGAGTTTACTGCGGCACTTACTTTTCTGCCGTTCAACACATTAAAATGTAGTTGGTAACAGCAGAGCTTAGGCCTCCACATCGGGTTCTCTTCCATTTCTCCAAGTTCAGTCTGCTTCTTCTGAACTCTTTACGGCCCTTTATATGCAAACCAGGCTAACTGGGGGGGTTGGAAGTCATTTATAGTAAATTGTGGGCATAAGGCTATTGCATGTGCACACAATTTCATGATTATTGAGATTTATCAGGAATAAAACACGTATGAAGAGGCGTATGCAGGGTTTTTATAAATCTGACATAAACACTGTGTATGCAATTTACCTGTTTTGTGCTTCCAGATTTCTGCACCTAGATATACAAAAAGTTTTATACATTTGGGCTGGTGTAGTCTGGTTGGAGTGAAAACCTGCAAACTCTCAGCCCTCCATGGCCCATGACTGCCTGGTGTAGACAGTATCACTGCATTACTCTTCAAAATGCTGTGTTACATTAATTTTATTTTCATACAAGAAATAAAAAAATCTTATTTACAAGCATTTTCACAGAATTATGACATGGGAAGGACAATGAAAATGTAGAATTCTGAATGCATTTCATTTCTGACGGGACTTTTTCGGCGTGGACATGTCTGCTGCTACTTTGCGTTTGCGTGATGGAGTGGCTCGATTTTCCTCAGAGGCAGGTAGGTAGTACAGCTCTATAGGTGGCGTTGGCTCCTGGAGGAAAGAAAAAAACAGCCGTCTCGTGACAAGAAATATGCATCTTAATCTAAGATTGAGTCTTGAAAACTGCATTAGAAACAAGTGAAATCATCTCACCCCACTGGCAGATTTTATCACTTGCTTTAAGAAAAATTACATTTTAAGGCTGGACACAGTAATAAATAATAGTATCCAATGATAAACCCCATGAAGAGCCCCACTAACCTGCATGAGGTAGTCTGCAATGTACTCTGGCTTCAAGCATGTGACTCCATGGGAGGCGGCATCCGCTACATCGACCCGGAAGTCTCCTGGCTTCAGCCGACAGAAGTCTGCAAACAGATGAGTGGCCTCCCGGTACAAAGACGGGGAGGGACTGGGCAGGACCTGGAGACACATTAGACATGAGCGCTAGCTAGAGATAGCTCTGCATCTGCTTCATCCATTTGCTCTAATTTTATGTAGCACTTTGCTCTGACATGACCAGGAGTATTGTCAGGGCACTAAGACCGTGACCGCACTTTTTTACTATTGATTACTTGTAATGTTTGTGATCTATGACGTTAAGCTTATTCTACTGTTGCACTCTTTGAAAGTCGCTCTAGATGAGAGCATCAGCGAAATGCCTAAAATGTAAATGTGAAGTATTGCAATACAAGTAGAACACTTTTTCTACACAATTTAGTTTTTCACCACCAGAAAACACAATTTGACGGTGAAAAATGAGATGCCAATACTTAAGACTTACTGAGTTTGTACATAATGAAAGATGTTCTCCAACATGCAATTTGCTGTACAGCACCAGATAATTGTTTCCCTCTGATAAAAAGCTGCATTGAGTATCTTTTTTGAAAACTGCTGTAGTCAATATTGTGACCCAAACCCAACTCAGTTAAGAAATGGATAGATGGTGCTGGATACGGCACAACAAATAAACAGGCAGCAACCTTCGCTCCACCAGACTGCAGTAACCGCCTGAATCCTGCCTCTCTGTTCTGGTCGATGTTCAGCATGACTGTCCATCCGCTGAAGGCTCCCTGAGGACAAAGATACAGAGGCTTGTTTAGAGAGAAGAAATGTTTAATACTCAGAGCAAATCAATATGAAAAGGAAATGGAGACTGCTGTACAATATTACCACAACAGTAACAGTAACTTTAGAGTACTATGTGAGCCTGTACCTCCTGGTCTGAACGGCCTTGCAGGGCCTTTCTCCAGCGCATGGCAGCTAACGCCAGCCTCTTCTGCTGGGAGGTGATGGACGGCAAAGCATCCAGGATGGAGCTACTGCCCCACTCGTACTCCTCCTCCTGGAATACCAACACACACCTGTCATCGCTCCAATGTTCTTGCCTCCTCCACAGAGATGTATTGTAATTCAGGGTGAGAAATTAACTCTGGCCACCAAACATATGCTGGTAATTTGGCTTTGGTTGGTACGTTTGTCTACACACTCCCACCCACAGGCAGATAGCCAGCTATCATTTGGACGTCCCATTTTATTCTAAAAATCGAGCTGGCCGGTATCTTGGGATTCCCGGCCAACGGATAAAAAGATAGATTCCTGACTTGCTTCAGTGTATCAGCAGGTTTCAGACCGTTTAAGACCTTATTAATGCTACTATGAATAATATGAATTTAAGAAAAAACAAAGCCAACTATACTTTCTGACTGAACATAGCTAACCTATAAATGGACAGCAGAAGAAACAGGACAACAGGAAATAAATGACTAAGGGACATGAAGACCAACTGTGTTTAATAAAGCAGATCAAGTGTAGAAATGTGCAACACAAAGAAACTTGTCATTGCATGGTGAAAAAAATAAGACCTCTAATAACTATTTAAGGGATTTTAATACTTTTAAGGCCTTAAATTTAGCAAATTTATTGTAAGACTTCTTAAGGACCCATAGGTATACCCTGTCTGCTAGAAGCACTAAAACCGTGAAGTGTGATGTTCAGATCCTGACCTGGATGAAGTGACCCACGGAGCGACAGGCCTCCAAGTAGGAGCGGTGCAGGATCCACTTGCCGGCAGCCATTGCTGCCAGGTACTTCTCATTACGCAAGGGGTTCCCCACGATGATATGAGAGCAGCTGGGGTCAAAAGATTGCTTGTCCAGGACTACGCCTCCTGCAACCCCAAAGAGGAATAGGAAAAGACTGAAAAGTGTACAGAAGGACCTGGTGAGAAAATGGACCAACCCTTAACTTAGAAGTCATAGGTTGGATCCCTGTAACAGCCATATGTCCTGTCCAACTGTGTGACCAAGACATTCACCCCTACCCACTGACTCACTGTAAGTTGCTCTGGGTAAGAGCATCAGCTAAATGCAAAATCCTTTGATATTTCAGGGTAGAATTAAATAGAGATCACTGGTGAGCATCCCCTTATAAAAATGGACAGGCTCATGTTACCCATCTTCCCCTGCTCTACAGGTTTCTCTTCATTATTTGTAAACCATGTATTGTGACCAAATATACTATAAGAGTTTAAATATTTCACTATGCGTTGATGCCTGTCATCAACTTGAAGGTGAAGCTGAAGGTGAGTGTTAGGAAGAGCAAGGAACATGATGGAAACAAGTCCATGTGCTATGCATCACAATTGGCAGTTAACCGCTGTATGTGTTTTGCAGGCACAAGTTGTAACAAGTATTCAGCTTGTGGTGTGTAGCACAATACACGAATCACTGCAGACACTGAGCTTGCATTCTGCAGAAGGAAATCTTCCCAGAGCCCAGGGGTGGTTGCCTTTTCAATCATTAGGGAGTAGATTCTCCTACCTCCAGTCTGTGATGTTAGCTTTCTACTGCAGTTTGAATACGTCTTCGCTGTTGCAGGCCTAATTAGGAGAGAGACTCACCGAGCTCCTCTATGAGGTGACTGTAATCAATGCGTTCCTGGGGGCTGAGGGAGGAGAGCTGAAATCTTGGTGGCTCCTTTTCTTCCTCACTCTCCTCCTGAGGGAAAGAAATGACGTTTCTAGCACCAGTAGCTTGTTTGAAACAACAAGGTAGAGCAATGAAAGAAAGCGTACAGGGTGTAGAGAGAATACAGTTCTGGACCGTTGAAGTACTACATGGTCACTGCACACAAATAATCTGGTCAGTTAATGCAAACTTAAAAAACAAAAATATGTGGAGATGTCATGTGTTCATCATTGCCCCTGACATTTGCGTCAAGGCTACGAGTGCAGCAAGTTCTTGTTCACCTGTGGCTCTGGTGGTACCGGAGGGTTGGCGAGGGGGAAGGCTATGCTGGGGGCTTTAGGAGTGAGGATGTCACTTCCTGGTTCCTCTACTGGAGGGGTCATGACCCTCTGGCCCATCTGCTGGTCGATGACATCACAAGCAGCTGAGGGTTGGGAGGGGTTAAATGTTGACATCAAACACAAATGTATTCATTTTTAAAGAAGCCAAATTCTTATTTTCCTGTCATTATATATGTTTATGGTGACTTTACCCCTTTTTAAAGCCATAGGTAAATATACCTAAGTGACAGTTCAGTGTGGATGCTCGATCTCCTTCTTACCCATCTCCACCAGCTCCGAGTCAGTCATGGAGTCCCTGAGCTGAAGGCCGCTTTCTGATTGGGCGGTGGGGGGAGGGGGTATTGCGAAGGGCTCAGAGTGCTGTGAGGGGCTACCAGGCCACTGTAAATTGTCAGCCAGCTTGGCCCTCTCTTCCCTGGCAGTAGGGTCGTCCCAAACTATCTGTTCACTCTGGGAGGGCTCTGTGTTTAGGTCCATGAGTGCTTCTCTGGAAACCCTGGAGGAGAGAATGATCAAATGGATTCAGTACAAACTGGGAGTGTGTGAAGCCTATGAAACAAGATAATTAACACTTTTAAACTTTTAAAAACCTCGGAGCTGTCCAGTAAAAGCTCAGTCTTCAGTTTCTAATCCACTCCAATTTTCAAAACAGTGATGCAAGCTGGCTTCTCCAACCTCTAGGCTACCACCACTCTGCTGTTACATTGTCTACACTGTTGGAGCTGTACAGTCTTAACATGCACTGAATATAGTTGCCTGACTGACACATTTGCTGCACTGCACGTTGCACTATTTGAACTTTGGACTTAACTTACATCCCCATCCTTGAGTTTCCTAGCTCTTACTACTATCCAGTCCTAACACAGAGAGTTTCCAGTTTCCATGTTAAAGTGTGTGACCATAAATTGACTGCACCCCACAGGTAGGCAGCTACCTCAGAGCTTCTAGAGTGCGTCTGCTCCCGCTGCGTCCGACCCGGGACCCGTCAGGCGTGTGGGGGCCTGAGTCGGTCCCTCCTGAGCCCATTCTGGTGAGTCGGGCTGAGGCGCGCCTCCCCGTGGTCAGCTTGGTGGCTGACATGATCTCCTGGAGCTGTCTTTGCAAGTTCTCCCTCATTTTCAGAGTTTCTGACATATCTAAGGAAACAGATAAGCAAGCAAATTCATCACTATGTTCATATCATAAACTGTTAATAGTCCAGTTAAGGTAGAAGCTATTTGGTATTAAATATGGTAAACCCACCCGTCCTCTCCGTGGTGTCCTGTGCCTCTTGATCTACCTCTCCATTACTTACACGACGGGAGGTTGTGGCTTCTTCCGTGGCGCTGTGATCAGACTGAAGGGGAGGCAAAAATTAGGAGGGATACCCCCCATGTCCACCAGGACGGATGTAAGTTTAAAGCACCGCTCCTGCTGTTGCTGAGCCACAAAGTGTATTTGAAGTATGCCGCTCTTTTTGTTAAAAGTTGGACTCAAGTTACACTTCTAGCTCTTGCTCTGACCACTAAAAACAGATTAAACTCTCAGCGCTGTCAGGAACATGCAACAATATGTCAACATGAGGTTCTGGGTGGAGACATAGCCTTTGTTTTGTGAGTATACAAAGAGTGCAGGGTCAGCCACAGCTATTCAGTGTCTTGCTCAAGAATACTTCAGCAGGGTTGATTGCTGACACAGGGGCTTGAACCCAGGTTGAAGGGCAGCCTCCATACTCACTATGCCAACCTGCTGCCTCAGTGACCTGAATCTTGACTGTGGCCACACAGTATATACAAACACAAAGGTGACCCACCTTGCTCTCCTGGGCCTCAGCGATGTGTCTGAGTTGGGTGCGTGAGAAAGGCGGTGACCTCTGGGAGATGTCTGGCACCTGGCTGAGGTTCAGGCTCATCTTTGGGTTGTAGGTGAAAGGATACAGAGACTCCGAGACATGCCTCTGCTCCTCGGCACACTGCACAAGACGGCACCGGTAAGTTGTTAGTGCCCACACACGATATGAATGTGCATTAGAGCGGTCACAAGAATTATGAGGGAAAACTCAAAACTGAACGTTCGACCTGTCTACAAAAGTAGCATATCAAAGCTGTGTGTGATTAGTCATCCTGCTATCAAATAGGATGCTAACTTCCCCAGGTGGTGTAAGCTATGTGAATAGTAAATGCTAATAGAATGCACGGAGCAGTACCTACGACCATTAAATTGAGGTCCCAGATCACATCTAAAGTGTAGCTACCTTACACATCAAAATCTTCATGAAGACACGATTTCTTTACAAGCTTGTGTAAGCAATAACAACAAAATATTCTGCATGATTTCAGAACGTCAGCCGTACTGTGAGTAGTAAAATGTTCACATCTCTCGTTGTAGTGCTCCACAGAGTAACCGTATACTAGAGGTTGGGCTTCATTTATATTTGATGCTGGGAAACCTACAGCCTGTAGCCAGTGTTGGGACACCACATGCAGCCCTCTCTCCTTCACTCCTCTGTACTCCCGTGTGTTGTCCCCCACGCGGCCCTGGTAGATGTAGTGGGTCACCGTGTCGTCACAAGACCACCTGAACAAAGTTGAGAGAGATGTACGCTTATTAAACCGATGAAAGCTAGGAGTGATCACTGTTTATTACTCAAATCTGCAGTCATATTTAACGTCAACGTCATAATTGCAAAGACATGTTGAATACCTGAAGTCTGCTCCGAGAGACGCAGCAATGGCGTTTAGTTCACCTTGCATTTTGCTCAGCTTCTTTCCCACACAGATCACAACACCAGTCAGAGGACTGGGTTCCTTCTTTGGGACCTGTACACACAAAAATGGGAAGCCTTTTGTTTGTATGCGTCTCGGGTGATATCTATCATCTACTCTATCATATGTCCACTGTCCCCTTGTGCTAAATATGCAGTTCTTTTGTCTTGTATGTTTATGTGTATTCACCTCCTGCTCAGTTGTCCTCAACTGCGGACTAGCGGTGAGTGCCTGCATGTCTGAGGTGTGGCTGCGGGTGCTGTTGGCCAGAGCCACCTGCAGATTCCTATTGACGACATCAGTCAGCGGGGTTTCCACCTTCTCTCCAGGCTTAGACCGTCCCCCTGGAGTGTCCAACGCTCCTAGAGCATCCTAAACAAAAAGGGACAGCCAATCTATTTACTGTATATTTAAGTCAAACAGTAACTGTCACAATAACACAATCTAAATCCTAGAGTTCATGCAGTTTTGTAACAACCCAGCACTAGCTAGTGGATCAACACCCGCCATTTCATTGTTCAAACCCAGAGCTGTGGAAATCCGACCTTGACGTTGAAGGAGGGTCTGAAAAGCTGGTCTCTGCTGAGGAAGCGAGAGGGAGTGTCCAGCTGCAGTAAGGGCTCCTTCTGAGGGGGGTTCCTCCTACTACCCTCCTGGCCTCGTACAGGGGTACTGGTGTCCTCTTTGGGCTTCATCTGGTCCAACACGGAGCGGAACATCTTGCTCTGGAAGCGACCCGTGTCCAGAGGGGTGACGGCCTTACCACTCTGCAGACCCAGCAAGGGGATCTCAGGGGAGGAACGCACTGGAGGAGGCATTAGTGGCTTCTGGGAACCACCAACAAAACTCTCATCGTCCCTCTCTGTGGAACAGGGGAATAAAGTCATTCTCACAACAAATGAAGCCATGACATGCCTGACAAAATTGAGTCAATAACAACAATAATAATACACTTAATAATAAAAACTAAAAGAAAAAAAGTCTGAAAACATAAATTCTTGGTCGATCTATGACTTGCATCATCTGTCATGCTCTACATCCATCCAGATGCAAATCAAACCAATCAAATGCTTTTGCTACAAATATGCTTCTACCAGAGGCATCTCTCTCACCTGGTGATGGTGGTAGGTCAACTAGAAAATGCTCCTCCTCTGCCCTCTGTCCTGTCCTTGCAGACTCTAGTATCCATCGCATGGTGACAGCTGGAAGCCCCCATTTCTTTGCTGCCTGGTATTTGGTGCCTTCTGGGCTCTGCAACACCAGGTGAGTGCTGGCCAGCATGCCTTTCTTTTGGTTGGCCATGCGCACAAAGTAATCCTGCACACTGCAGGAGGGAGGGGAGGAAAGAGACAGGTCACTCACAATGGTCAGGCCAACAGAGGGTAGAAGTATGAAGTAAAACAACTGAATGTGTGTTGGAATGGTTTGTCCAGCCCGGTGTTTCCTTTTATATTCATACTGCAGTGTGGAACTGATCCAGGAGCGAACCCAGATCTCAGGACCAAAATATCCCTCCCCCATGATCTACAAAGAATAACTCTACAAGAAACTAAGCCCCTAATGTTTATGTGTGCAAGAAAAAGAGTGTGTGTGTGTGTGTGTGTGTGTGTGTGTGTGTGTGTGTGTGTGTGTGTGTGTGTGTGTGGTTAGACTGCAAGGTAGCCGTACTTAGCTCCGAGGTGCTTGGCCAGCTCCACCAGGGACTCCCTCTCTGCTCCGGTGAACTGGCTGACGGACAGAACACAGTCTCTGAGAGGAGAGCGGCCCTCCATCACAGGAACTGGGGTGAACAAAGGGTTGGAGGAAAGCTGCAGAACACACTCCTTTTCCACACACATGGCCTGAAAGACATAAACAAGAGAGAAATATGACCATCGGGTATGAAACCACACCACAAAACCGATAGAAAACAAAGCATTTTAAATCAAGCTTTAAGATAGATAGGCATTTTATTTATCTCGGAGAGAAATTTGATTGTCACAGTAGCAACAAAATTGAGATAATAGAAAACTCTCTAATAAAAGATAAAAAATAAGAATACTGTATTTGCCCCCCTGCACAATCACCTGACATATTAACACCTGAAAGAGTAATCACAGTGAATGCTGTGTCCCCCCCTATACAAAATCAATATTTGGCACAGCAAGCAAACAATGGGGTTGCCTAGAGAATAAAACATGCATCTGATCTTACCAGCCAGGTGTCAGTGACCACCTCGTCCACTGTGGCCTCCACCTCGCAGCCTAACAGCGGGACCACAGCATAGTCTGCCACAGCTCGTGTACGACCCACCAGCACCCTGCCTGCATTCTCTGTCACCAGCAAAGACAGCTGGGCCTCAGCTTCAGTACCAAAGCCAACCAAGAGGAAACGCTTCCCAGCAAACAGGCCTGCCTCGCTGGCCTCCTGCAGGCTGGAGTCTGGCTCTGGTCCACTGGTCTGGTCTGGGGCCCAGGGCCCAGGTTGGGGCTCAGCAGCTGTACTGCTGCACCTCCTGCTGCTGTCCTCTGCTGCCAGGGGCATTTCAACTAGAGGAGAAAAGGAGAATAAAATGTAATCTGTTGAGTTCTATGCAAGGAATAAGCATGCTTATTGATTATAATCTTACATAAATACATGTAATCTTATATAGATGTTCAAAGCAACCCTAACCCTATGAAATGTCTTCATCACAAAAACACAACACAAAAACTTTAGTCTTTGCCTCTACACTACAGATGCTCACCTACTGTACGGTCATCATCCATGTACTGAGACAGCAGATCCTCCTCTGCCCTCTTGTGCCTGGGAGTGCTGGGGCTGGCGACAGGGGGAGCGGCTGAAGTGAAGCTGGATCGGGAGGTGGGGGTGGGAGGGGCGGGCATGGCTACAGCAGCAGCAGCAGGGGGTAGACAGTCAGGGTGGAGGTAGCCCACCTCTGCAAGCAGCCTGCCTCTGGAAAAACTGTCTAGCAGCCACTGCACTGTGACTACATGGGGCCTAGGAAATACCATGCAGAGACATAAGGCTTTTAGCACCTACACATCACATCAGCAAGCACTCATTTATCTTGTGTACCCTAAATTTGTTGAACTGCAACATGTGTACTCCCCGCACTACGGCCCCACTTCCCTGGGTATTCAATTATACGCTCTTCTTCTGTATTGTCTCATTACTGCAACAATGTATTGTGTTGCATGACTTCCTGCAAACCAAATTTTCCAGTAGGGACAATAAGGTCTTTGAAGGTAGCCTAATAGGCTTAAAACAGACTAGATTGTGATGGTATAAGTGAGGGGGGAGAATATACAAATAGTAAAACATTTCAGTAGTTCAGACCTATGAGTGGCTTTGGACAGGAAGGTCTTGAGGTCCTGGTCTGGCTCTCCTATGACTACATGCGTGAGGTCTTCACTGGGTTGGTTGAAGCGCAGGCCACCTGCGGCGTTCACCAGGCGCCGCAGCTTCTCCAGTTTCTTCCCTGGCAGGCCGCACAGATACAGCTGTGTGGGAAAAAAACATTGTGAAATAATGCACCAAATTTGTCTTTGCTTCACAACTTCAATCAGGAAGGGACTAGAACATGAAATAAATAAATAACAATCAGTAAAAGGCAATCACTCTTCCACGTGATTTTGAGCAGGAATTGCTGCATTTTTTTTTTTACTGCTAATGACTATCAAGAGAAAATGGAGGCCCTCTATTTACCTTACAGCCGTCCAGTAGATCATCAGCAGGGCAGACGGTGAGGTCCAGGCTATCTATGGGGTCTGGAGCTTCCAAACGGCTGAGGGTGGCGTTGGTGACGGCTGTGTCATTTATTGTCATGCTGGCATTGACAGAGATGTGGCTCAAGCCCAACAAAGATGGACCCTCTGGAGTTGAAAAACAAACAAACAAGTTAAGTCATTATTACAATATAAAAAGGTCTAAATATCCAACTCTGAAACACACTACAAGAGAAAACTGTTGTGTACAACTCAAATTACACTAGACAAAAACAAGACAAAAGGGCAATGTTACAAAATAAATAAAAAATGGACTGCAGATCGTTGGCTCACCCTCCTTCTTGCTGGTGCCAGTAGGGGTGGAAGTGTGCGGTCGGCTGTCCTTTGCTGCATTGCGCTCCACAGTGTAGCGGCTCTCGTCCTGACAGAAGCCCTTGTCTATGCTGTCAAACAGCCAATGCAAAGATACGCAATACACATTCCACTTCCGCGCACACTCATACTTCTGACCTGCAAATGAACACAAATAATCAGAATCTAATTAATAGTAATGCACATACTAAGGGCCAATCCCAATACACCCCTAAACCGTACCCCTTGGCCCTACCCCTCCGTTTTGCGCGTTCACGTGAAGGGGTAGGGCTGTCCCAATACTCTATTTTCGAAGGCGGAGGGCCAAGCCGAAGGGGTTTGTAGCCCTTCAAACGGAGATTTTTCAGAGGCACACTTCAAACCAAGGGCTACCCAGAATGCCCTGCGAATCTCTGGAAGTAACAGGAAGATCATGGGGACCGCTACGCTACCATCCGAAGTGAACCACAAATGTAGTATTTTCTTCGTTAATAAAGAGTTAAAAAATATTCCAACCGTGGTATTATCTTAGTTTAATGTCGTTTCAATGTATTATGGACCTTTTCTTTATAAAAAGCATAACAAAAAAATCGCTAATATGCCGATGTCTCTACTTCATTAGTTAGTTACGTTACAACATTGTTTTAGGCTGATTTGTGCATGACAGTCCCGCATTTTGACATATTTACATGTCGCATTTCCCCCTTTGATGGTATATGATGAAATATAACTAAAGTCCAGCAGCGAAGTTGCTGCACTTGTTACGGCTCCTCTAATATCAGTGCAGACTGGCAGGGTAACGTTAGGAGCGTCTTGCTAGACTACAGAGCACCGCTAACGCTATTCTGTCATGAAGTGGACTGGTAATGAAGCAGTGGGCTTTTTTATTTGATGACTTGTTTGATCGATTGGTAGCGTGAAACGTATAAGTTGTGAACGAATCGCGAGCGTCCATGCTTTTCTATCTCCATCAGATGAACGGCAAATGTCACTGTGATAATACCATTGTTGCCATAGTAATCTCCGACAACAAACTCGTCCCATCTGCTTATCGATGACGTATCAGCGTCGAAGTGCGATCCCAATACTTAGGGAGATATTTTCTAGCCCTACCCCTTGGCCCTCGATAGCGAGGGCCAAGGGGTAGGGCCAAGCCGAAGCCATAGGGGTACAAATAAGGATTGGGATTGGGCCTAATTGCGTGGCTAAAATGATAATTCTGGTTAGACTGCTAGATATGGTGATCACAAAAATTAGTTACGATTATTGGTCTCGATTTGGAAAACAGAATTATTTTATTGCACTATATATCAACATCTTCACTATTTTCAACTACAGCTAGTGCTCTACTGTACATTACATTGATTAGGTGTTTCAATAATGCAGAATTCTACAAATATTAATATTAATAACTGAGTGTTAAGAAAGAATGAGGGCCAGTGGGCCTGAACTGTTGGTGACTTGCCTGTTGGCTCACTAACGATGAGGTGAGTGCACTCATTCATTTTTAGCTGTCCAGTGTAGGTGGCTCCATGCTGCTGGCACAGCCGCTGCACCTCTTTGCGCTCCACACTGGAGAGGCCTGTTACACAAACAGTACAGCCAAGCAGCACAGGGCACATGTACTCCTCCATAGGCAAGTCTGTATACCTGAAAAGGCTGAGGGAGACAGACAGATGTTTCTTTGAAGAGCTTCATTACAAAATGAGATAACTGCCTAATCTAATTATTTTTTTCATTTCATTCAAATTAATATTTTGGATTAGAATTCATTTGTCCGAGTAAAGAATCATAAAATATGCATGTTTATTTCCAGAATTAGACTGGATTACTGTTATTATGATAAGGAAATGTACAACTATGTACATGACAGGTCACCAACAAACAAATCCGTTGCAACAGGCAACCAGTTCATGGACTTTGTCATGCAGATATCAAAACAGATGTTTGGAGTGTAAATACCTGTCCTGAGATTTCTCCCAGCAGGCTTTGATCCATGTTGGCAGCAGGATGGGTTTGCCAAGGCTGGCAGCCACCAGGTATTTCTTGCTGCCCACCTCCCCTGCTATCAGGTGAGTCACAGACACATTAAGGTCAAGATAGACCCGTCCGCCCATTAGCTGCACCAGGTCCATCACCTCGGTCTGTAGACGTAGACAGACACACATTTTAACTTCATTCCCTATCCCTTCATCACTATGACACAGATTCAGACTGTGTAGTTACATGGGTCTTACACAGATTGAGAGCCACATGTTTGAGTTGTCCACATGTTCAGACAATTCACTCTGGGCATTGAGAATTTTTGGTGTGGTTGCTGATATAGGCTACTAGGCTCAGAGTTTTCCCTACCACTGAATAGGTGGGGTGGGTCTTAAGGAACTGTTATGAAGAGTTTTAGTATCACATGATGGTCTAAATGTTGTTACAGAGACTTTTCCATCCTGCCAAGAATAGACTTCTGGCTGAAACACAGGCATTTTTGGCATGGTGTGAATCAGGCCCTAAATGTCTAACATCAATGTAATTAACTCAACTCTAATTATAATAACTTTCCTAATGAGGTCCAGAAAAACAAGCCTCACAAGTTACCGCGCACGCACATGCACACACACACACACACACAGACACAGACACAGACACACACACACACACACACAGACACAGACACAGACACAGAATCCAATGTGCAATTAGAGCGAGAGGCAGTAAACTAACCCGTAACGCCTTGTCCAGGCTGGTGCAAGACACAGTGACGTCAGCCATAGCCATGTTATAGACGGGCTTCTCTGCTTTGGGAACACAGCGCTGCTGCTGCAGGCAGTACAACACCACCAGTGGACTCACCACTCTACAGCCAAGCTACACACAGTGTGATAAATGAAGGAGAGACAGAAAGCAACAATTAACCTCGATGGTAGCGAGTAACCACTTTCTTGTTACAATCAGGAACCATGATTAGATGTATGAAAGTTCAAAGCTAGACCTTTTTGCAGTGGAGGAAGGCTGCAGTGGAGAAGTTGCTGAAGACGAACAGAGACTTGTCTTTATGGTCCAGCTGTAAAGCAGTGGTCTCATCAATGGTCTTTACATGCTTCTCAGACTGCAGCTCCAAGATGGCCTGTATGGACATAAAACAAAAACAAACATCAACAAACAAAGATAGATTCAGACAGGCCAATATGTAGGCCTATAACAGCTGTACCTGAGTTTAAAGTCAGATTGTGGCCCTTACCTCATAAGCCTTGAGAGCAGACTCTGTCTTTTGTCCTTTAGTTTCTACAAACTTCACAATGAAGCCTTCCCTGTCTCCTTTAGACATGGTGAACCTGTGTTAGGACGAGTGTACAAACGGACTTTAGTTAGCTGGCTAGCCTTGGCAGAAATCTCCAAGTTTACATTACAATTAACGTTGGCAAAGAATATTGTTACGTCTTTGACTGCATTGAGCCAGCTTGCCACCTTGTGATTAACAAGGGCTACGAGTTACTAACAGCACCAACAGTGTTACCGTTAGCTAACAGTGTTACTTACCTCCTCCTAGGTGGACTCAAACCGTCAGAAAATTTAGAGGCAGTATTTATTTTCACGACAGTCAAGAGCTCCAGCCACTACACATAGTCACGGGGAATTAACATGTCTTGTCAGCTCGCAGGTACTCCAATACTGAGCTATCAAATAAAACAGCTCAGCTCTATTATCTTCTCAGTTATATAGTCAGAGCCAGTGCTATTTGAAAAGAACCGTGTGGCACCGTTTAGCTTTGAAACAAAAACAAAAATGTTTGTGGACCATGACAACTCATAGTATCATAACCGGAAGATAATCCTTCTCCGCGGTTAGGAAACAGTAAGAAAAAAATAAATAGGATAAAAGCCAAATCACAATAGGCAAAATAACAAAGATATATGTTGATGTACGTATTCGCGCCAATAGCGTAACGTCCGGTGTTACATACTATTCCGTCCGTCCAGACGTCAGTGCTCAACAGACAAGCCCCACCTCTCCACACACACACAAAAGTACTTTCAATAAAAGATATTGTGGACTTCTTTCATAAATGCAAGAACAAAATAAGAGATAGCTATACAATAAATGTTGATATTAATTAGCATACCTATATTAAGGTATGCTATATTAGCATAAGTATATTGTAAAGTGTATTATAAAACTAAAGAGGCACAAGTACAATTTCCTATTTAAACATTAAAATGACAATAACAAATACACCAAGATCAACATTAAGATTATGTAACATTAACACTTGTTTATGCATCTGATGCATAGTTAAATGGACATCAGCATTCATTCTCTAGGGAGACATGGCTCATTGACAGAATGGTGAGCATTAGGTTAGTTAGAACTTTTACAGGTCTTGTTTGTTAATGTCTCTCAGTGTCTGTGTGCTTTCATGTATAATGTTTTATTCAGTTATGCAATTGACTCATATCCTACAGTATGTGCCCATCGTTATGTGACTTTTGCCTATGTCACTTCAAGTGAAATATTTTATTGTTGTTGCTTTTTTTGTTTGTTTTTACAGGCAATGTCCTTAACATCTACCCAGGGACTGCAGATGAAAACTACCCTACTTTGTCTAAATCTGGCACATTTACATTAGACTAATGTTGATTCATGTCTATTTAAAATAAATAAATAAATCTGATCCGGTATAATGGTATATGTTACATGAACCTACAGGCAGTTGTGAGGTTTTCAAGAGAATTATTCTCATTTTTAAGTTTTCATATCGTTTCTAATTTCTCAAATCTGTGACTTTAAATGGAGGCTCCTTGAAGTATCTCCTTTTGAGAATATAAAATTTGGATTTAATAATCACATTATATAACTTTCATTGTTGGAAAAAGTGGGACTATTAAAATCAGTGAAGCATCAGTCTCTGAAATTGATCTCTTTACTCTATTTAAATTTCAGCTCCAATAGCGAATGCATCCAGAATATATTCAAAATACATGTTCAAATATTTCTTTTCATGATTTCACAAAAGGAGAAACTGTTGTGTATTCTCAGAAGGAATTTGCAAATTATGGAATATGTATTTATGTACTTTATTCGGGAGTACATATTAACATGTATAATGTTCTTTTGTTTCCTGTTAAACTAATTCCATCGATATTTACTAAGTGTAGTAACAGAATCTTTACTAGCCTACAAGTAATGATTGTGTTATATGGAATGGAATCACCATGTTCAATTCAATGTAATAAACCTTTGTACCAACATGGAAGCCTTTTCTCACTGTGAAATGAAGCCAACCACCAGACGATGACATGATGACTTTGAGTCACTTTACTCCCCAAGAAAATCCCCATTAATTATCCCCAATTAGGAAAAACAGTGTTTCCTTCAGTGAATGGTTGTAATTGGAAGATCGACAATGTACAGAGATGATTCCTTAAATCTGTCTTGACAAACACAAATGCAAATACAGAAGAACAACACTGTGGGTTCCCTTTTATTCTTAAAATTTTATGTACAAGTGTGACTGATTTATTTATTTTTTAATGTACATTCAATATAGAAAGTTTATATACGTAATATTACATTGAACATTTCACAATTGCACTAGTCTTTCACATAGATTCATAATCAGTCAGTATCATTCCTCATGTCTTAGCAGATGCTCATTTCTGGTGGCAAAAGGTTATTATTCACCTATAAATATTCTAGTGCTTTTTGCATTCTGGGGGGAAGGAAAATCACATAAAAAATGTGGAGGCAGAAAGGGTAGTCTTCAAATAGAGAGAGCAGAATGAAATATGAAACAAGATCATTATAGTGGGGACTGGACACAAGGAGAGTAGATCTGTGTCAATTTCAAAATGGCCAGACCAAACTAGACCAGACAAGAGGTCAGCATCAGTCTGACCTGACTAGGAGAAATGGGGCAGAGAAATAACACAAAACTATGATGTGAGTTCCTATTTTAAATGTCTTTTCTTTTCCATATAACATTATAAACTAGTAAATGACATTATATTAATGTAAGAGGTGGACAGGTCCTGTGCACGTGTCACAGATATTCTGCTAGAGGACAAATGGCTTTGTCCTGTAATCTCAAACCAGGGTTTGTACTCAATTAGACTGGATTGAAGGTAAGTGTTGCCAATCAGGATGTGATGGAGAGGAAGAAGATAAGAATGGAGGAGAGACTGATTTATATATATATAAATTTATATATATATATCCCTCAGTCTTCCAAAGTCTTTATCCCACAAAAAATAAATCAACAGTAAAAAATATATTCATACAAAAAGTAAACTATTTTTGTGTCATTGGAAGAAACAAGAAACAAGGACAAGAACAAACAAATGTGGTCATCGTTTAAAACAATTAGAAAGTGTTTATGAAAACTTGAACGCTGTTTCGAGGGGGGGAGGAGAGTGATACTTAAGGAGGTGTTGCGGACATTTTGGTGACAGTCAATGACGGCCAGTTCTCCTCGGTCTCCCTCTCTCCATCCCCTCGTCTGGGAGCTGAACAGTCCCTCTGAGCTGCGGCTGTGAAGCCGCAGGGCAGTCCGGGCGCCTGAGCATGACTGTCTGAGTGTTTGGTCAGCCAAGGCCTCCAATGTCGTTGTCCACGGGGGGTGGGACGTTGGGCATTACTGTGGTGCCAGTTCCTGCTGTAAGGTAGCCTGCTACTCCTGGACCTAGACGTGGCAGGACAACAGAGTGGATAAGACACAGCGAGCGGTGTGACCAGGCTGGTCATCTGGAGGACTAGTGGTTATCTACTAGGACGTCTTAAACTAAAACACATGAGGGTGGGGGTGTCAGGGTAAGAAATTCACTTTTTCAGAGCACATTTTTTGCCTTCATCTGATTTTTAGAAGAATGTTGGTCCTTTTCGGGTGCAATTATAAAACTATGAAATAATAGATATGCATTGCATATTGCATAAACACAAACAAATATACCATCACATAAACTGTAACAATCTGAGATAATTTCTCCTCAACTGTTCGGTAAATGATTAAGATGAAAAACCTATTTTACTGTTTTATTTTCATTTTGTGTACGCCAGTTAACAAGAGTCAGGTATAGTACAAACTGGAACACATTTGTCTCAATTCATTGTTTTCATTGATGCAGTGGTTTCTGTGGACTTGGCATTTTCTTTAACTGCTGCCAGCAACTTTCTACTGCTTCAGGCTGCATTCTTGGCTGTTTTCTGATCAGAAAATGCTCCGTTTTTCTCACCCAGAACACACTAGAAATCCCACACACTCCCATGAATGACTTTAGTTGCATTCATGCATGAATATATATGACAGGGTGAGATGCAAAAAACGTATTAATTTATTAATTCCACAGCCATTTTATAATCATTTCTGACCCTGGTGTTAATGTGGTAAAGAGTTAGTGGATGCAGACAGCGTTTCATGGACTGATGCTAGGATGTTATCTTCTCACAATCAGCCTTGTGAAGATGGGGACGTGGGAATGGAAGATGGAGTGTGGGACAAAGATGGAGGTAAAGAGGCAAGGGATGGCAGAAGGAGCAAGGTCAAAGTCTACCTGCATCAGAGCAAGAGAGAGGAGGGCTGCGAAGGCCCAGCTCAGGTGTCTAGAGCCCACCTCGCAGTGGGCTACTGGCGGCCAGGAGAGAAGGAGTGGATACCCCTGAGGAGGAAATGTAGTGGAGAAAGAGGAAGGGAAGGGCACAGCAAGGAAGATAGAGGTAGAGAGAAAAAGGGTTGCAGGGTTGTAAGAGAGGCACTAAGCAAAAGTGAGGAGTCAGCCACAAGGTGGTTTTAAGGAAAAAGCAAAGCATTGAGATTCAACATCAGCTCAGAGAAAGGCACAAGACTTACCTTTTAAAAGAAGTCAGCAGCTTGGCTTGTTAAGCATGTGTTGGGTTTTGTGATATGGTATGATTGTGTAACTGTGGGTCAAGGTAACGGCAATATTGTACCTGTCAGGTAGCCTGCAGTCTGAGACTCTGAGATGAAAAGGTCATGTTTCTGGTCTTTGAAGGCACTCCACACTGTCGACCTGGCTAGAATCTCATTCACCTGCAAAGCAGAGGTCGGTGCAGCGGTTTCAAATTCAGATGAATGCCAGCACAGTGGAATTTTAATCAACGTAAAAGACAAGATGAACAATGCTACCATCCATCCAACAGCTGTATCCTATTATACCTGTTCTCCATACTGCAGACTGCGCGTCATGGACTTCAGAGCCTTTACTATCTGGGCCTTGGTGGCTGAAGGGTTGTCTAACGTCTCCAGGCCTATTCCTTCCAGTAGCTTCAGGAGGTAAGGAACCAGCTCCACTCTTAGAGCCTGTGGAGTTCATAACGCCATGCAGTCATCATCAATTCAATAACACTACCTGATCATCAAACATGGCGTGAGGAAACCAGTTTACCTGCGCCACTAGGTCCGTCTGCTCCTTCTGGAACATGCGGTTGAGAGCTTCACAAGCCAATCCGGCCATGTCCGCCCTCACTTTCATTCCAGTCATCAGAGGGCCAATAGTATCCAGAGAGGCCATGGAGCGTACACACAGCTGCACACACACAACAGGATGCCATTACATTACTTTTTTTTTTATTTATTATTCCAAGCCTTACATTCCTGACTGGATTTCAAGATGTTGGTTGGCATTAAAGATCATGTATGGTGATAGTGGCTGGGCAATATGACCTGTCAACTAGCCTGATATCAGTACAGTTCAGGATAATTCTTCACATCAAATATCACTATATGTGACAGTGCGTCTACAAGTGTGTGGCCATATCTGTACTGGAAATGAACAGTCCCTGATTAAATTCATTTTCCATACCTGTGCAGGACTCCTTTGACTGATGGGGAACGACATCTGTGGAACGACATCTAATCTACTTATGTACTTATCATCTGCTTGAGTAAGCGACAGGGTCTGCTAGCTCACCTCATTGTCAGAGATTACGTGGATGAGGCGGATGGAGCTCTTGGGCACGGCGTTGTTCTTGTGGTTGAGCGCTGCCAGGACGCGGGGCAGGTGACCGAGAGGAGGAACCTGGTCGGCCAGCTGGCTCTGTGTGCTGAACAGACACACTGCTGCCGTGGTAACCGTCTCCAGGGCCTCACCCTGCAGGGGACCAGAGGTGTCGGTGAGAAGAGAATAATGCTGGAGTAAGAAAACAGACGCACACAGATAAAACAAAGATCATAATTCTGCTTCTCGGTGAGACTCACATTGGGGTTGTTTTTCTCCAACAGCTCAGTAAGGGTCTCCAAGAGGGACACCAGGAACTCCCGTGGTTTGCGCAGGACCCAGCCCGGCTGAGCGATGAAGATACGCAGGAAGACTCCTCCCACTTCCAGCTCACCCTGTCCTGCTCCATACGCCACAGTGAAGTCTTCTGGCAACTGAACACACAATAGTTTAATGTCTCATTGGAGAGGGATGGAGGGGATGTCGAGTAGCATGTGGTGGTGGGTTGGTGTGGGGGGATATGGGGTAAAAATGATGACAATGTAAGATGGTAATGTTATGACAGTATTGTACAAACTCTGTCTCAATAAAAATGTCACATTCAAGCATATATAACACATGAAGGCATCTATGCATGATTGTACTTACTCTCCAGTTCACATCAGGATTATCCTTCTGCTGTTTAAAGTGCCTGGAAAAGATGAGAGAAAATAAAGTACATGACATGAAGAACATAATTTAAGACAGCTATGGTGGCAGTACTCGTACTTATAACTTATGCTTGCTGGGATACTGAACTATCTCACAGCGGTCACCATGTTGGCTACTCTGTTAACTACGAGTGAAGTAGTTTAATTGGAACAGTATGTCGTACTCAAGCATCATCTCTCGGACAGTGGTGGAGACAGTCTCCCTAGAGCCGTCATTCCAGATTAGCTCAGGGTTCTCGTGCGTTCCCTCAAATATGTGCACTGCTGCCTCGGCGTTGTCTCGCATGGCATCCATAAACACACCCGGTAGGAAGCGAATCAGCGTCAGCCGCACCTGGGAGAGAGCAGGTGATGAAAGGGTTTAGAGAGGATACATGAGAGGCCAATTAGTCCCCAAAATATTAAGCATCCAGGTAGATCCACTGTGAAAAAGTGACAGTGTTTCTGAAAATTAAACAGATTGCAACAAGTACACGTCATCCCCCACAAATGGTGCAAGCACCCCTTGGGGCAATCAGTGATCAGTGGTCCTCAAATCGGGGCCCCGGGGTCCAGAGTACTGCTGGTTTTCTATTCTGCCAGGTAGTTTCTAGCTGTCTAATCAGGGTTTGATTAAGACCTGGGATGCCAAGTGAATGCAATTAACTTCCTGGTAGGAGAGAAAACCAGCAGCACTCTGGACCCTGAGGGCCAGGATTTGAGGAGCTTTGATCTACATTACTATGCACCATGCAACTGTCTGGGCACAGGCAGTCCAAAGAACAGTGGAAAAAGAACAAGTTACTGTTTAGACTCACCTTTGGCCCAACCAGCTTGTCAGAGGTCATCTTGGAGAAGAGCTCTGCAGTCTGCGAGCGAACCTGCGGGTGTGTGGAGTTACAGAAGAGGTCCAGCAGGTAGATCAGAGCACCTGAAAGGCCACCAGGGACAGAGAGGTTACTATGAGCAGACATAAACAGGGAATACTTTTCACACAAACAAAAATGTAGTAGTACACTGACCTTTAGCCATTGCCTCTTTGACTATCTTTGTATTGGAGGTCAAGGCATACAGGGTTTCCAGCACAAGTTGCCTGCCTAAAAGTAGCAAAAAGAATACAATGCACAATGTTTTTCTGCAAAGACACAAAATTGTGATTAAAAAAACCCTACAAAAGGTAAGACAATGTGTTGTTTTCTGTCTGGATGAGTAGGTGCTCTTACTGGAAGGGAGAGAGTGCAGCAGCACCAGAAGGTTGGACAACACCAGGGACTCAGCAATGTTGCTCACACATTCTTGGTTGGCTGTCACAGTATTCACAACCTATTGGGGTAACCAATACAATTAAAACGTAAGGACTTTAAAAACTGGGGATATTAAGACTTTCTTTCAGAGAAAATATGGATTACAAAGACTTTGGCTGTACCTCCAAAGCCAGCTGCTGCACTCGACCAGCTCCGTGAACCCGCAACAAGGAGAAGAGCAGCTTGAAATGACCGATGCACTCTGACTCTGAGCCTGTAGTCATACAGAGAGCACTGCTTAGAAGAAGACCACCTAGCAGAATTCATCCATTTCAATTCCATAACAGGATATTTGTGTTCTACGTAATTCGAATTAGGACTGTCATGTCTCACCAGGGTTGTTCTTGATGACGTTACGGAGGGCCTCCAGGGCCATCTCAGCGAAGCGGAGCCGCTCAGCATGCTGCTGGGACTCCACCTTGTTAGTCTGGCTCATGGCCAGTAAAGTGTGGAGGTACTGGGCCTGCGAGCCAACGTAGTCCAGAAGACTGGCCGCAAATGCCTTGGGATACTTAACACAGAGGGTAGAACACACCATTAGAGCATGGCCTGCTAAATGAGAAAGAATATTGACGATGACATCTGCTATTAGGTAGGTAGGAAGTTCAATATTATTAAATTATACATCTTAAGTGTTGGGGAGGGACAAACGATACAATAAGCAGATTGTACTTTTACTCACTTCAAGTGGAAAAGAAGGCTGCTCGTTGTAGACCCGGACAAAGATCTCTCCCACGATCAGCTCTTTGCCATGATCACTGAACACAAACTCTGCACCAAAGTTTTGGTCATTTTCTCCCTAGGAAGAGACCAGAGATGAGGCATGAAGAAATGTAGGAAACCCACTAAGTGAATGATCACAACCATCTAGATTACAGAGTTCCTACACATTGGTCATTTCAAAACTACACACTATTTGCAGACCTTAAGTTCTTGACTGGATTTGAAGAATTGGTCAGTGTTCAATATGATGTATGTTGATAGTGGCTGGGCTATATGACTATATCACTATGTAGATGAAGATATTCCTTCACAACCAGAAATATCACAATATGGAAAAATGACAGTGAGGTTGTATAGTCAGATGTGTATCAGGACAGCTAGACAATATTTTCACATACTTTACCAGGTTTTATCCAATTCCCAAACGTTTCAACCTGGAAATAATTTCCATACTCTCCAAGTCCTTCAAGACCTGTGTAGGAACTACATAATGAGTACTCAGACAGTCATTCGGTCAGTTACCCTTTTGATGTTGCCCTCCTGCTGTCCCTCCAGGAACTCCAGCAGCTCGGCTCGTGTTCCATTGTTCCAGATCAGGTAGGGGTTCTCCGAGTTACTAGTCAGCAGCTTCAACACCTATGCACACAGCGGGGGATGCGGAACACAGGCTGGTGTGTGTGTGTTTATGAACGCACACGCTTTGTGACGTGCCTACTCACATCTGCGACTATGACCTCCCCTCCACCCCGACAACTCACCTCAGCAGGAGCTCCTGTTCCCAGCTTCCTAGCGAGGTACGGTGTGAGCATGGCGGCCAGGCTCTTGCGGATGGTGGGGTTCTCTGGCGGAATTGCATCCACTCCGTTAGTCTCCGGCAAAGAATTGCCCCCCTCTGGGTTGTGAGGTGTCTGGTTGTAGCCCCCGAGGCGGCTGAGGGCCACCAGGCTGAGCTTGGCCAAACTGTTGGCAACCTCCTGCTGGTTGGTGTCCTGGCTAGTCTGCACGCCACTCTCCTCCAAAGTGTAGTCGTAGTTGAAGAGGTGGACCAGCAGGTGCCAAAGCACACCGGCGTGGTACAGATGGGTCTGTAGAAAGAAGTCCACTGCAAAGGAGCTGACGCATTGTACTGCCAGGGCTGCGGTCTTTGGGAGACCCTGAGAGGAGGGAAGAGAACATAAATCACTGTTGAGAGAAAATACATCAGAGTTACTCTTGAAAGCAGGGGTGTGGTTAAGTGTAAGGCTAACGTTAAGAGGGGTTGTGCCCAGAGATGAGACCCCTGCCTGAAACTGCGATGAATCTTACACTTGAATCCTACAATTGTCTTCTCTACCGTATTCCTCTCACCATTCATTCTCTTAATAAAGAGAGTACTGGGAACAATGAAGGAAAAAAATAGTAAGCGCAATACCCTCACCTTTCCGTAGTAGAGAATGTGACAGAGGTCCCTGATGATATTGGGCAGTTCGATGATCTTTTCCCTGCATTCCTCAAACTGAGCCGCTACGCTGTAGCACTTACAGATGTGCCCGCACACCTGAGGGCACACAACACTGTACATCACACCACTGGCCGGGACAGTACTCACCTCCGGACGGACAAAAAAAAAGATCTGAATTGTGTTTATTAGTACACGGTGGTCACCCTACCTGGACAGCCATGTCATCAACCTTGCTGGAAGCAGTTAACACAGCAACACACCGAGAAAGGGCCTCCAACAACACCTGATTAAATATAGACAAAAATTATTCTTTAGTATGGAAAAATTATACAGAAAGATGTTTCCCCTACAAGCCACAGTAGCTGGTAAATCCCAGAATTCATAAGCCACTTTCACTCTTTTAACAGCCCTTTACAGTAAAGTAGGACTTCCATGTGATGGTTGGTTACCTTGGTTGGTGGCTTCTAGAATAGACAATCTTACCAGCTAGAGCCAAAATGTACCACCCTTGACTATACATGCAAGCAGGTGGAGGGCTGCCATGTTTTATTTAGGTTGGTTATCCCTGGCTGATAGTTCAGGAGTTGTCTGGTAACCTCAATGCCATTATCGCGACGCAGCTCCTCTGCGTTGAGGGCGGAGGAGTTGACCGTGTGGAAGGCGAGCTCGGCAGCAGCCGGGAGTAGAGGGGAGGTCTTGGAGAAGAGCTGGTCGTCCCCGGTCTCCATGGTGATGGTCTTGATGAGCATGGGGTAACCGGCGTATTTGTAAGGTTCCAGTTCTATTTGCAGACAAGGAAGAGGCCCCAAGGTTGAGTATTAGTTGAACATCGCCAACAGAGAGGAACCTACTACTGAATAAATAGTGAAAGCCGTACCTTGTTTATGTCGGTTGAAGAGGATGCTCTGGGTTTTAAGGATGAGGATGATGTTTTCTGGGTCTGGGCCGTCTATGATTCGGGCCGATTTGGTGCAGAGGAACTCATAGGCTTTGTTGACTTTCTCAAACATGTCCTAAACAAGAAAATACACCAAAGTCAAATCTGTGGATGTTTCTAAGCCATAAGGTCCACATTATGTCAGTGACAATCACAATACATACCCTGCCCTCTGGGTTCTTGTCAGGATGGTATTTCTGTGCCAATCTGAAGTAGGCTTTCCTGATCTTACCCTCCTCATGCCTGAAGACAAAACATCAAACATAAAGCCACACTCAATTAATAATTAAAATGGAATGATTTAGATTTTGGAATGGAACAATTCATTTTATTAATTTCTGAATGCAAAGATTTTCCATGTTCATGTTTCATTAATGAATAGCAATTCATTGTAAAGCAAACATACAATGAGACTGATTCATCCAAAATGGTGGTAGCAAATGAAAGGCCACTCACTGTCCCTGTCCTTTGGGCAGGTTGAGGACTTCATAGGCATCATCTACAGACATAGAGGGAGGCTTCTTCTCCACCTCCCTCTTCCAGGCTTCAAGAGTGTCCTTTAGCAGCTTCACCTGTAGGGAATAGAGGATCCGAATGTTACAGTTACAGCCCTTAGTCCTTTCTGACTAAACTGTCCTGTAGCTTGGACTATTCATTGTATTGGGCATGTAATAATATGAATATGAAGCAGGATGCTTTGATAAACAAGGGTAAAAAAAAACCAAAAAACAGGTAGACATACAGGGTCTCGGATGGGCCAGTTGGGGAAGCGGTTGGTGTCACACAGATGTCTGAGGTAGTAGATGTTGCAGAAGAGCTCGTAGTCCAGCTGAGGGAAGCTGACCACGGGGATGGGACAGTACTGGTAGAGGGCCCGTGTGTTGCTCTGCAACCTGGGGCTGAAGTCAGCTAGATGGGCCGCTAGCTTCTCAATCATCATTCGCCTGAGAGGAAGACAATCAAAAACTATCACACAAAACTTCCATAAACCAGATGTTGTTTTATACCATATACTCCTTGGACATGATAAAAAAAAAAGAAGTAGACTGACAGACATGACAGGAACAAACTGGTACCTCATCTCGCTACTCCAAATAGCCTCAGGTGTGTCAAACTCTCCCAGGAAGATCTCAGAGAAGCGCTCAGCCTCGTAGTTCTCCAGATAGCAGACCATGGCCTCTGGCAGCACCGGGCCCAGAACACTACGCTGCACTATGTCCTGACCTTTGGCCTGGGGAGGACGAACAACAGTCAAATTATATAGTGACAAGCAGGTAGGATTCACAAGGACCAATGTGTTTTAATCAAGATGGTAAAAACTAATAAATAAACCAACTCCTAGCTTACCTCCTCCGATTTGAAGGCTTGCTTCAGGTGAGTGTACTTCAGGAATCTAGAGGAAACAGAAGGAATGTCTCAGAAGCCAGTATCAACAACATGAGGATGTACAGTATGTCTTCCTGCATGTGTGGGTGTGTCTGTCTGTGAGTGTCATCACCTGGCAACTGGCAGCACGTTGGAGCCTGTGTACATCATGATGAAGAAGAAGATCCCAGTAAGGTAGAGGCGCTGCAGGTTGGGGTTGTCCTGCATCACCAGGTATAGAACATTGGCTACCTTTTCCACCAGGATGGGGTCAAAGGTCAACAGCAGCTGGAGAGGAGGGACACAATTTAATGCTGCATTTCATCAAAGCAGACAGGGAATAATTTGACTCGCGCACAAAGCAGATGCAAATTGTGCAATCACCTGGACAATGTGAGGGAGGCAAGTGTTGTCACTGATCAGCCTCTTGATCTTGGGTAAAGGACGGATAATGGAATTGTCCTGGTCCCTGAACAGCAATAATAACAAGGTGTGTTATACAACAAGGTGTGAGCTAAGGGGATAACAAGCAATACAGACTTGGAACATGTTCAAACTGTTTTTATAAAATTATTGGCCGATTCCTTCTAAAATACCCGATATATGCACACCAGTGAATTCAAATATTTTCCGTTAGACTGATATTTACAGTAGAGTAATATTGAACACTAAGCGTAGATATCCTATATACCACCGCTGTTGACCAATCAGAGGGCTAGATTCAACCTACCCATTTTATACCACCTCCTTTACCCTAGTAGCAAAGAAAGGTTGTATTTTCTTGGGAAATCCACACAGACATTTTGTGTTTCCACACCTGCTGGGGTAGTAGGAGCACATGGTGATGAGCATGTTGAGGATGAGTGTAGCCAGGTCAGTCTCATTCATCACTGCCTGCCCGGTGGCCAGGAGGCACCACTTCAGCTGGGGGATGGCCTGCAGGGGGCGCCAGCCGTCCATGCCCTGAGCCCAGCACCGTGTCTTCGCTGTCAGGACGCCCGTGGTCCAGAACTCCTGCATCTGGAAAAGCAAAAACAAACTTATTGAAAAGACAAAACTGATGGAGGCTAAAGGTGCTCAACTAAAAAAAAAGAACCAAGGAAGACAAAGTGAAGTGCAAATGGCTAAAATAAATTGCAGCTACTGTGAAAAAGGCAACCATTCCCTAAAAACATGTTGTGTAGCAACTGATAACACTGTTATTAGATTATCAGCTGGTACAGTGCTGACAATTATCTTCAAATTGATTTTGCAGTGAGTTATCCTCATACTGAACATCATAAAAACAACATGTACCTCCTCAAAACTGAAGGGTCCTCTCCGTTCCTTGTCTGCGTTACCAAAGTACCACTCCTTCTCACTCTCCCTCTTCATGTCTGGTGATGCCTCCAGCACGTTGCTCTGAGGAAATTAAGAAGACCACTGTTGTTGACCACTGTCTGAAACTCCAGACGGACTAGTTAAATCCAGTCTCTGATTGGAGACTTTAGTAGACAGGTCAATGCTGAATTAAATCTCATATAGGGTTTACCTGTAGTGGTATAGTAGCCCTACTGGTGTGGCAGATGAGCCAGGGTCAGAAGGTCCACCAAGATACGGACTCCATTAGAGTCCATCACTTCCTTCACATTTTTCTGCAGACAACCAATGAATTAGCAATGAAAACAGAGAAACTGAAGAGTAGGACAAACCTGTGCAATGCCAAAAGGCACTGTTGCTGTCATTAGCGTACCTTGTTGAGAATGAGTTTGTTGAGGAAGAGGATAAGTCTGTCTCTTTCCAGTTTGTCTGTACACTGCAAGTGTGTTAGCACATTTCAGGATTAGTAGGAACATATGAAAACAGTGGCAATTCTTACCCTTGTGAAAGCTTACAATGGCAGTATGTCTGTACTCACCCGGTCCAGCATGCCCACAATGTATTTTGTGTCTGTGAAGGGGCCTATCTCCTCGTAGCACTTCCCATAGACTATTGCAAGGGCCTGCAGGCACAGGCACTTCATCGTAACTTTGGGTGTGAGCAGAAATCGGTGATAGAGCTCATTGAAGAACTCATATCTAAGAGAGGGGAAAGGAAGTCCTCAATTGGGATCCTGTTTTGAATTATAATAGAATTAGCTGCGTTGTTATATTGTAGTCTTACGATCTCTTGATGGCACTCGATTCTTCACTTTCATCCTCCTCCAGCAGCAGACGCAGGTAATAATCCCCAATCTTTATCTCATCTGAAAGGCACTCATACTTCACCTGCACAGAAGAATGTGACATATAAAAATGGTATAGATTTGAGCTGTCTAAGACTGTATTCTTCTGTGGGTTTCATAGTGGCATTAGGACATACTGGGTAGTCCTAACTCTCCCCAGCATAACTGCAGCCTTGCAAAGCTTCTGAATGTTGCAGGATCTTTCTCAAGTTCCATCACACATCTTATTTGTGGAATTCAATTAGAGCTCATGTGATCCACGTTCAGCAGCGTTTGGCACTCACCTCAAACTCCTGGTGGTTCCAGGAGATGACATTGGCGTTGCCCAGCTCCCGGTCCACGCTGAAGGAGCGCATCTCCCCCTCCAGAGCGTCCCGCAGCTCCTCCCTCGTCTTCAAGTTCCAGATGAGGTTGGACCGTGCGTGGTCCAGCTGGAACCTGGAGAAGGAGAGAGAAAGGCAGTACAGGATGGCAGGGTGGAACAGTGGGTGAGGAGATTGCACCATAGCAAACAGGTCACAGGTTTAATCCCTGTGTGTCCATCAACAGCTACGTGTCCTGTCAAAGTGGTTTTGTATAAGAGAGTCAGCTAAGTGTAACATAAAAAAATATTCGGTAGTATTTACCATCCACCCTACTGAAATGTCCTTAAGCAAGACAATGAATCCCTAAGCTTCAGTACCATACAGATACCAAATAATAGATGACCCTAGTAAGTGGAAGGTGTGAGCTCTATCAGCAGGCCATGTGGTACCTGTAATAGAAAAGCTCCCAGTTGGCTTCAATCTTGATTCTCTGCCTTCTCTTTCTCAGGATGACGGGCTTTTGGTTGGGGTTCTGAAATCAACCAAAAGACACAAACAACTTTCATTCTTTGTGATCATTCTATCATGATCATATTTGTCTTTCTCCAATCAATGGCATGAGATTTGAAAACTAAAAGGTAAAATGGCGATGACCAACATGACCAACATTTAATACAGAGCTGAAATTAAATTAACTGCACCGGTGTGTGTTGCGAAGTAACAAAGCATGTTTCTGACAATAAAAAGGTCTTATGCAGAATGTTAGAACAAAAGGGAAAAGCAACATAACACCAAAAACCAGAGTGTCATCATCACTCCAACATAGAAAACAATCTTATGAAACACAAATACCAAAATGGGATCCCAATAACAGGTGCGCTCTGTAATCCCTGCTGGGCGAGACAATGGAACTGGTTCATTGCTAATTGTGTACTTTAAAAAGGTGCTAAGTGCATTTTGTGTTTCTCAAAATTAAGACCACACTTGGTACTTTTGTTTATTATTATGTTGTTGTTTTTTTTTTATCTCATATGCTTCACTCAATGCTTACAGGTCCGGTTAGGTCAATGGCAGCAAACGCCGGGTTGAATTAAAGAACGCACCCAATGATTTCACATGAGCTCTAAAGATGGCAAGATGGTCGGGTCAAGACACAGAACATGGATCCCATTGGTCAGTCCTACTTACCAGGTTATTTCTGTCCTGCTGCAATGATTGACAGCAGAGAAAACCACACAAGACAAAAAGGGAGGGTGGGGCAGAGACAACACAGAGAGATTATTGTTCCTTGGATCAAACAGAGATGGATCGCAACAAAAAGGGTCACAGGTCACTCAAATAATTATACAAAAACCTTGACATCCTCCAGAATCATCATGTGACTATCAATGAATATTCACAGGGTATGCTGCAGCAAAAATAAAACACTTGCTGTGATTAGGGGATAAAGGGTGAGAGCAAATGAATAAAAAATATCACTATAACTTTGATCAGGTTAAGAGAGACAAGTCAAAGTAGTGTCAGTAGTGGAGAAGGGGAAGCCCGGTGACACCCAGGTGGATCTGAGGTTACAGCCTGCTTTATTTGAAAGTAGATTTGATTTCAGATTAGAAGGAAAGCCAGAGAGGAAGCAGCAGTGGCTCAAGACAGTGTGTTGTTAATGAGTGGCATGGCCAGCTGATGCTCTAGAAGAATGTCCCACACAATTTCAATCTTCACTGTGCCCCATCAACCATGTGCTATCCATGTTTACATTCAGTACAACCATGGCATGTCCTGAAGAGAGCATCCTAGCAAAGTTATCCTCGACGAGAAACAGGTGACTGCAAAGCCAGAAATGCACTGGAAGAGTCTGTCAGTTTTTCAAAAGCACCAACTGTTTTCATTGGCCAAACACGCACTTAAGGCATACAGGAGAACAGAAAACCACCCTGATACATCTGCTAATGACACACGTCAAAAGTCATGTCCAGTGTGTTTGCGTCTCAACTGAATCTGGTGCACACAAAATACACCTGTGAAAATATCTGCCATAGTTAGACAAAGATAATGGCATATATGAGACATACAAACAAGTGCACAAACAATTTGCAGAGCAAAGAATACATTGAGCAAGAGGCATGGATCTTGTAAAACAAAAAAAGAAGTTATTTTGACATAGCATGTTTCCCCAAAGCCAGGTACATAGCATCAGAGCTGTCATAAGCTGGCAATGCTCTCCATGCTAAATAACTGAAGCATGTGTAAGGTGTGTTAAGTGCTTCTGAATTCTGCCATACTGCTCAGCACCAGCAGGAGGAGCAAGAGTCAGCAATGCCTTAGCAGGAGAGTCAGCAGAAGTAGCAATAGCTGGCTGGTGGATAACAAGTAAATCATCCCCTGACCTCCAAGCCCCGTTGTAGAGGAAAAGGAAAAGAAGTCCTCACCTCCTTCTGGGCTATGCCCATCTTATCTCTCCAGTGCATCAGCACTATGTCTGCCTGCTCCTTGGCAAACTTCTCAACCTCTTTGGCTGCTTTGCCTGCTATCCGCTGCCAATCAGGCACCTTGTTGCGGCCCAGCTGGTCCTGTAGAAAACAAAGACACATAGACAACAAATATTTAAAATATTCTCATGATAAAAATTAACTTTTGTTCATTCTGACAAATTAACAGCTGTGATGTTGTAGTCCAGGTACCGTGGCGATCTTTAGGTTGTCACGGATGTGCATTCTGTCCACATCCCTCTCTGGGACTGGGTCAGGACTGTCTAGGTAGGCCAGCAGGCCTGTTGGCTAGGAGAGGAACAAAGTGCAATGGGTGAGGAGAGGACTTAAACAGGCTGCCTCCACTGAGAGTTAAAGCCACTGGCTTACATCCTGAAGTACTTTGCCTCTAGCGGTATCATTACACTAATAGCTTCTGCTATGAGTATTGGACAGAGATCAAATATTTGTCTGAAATGGGCTAGATTTGGAGCCCTACCAGTATCCTCTTGAGCAAGTTTGTGGCAATGGAGTTGTCTGCCGTCCACAGTCCCACCAGGTGGCGGCTCAGCTGCCTGAGGAACATCAGACATTAACAGTTGTTAGTAGTTTGTGGGAGTGGTCTATTTGTCTGTTCATGTCCATCCTATGTCTCACATGATTTTTTTTTTTTTTACAGTCAGAGGTATATTGTGAGACCCTGACCCTTGCACTCCTTACTATCGGTTGCTTGTAATGTTCTGATCTAGGATTTGAAGCTTTTTCTACTGTTGCATGCATTGAAAGTTGCTCTGGTTAGAGCGTCAGTTAAGTCCCAAAATGTAAAAATAAGTTGGTGTTTAAAACCACCAGTGAATCCACCAGCAGCAGTAGAAGTAATCATCAAATCTGATGGACCTTTGTGTGTATGAGTGTAGCTCTGACCTGTGGGTAAGCATCCTCTGGTCACTGCTGATGGTGAACATGGAGGTGTGCAGATGCCTTGGCAGAGCCCCTTCACTTAAAGCCAGCTCCTGCATCTTGGTAGCTATTTCCTTATCGCCCTCCTAAGGATAAACAATGGTGTGTGTTGGTTATGAATGCCATCCACTCGCACTCAAGACCGTCCACTCATCATTAAAATCCTCATAAAAGAGCGATATTACAGAGCACCTAACCCCATGGCAAGTCTTACCTCAATGATGGCCTTCATCACCAGACCAGCTCCTTTCACGATCGCCATAGAGGGATGCTAGAGGTAAGGACAACACAATTCAACGCACAAGCATCAAGCACTCTAGCAAAACTTTAATATAAAGACTAAAGTACAGGAAAGTGTGCAGCACTTCAAGGAACTGCCCAATAATGTAGTAACGTGCACACTGCGATTGACGTGGCTTACCACAACCATGCTTGTGCATCTGAAAAGAAAACATTCCAGTGTGGAAGATGGCAGAGCATCTTCACAGTGTTAGCACAGTGTTAGCATTGGTGCTTGTAGCGTGACTTAACTTTAGATGCCATATTTAATTTATGACATGTTAAGAAATGATCCTTAATGTTTACGCAAAAGTCAACTGTGCACTGCAGACCTTTCAACTCTAGCACAGTGCTAGCTCTAGATAATGGTGGCTCAAGTAGAGTAGTAGTACGGCTTGAACGGATTAATTGATGAAAAGATTGTCACTATCAAAACAATTGCTTATTACAACCCTAAATCACAATACTGGTATTCCTCAGCTCGCAAATTCTAACTGCTATCTATCCAACTTCTACTCTTGAACCTTCACTGTCCTACCTGGAAGAGTTTGAAAAGAGTGCGTCCATTAGAGGCCACCATCTCTAGCAGCATGTCAAACTGCTGGCCCTCTGTGGTCTCGCTATAGGGGGCGCAGAGGGCAAAGGTCAGGAAGTCCAGCAAGGAGCTTATGACCAAAGCCCCTGTTCCATGGTCCTGTAGATATAAGAGAGTGAAAGACAGATGAGAGATGGGGCACTGGAAAAATAAGGGCCGGTTTGTGAGGCTATATATATTTCACCATACAGGTTTTAAATGTTTAAAGTGAACTGAACTCAAGATTGTGAGCAGCTATCTGTCAGTTTGCAGACACACTCCAGTGGATAATAACTGTGCATGTAGCCTGAAGTCTGACAAGTGAAGAGAGAAGCGTACCACATTACTGATGAATTTTTCAAGGAGGTTCTCCAGAAACTTTTTGGAGGAGAGTAGAGACGCCTTGTTCAGCTGCTCCTGCCTCAGGTCGTAGTCATCGTGCATTGGCTGAGGGGAGAACAGAAAGAAAATCTCTCAGGCAAACAACAAGAAAGTTATCAATCAACAGAAGTCAAACTGTCAATGCACCACGTTGAACCGCTGATATTCGGTGACAGAATGAATGCAGAAGTATTGATTTGGACACTTACACACATAAGGGCGCAGAGCATGTCTATAGCAGCATGGGTCACACTGTTGTTGTTCCTTTTTAAAGCTTTTACTGTCTTTACTCCCAACTTCTCTCTGAACCTGGAACACACAAACATACACTGACTCACTGAGCAAGAGTACTCGATGCACCATGCATTGAAAAAGAGCAGAAAAATTTCAAAAAAGACAGACTGGCCTCGTATTTGTATGGAATATAAAAGTATACAAATATCATTTAAAAGTGGTCTGGAGTTGGTCACCCAAATAATTCATAGCTTCAAAAGTGGCTTGCTGTTCCCTCTTGCTAACCCACTTTCACACCTCTTCTTGGAACTACTTAGTGTCACATTAGAAAACATGTGTTGCTTACAACAAAAGAAACCATCAAGCATGTTTTTTATAATCATGTCTGTCTCGTGGCCGTGGGAGGGAAACACCAAACTACTTTGGCAATGAACGTTTTTCAGGAAACCCAAATCTGGCTCATTCATAACTCCACAGGAACAAAGAATATAAATACGGTCGTTCTCATACATCTCAGTGACCCAGAGGGACAAATAGCAAGTCTCCGGGATATATAAGATATATAGGAATGTAAATAATAGAAGGGGCATAAGCGGTTAAGAGGGGAGAGAGACAGAGACACGAGGAAAAGAGAGCGAGACAGTGGAGAGTGGAAGAGCAAGTCAAATTGAGGCCGACAGCTCTAGTGAGCAGAGAGCGAGGTGACATAACCTCCCTTCTGATGTGCCTGTCTGAGAGCCTGAGATGAAAGCAGAACACAGATGAAAGGGAGGAGAGCGGCCTGATAGACAGACAAGGCAGACTCATGGAGAAGGAGGAGGAGGAGGAGGAGGAGGAGGAGGATAACATAACAGAAACAGATGGAGGGCAGACTGAGATGTATGTATTCATATTTACGTTCCATCTGTAAGTCCAGACCCTTGACCAGACCTTGGAATAACAGAGCATGCATGTTACCTGCAGCTCACCAATAGCATACTTTTAAAAAAATACAACCAGGAAGTGAAAGGGAAAGGGGGGGGGGGGGGGGGGCATATCTACTGGGCCCTTACTTGGGCAGCTGGGTGAAGGCCTGGAAGCCGGCCTTGGAAGCCACCAGGCGCCGGATGGCTTGAAAATGGCTCTCCAGCTCCGTGTTGGGACCCGGCAGCTCGGCCTCCTGGAACAGCAGGGCCAGGATGGCGTTGTTGATCAGCTTCTCTTTGTTCTCGGAGAAAAGACCCTGGGAAGAGGGGGGGGGAGGAGGTGAGGCTGTGTGACGTCAGCTCAGACAGACGGACTGAGAAATCGCACGAGGTTCCAACACTCACGTCTTGTGTTACGGCGTGCAGCACTCCGCTGTACGATATGTTGGCGTTGAACCTGAACACTGCATCAGCAAAGTTTCCATCTAAGCAAAGAGGAGATCGAATGTTAAAAAAAAGAACATTGTAACCTCAACATTTTGTTTCAAAATACTACTAGTCAAAACCACTTGAACATATGCATACATCTTCAGGAATCTAGGGTTTGACTCACTAGGTGGCGCCGCCAGGAATTTGAGATGCAGACTCTCCACTTCCTCGTCCACGGGCATGCTCAGTAAGCCCCATCTTTGTCCTCGCTGTGTGGAGGCCATCTTGACACACACGTCCCTGTTGCCTGATGCACGAACTCCATCCAGTAGGCTGGCTAACAGGGAGTCCCTGCACACATGCACACACACATGCACACACACACACACACACACACTCAGCTTAAAGCATCACAGATTATCAGTGTAGTTATGGAGCCCGAACACTGAGCACACAAAGACAAGGAAGGGGTAAGGCTACACACCTGCACACTCAGACAAATGCACATTAACAAATTGCCACTCGTATACAGAAGGAAAGGGAAATGAGGTTGACGAGAAATACAACCTAACCCAACTCAACACACAGAGCCTGTAGTGATACTGTGTACTGAAAGAAAGAGAGGCACGCCACAGGTCTGTGTACTTTACCTTTCTGTGGAGGAGAACTTCCTGATCTGGCCTCTGATGAATTCTACTGAAAACACCTGGGGGTTGTCTACATCACAGATGAGAGCAAACACCTGAAGAGAGAGAGGAGAGAGAGAGAGAGAGGGAAGTGACTCCACATGACAGACTCAAGTGCTGCCATTCATGCACTTCACTTAGTGTTGCGTTACACACACACACACACATTAAAAATGAACACAAGCTATTCAATGAACACCGGTCTTCACAGGAGGAGAACCAGAGAGAACAAAGCGGCTTTGAACAGGTCAACAAACGCTTTGATTTGGTGTCACTGTATTCGACGAACGCCCACCTCTCCAAAGGGTTTGATGGTGACTATGTTGTAGGAAGCTGGGTCTCTCTCCACTAGACATGTCTCCGTCAGGGCCAGGATACGCTTAACAGGCTCCTAGGAGGAACACACACAATAATAAAGAGTTAAAAGACCATCTCTACTGCTCTACTAAAAGCCACTCATTGCAAAGGAAGCATTAACTCAATCATAACCAGTCCAGCTTGTGTGTCAAGTAGTCATTAACACAGGATAGCTGTAATGTTAATGGGACAATTCACACTTCGATAAGAGATCTCTGTAATCAATCTCCAAAATGACAGAGATGGAAGTGCCAGTTCCATTTTCGTGTTGTCGTAACGCCAAAAATGTACTGTGCATCAAACGTAGCTTCTGCAATTGACGTTGCCGTGCTCAAGCAATGACAATGCAACACGGCTGCAAGAGCTCAGGAAAGTCACAATTGAGCAAGAGTTGCGACTTTGGGATGAATGCTGGAAGAATGTCAAGTCCTTTCCAGAAGAAACTGACACAATATTTCAACAACCTCAGGGATGTCAATTTGGATGGGATTAGTTTTACTTGAGGTAATTTTTTACTGCCGCAAGCACGTCCATAAAATTTACTGACATTGCAGATTCAGACTAAATTTACAGACATGCTCCGTGAATGATTAGCCTTCCCTAGCTCCCCCGTAAAACTAACCCTGTCTGAATAGGACTGTTTAATTTTTTAGCAGAGAATGGTGTATTACTGTACAGAAGTGGGGAGAGCTAAATCAAAAATCTGAATAACCAGGGTGTCTGCAGGGTATCTTTCAGAAAAGCAAAACAGTTTTAAGACCTATTAAAGATGTTACCTGGAAGTTAATTTAAAAAACAAAATAAAGAAACAAAGCTGGCAAAAACAGCCTATTTCCAACTGAACATTATCAAATCTAAGAGTGGACATGCAACGCAAAGAGCAGATTAAAACTTCTAATAACAATTTGTGCTAAATACATCATTAAACTACTACACACTACTGGACTACCGGTGGGTCTGGGACCCATACGGTATTGAGGAGAGCAAGGAACCTAGTGTTCTGACCGGGTGGCGAGGGGAGATCTTCTGCACCACAAACTCAGCCAACGACGTGATGCTCTCGTCTGAGCTGTACTTCCCCAGCCTGTCCATCACAAAAACCTCGAAGGTCAGGGCCTCCTTCCTCAACCGCAGTGTGATGCCGATGAAATTCCCAGCATGCTCGATGGCGCTGCGGATGATGTCATCCCGGTTTTCCGAGGCAAACAGATGCTAAGAGAAAGAGACAAAGAGGGAGGAAAGGTAAATGTACAATATTGTTCATGAGACACTTAAATATGAAAAGACATAAAACACACACACCCACACCCACACACACACACACTTGCGTACCAGCCTGCTGAAGCCACCATAGAGGATGCAGAAGCCCCCCTGGTAGTCGGAGACCTCAGCGAAGCCCTCTACGTTGCGGTAGTCATAGGAACACACTACCCGGTTAGTGTGGGGGTCGATCTGGTCGATGCCGCCCGGTGTCACCTCTAAACATACAGGCTTCCTCGTGTCACTCCAGTGGTGCTTGAAGCAGTTGTAGCGCTGTGGCGTTCAGGAACATGTGTGTTATGAGACATACCATTCATATTGTGTCACCCTGCTGGAAAACGTATACTCAAACGCATAGCTTCTTGTTAGAGCTCAGTACTTACCCGACCAGTTATCTTTCCTTCTGAGAAGTCTGTTCTGAATCTCTGTGGAGAAGAAAAAACAACAACAACAGAGAGACACAATTGTAGCTGTTAAATAATCCCAATATGATGCTTCTGCATGATGTAGTGTCTTCATTACATAATTACAAAGACATTTCATTGATTAATTGAGAGGAACCACCATTAGGGAGTCCTGTGGGGAAACACCAGCCTCATTACAGTTTTGTAACTCTTCAGCAAAATTAGTTTATATCTTCATGTCAACAAATTCTCTGCTGGTCTCATGTGTGAGAAACAGTTATGTTAAAGGACCTGCGATTTGCAAGCGCTGCAATCCTAAATGGTACATTGCACATTGAGTGATTTCGCTACAGTTTTTTTGTGTCAGCACAGCAAAATCTACGTGACCCGTCACTGACTAGAATACATGAATAATCCACTGAGTGCACGCTCAAAGACTCGGTTCATATTTGTGTCCATGATGTCTATTGCCTTGCTGAAAATGATGTGGTGCAAGTCCTTACCAGTGCTTCTGTGAGAAGCTCTGTCCGGTGCTCTGTGGAGAACTTGAGCGTTTCCGACTTCTTGCCAGTGCCCTTGCGGAATGTGAGGTTGAACTCTGTGCCCTGACCCTTTCCTACCGGGCCGATACCACAGATGTCTCCATAAGGCCACTGGCACCACAGGCAGGAGGGGCAAGACAGAAACAAACACCTTGTTGAATTCATACAAAAATCAAACAACTTAAACATAAGGAGAATGATATGATATGTTTTGAGATGACTGGGGGGGTTCATGAGTAAGGTTTCATATCTGCCAGGAACCTCTTTAGCTATGGCTTCTTCTTCTCGTTTTTGTCAACGGAAGGACATGCTGTTGCACGTTCCCCTACAGCGCTGGCCGTGTTTAGCGCGTAGCGTGTTTTTAAGCACTCAGAGCAATGAGCAATAGAAGTTACAAATATTTCATCTTTTAGCAAAAGAGTGCCGCGCTTCAAATGGATTTTCAATAGTTACATGGCAACAGCAGCAGCCAAGACCAGCACTTCCCACAAGCATCTGTTCGGCACTGATACCTACGGCATGGCAGGGCTGCCTGAACAGGGGCTGACGTTCCTCTAAAACAGGCTGCATACTGACCTGGTTTGTTACTTCTAGCGTGGTAGGGTTGTAAGTGGTAATGCCATGGGTGCCCACTGAGAAGACTCGCTTGTACCTGGAACAGAGAGATGGGATGAGTCAGACAGACGCCTACCCATCACCAACCACACAAGGAAGAGGCAGCTACATTTAACAGCATGGGGCAGTGAGTCGCATAACGTTAGCTTGGGCACAGCAGTGAAAACAGGGTGAATGTGTCCACTGCCCTTGGAGTAAGGGATGGTATTTCGAGTGTTATGTCAGTGGATCCAATTGGCCCCAAGAATAGCGAGCATCATTTCCTATCAATCCACGATCCCAAGATACCCTATGTGCCGAATATAACTCATCACGCAAAATAAAGCTCTATTACATCTGACAGAGGGCCCAGCGGGAGGAGAAGGGCATGGTCCATGTGCCCCTTAAGTCCTCTCTGAGTGAAGAACACAAATGTACCCGTCTTACGTCACCGCAGCTCAATTACCAGAAGATGTCATCCACATAAAAAGGTTGGTTACGCAACTTAGTTTTCAGACACTTGTATGAGACAATGGCTGAGATGAGGCACAAACCCTGGGAAGGATAATGAGAAAGAACGACCCATCAAATTCAGAGCTACGTTCACAGCAGCCAGCCAGCCAGCGAGCTGCTAATTAACACTGCATGCCTAAAGGGGTGCATGTGTGATTAGTATATGTGTGAAGTGTGTGTATATATATGCACATGTACATTTGATGTGTGTATAGTAATGTAGTACATGGTTTGTGATTTCTGTTGTACACATCAAACTGCCTCACACAGCCGCAGAAAAAAAGAGGCCGGGTACAGCGGCAACACAGAGCACGACGCTAAACCTTTACCAATGACAAGCTGATCAACTCAGTTTCATTTTCTGAATTAGGCTTCATTTAGCTTACTTGTTTGTTTTTGTTACACAGTGTTCCTCTGTGTTGTGATATGTCATCATTTCGTGTCTCTTCCCCAATTCAGTTTTTGTTTCTTTTGAGGTGAGACGTTTTCATAAGGCCCTCGCTTTTTAGACGACTTACACTACTTTTTCTCCTCTGTGTTTTATCATTTTTATGTGTGCAAATAAATAAAATCTACCTATAAACTCAACTGTAACTCCTGCCTTAAAAACAATAATAACGAAGTGACTGAACAACAGATCTTTCCTAATGCAATAATGACATGCTCTGCACCATTCATGTTCTGCAACAAACATTAGTGTGCAGAGTAAGTATGGTGAAACTGGAGTGCATTGGGAAAGTATGTGGCAAGACCCTGGTCATAGGATAGAATTAAGCTGTGCTTCCCTTTGCAGTTGCTTCATATTATTACCATCGATTACCATCCTAAACCAGTGACAACTACAGTGTAGATATTGAACTGCTGAGTAATACCAGCGGCGTTTCAGTAATTCAGCAGTGATTTCTAAGTAGTTACCGGCTTAGATGCAGTTGTAATTACTTGCCGACTTGCTACTCTTACCATGTACTTAACTGGTGGATAGTACTTGGGGTGACGAAAGAAAAAGGAAGGAAGGGAGGGTTAAGAATTACTCTGTGTTCCCAGTTCTGCAATGAGTCAACCGGTGAAGCTGAAATGAGTGAGACGACCAACTCAGTGGAATTGTTGTTGTACATTCGGTGCTGTGTGTATATGCACCTGATCGCTATACTGCTTTAGAAGCTGCTTGTGTTTTCGACATGAGAGATGAGAAATTTTAGCTAGTCCTTCATTTGAAAATGGGCAATTTTAGGGTTAGGATTTTAAAAGGAAGTATCCAATACACAGGTGTCTTTGTGTGTGTGTTTATTTGTGTCAAGTCCTCCTTTTTAGCTCCCCCAGGCACTGTTGTCCTGTACACTGAACACAATGACACACCATCTATCCTGTCCTCGTTAGACCTGGGTAGAAAGAGGAGGCGCAGAGACCATTTACCGACAGTCCCGTCAGAAAGCAAAGCGAAAGACAGTCAAACTGAAAAGATCATGTTTGCCTCATGCATCCCTGGATGTGCGTGGCGTAAATGACTAACACAAAGAGACAAGACAGACAGAGGCCCGAGGCGAGGCTGAAGCCGAATATTATCAGTCCAGACTCATTCCAGAGGACCGTCTCCGGCCCTCCCCATAGTTACACAAACGTCACTTCCATGCAACTTGCTCAAGCACACTTGACTTCATACTCTAAACTTCCCTGCTTCCTGCGTCATCTTGGGGTACAAGCACTGGGACCCTGCCTCTGTCCTGGTCTGAGCTTCGACCGTGGAGCTAAGTGCCTGGCTAAGCTGCGTCTCAACACACGGCTGGTAAATTATTAATTATCTGGCATATTTTTTTTAATACTATTATCTGGGCAGACATGCGATCTCTGCCCAGCCGTGGCCAGTGAGTGCGTGGGGCTGCTCTATAACGAACACAGATGGTGAAGTCATAGACCGATACAGCCTTGAAGAATAATCATGTCTCATCATGACCACACCAAATACTTAACATGAGACCCAGCTGCTATCAGGTTTCATGGTTGTTTTGGAAAGTTGAAATAACTGATAGCTTCAAACAATAGTGTGACGTGTCTCATTTAGACAAGGCCACACTTGCCAACCGCTTGCTTTGAACGTGTCGTCTTGAGTCATTGGGTAACATTACTACCATATTTGATGCAGTGTGGCTTCAAAAGTCATAACAGCATGAAGATGATCATGAACTTCATTTGAAAGTAAAAATCCTTTCCTTTGAAAGGTAACTAGGAAAGAGTCTGTTAGGGGAGAGGGAATTTCTCACTGAAGTGCACCAATTACAGTATAAAAAGCAATGCACCAAGTGTACAGATAGTGAACGTCTGCAGGCGACTGCATTCATAACTGATGCAGCGATAAATACAGAGCAGCAGCTGAGACATTGAGCCTCATTCACAAACCCTGCATACGATCAAATTGGATTGTAAAGGTACCTCCGAGTGCTGAATGCCAAGCGGTCTCTACAAACATATTGGCATTCAGCATTTTATTCCTTCTCTGAATTTGATCTTTGGGACGATCAAAATGTGTTTGGAAATATGTGGAAAGGCATTACACTGAAGTGGCTTCTGCTTAGAATGCCGTATCAATTTAAGAGCAATTTAATTTAAGGTGTATCAATACATTTGTATGGCCTAAATAGGCTACTGATATTAACCATATCAACAAAGCTATACAAACTAATTCATGGCCATAATAGGCAATTCCATTAAACTGGAAACACATGTTTAGCTGATTGATTGAAGTGATTAGTTCTGATGTAAAGACTCACAAGTCTGCAGCCAAACACAACAATGGTGTATTTGCTGCTTTTTGAACAGCCTTGAGGAGACTTGAGGAGTCTTGAGGAGTCTTTAGGGACTGCACAGATATGTTTGCTATGAGCAAAGAATGGCTCATGATGTGCTTTAGACTCCGTAGGAAAATTCTCCTGGATCTCTGCAAACCCCTGGAGCCACAACTGAGCAGGAGAACAAAAAGGTCTCAGCCTGTCCCTCCACACATCCATGTGCTGTCTGCTCTCGTCTAGTCGCTGGGACAGAAGGAGACAGGTGACCGGGCAGGCATATCACAGCCATCTGTTAGCCGCACGCTCCCAAATGTGGTGAATGGTATCATTAAGCTGGCAACATATCAAAATCCCATTTTTTTTGCAGTAGAAAAGAGTCAAATAGAAAGAGATTTCCATGCAATTGCTCGCCTGCCAAATACCATCAGAAGAATAGCCTTTCCTTATTTAAACTGCAAACAATAACCTTTTGTACTGACTAAATGGAAGTTAAATTAACCAGGGTCTCACGGCTGACTAGTTAGTTTCTATATGACATGGGTTATGCCTTGATCACATGGCTGATGACACCCCTGATAAACCCCTCAGGAGCAAACGCTCCACCACAAAGCACATCATAGATGTACTGGAAGACCACTGGATGTGCTTGGACACTGCAGGTGGAAAGCTACAGTCAAAATCAACAACATTGTTACACAGCCTAAGGTCTGATGGTGATTGATTTAAATCAGTGTCCAACTCAACACTGATGACTGGACACCTACGAGCCATCTCTCCTATTATTTCCCTCAATCCTTTGATCAGATAGCTCAACAGTGGCCTGCCCTCCACATGTAGCGAATAACTAGGGTTCTTACACCTTTTTGCTCATCAACTTTTCCAAGACTATTTCATGACACATAGCACAATTCCATGACCAATATCTGTCAGGTCTATGTTGCTAATGCCACATTTATTATGCTAAATATCTGATCTGAATGTCCCAGGTCTTATTTCTGGTTACTGCAATCACTTAGGACCAATACAATCAGGAAATTCTGATTTGGGTTTTTATTCCTCAAAAAGGGATTTGGATCAACAAGCAGCCAAGCTTGAAGCTTGAAAAAAGATTATCAACCACTTTCCATGACATTTCCAAAACCATATGCATAATGTTCCATTATCCATAATTCTTCCAAGTTTCTCCACATTTTCATTGGTGCTTTCTATTTGCACAAGACCCTTAAGTCAGTTAACCAATGTCGACAATCGAACAATGGGCATTCATTCATCCGATACACCCGAAGCCACGCACAAAAACAAAAAGGTGGTGTGCATGTTGATGAATCCCACTGTGGTTTTTCGTGGGCACTTCAAGAACAAAAGTAAGAATTTAAGAAAGCTTTGTGAATGTGGCCTAATGTTTATAGCTGGAAAGTCAATTCCAGCTGCCAGGATGACAGTTACACATGTGTAGAGGTGGGGTGAGTGGGAGTCGACGTTGAGTTGGGAGGGGAAATGGAAGCTTATGTTAATGTTATGTTTGTAGAAGAGTCCACAAGGACGTTTATGACAAAAAAAACACATTATACAATACGCTTTACACAGACAGTTTACAGTAGAGTCAGTCACACCACAGATACAGTATATGAAAATTAGCAGCTGTACAAAATGAACATATAGTTTTCTCTTTCCACTTCCAAGATTTCATAACGTATCAAATTTAGCAACTTCCTGTTTCCAAACCCTCTGAGCAACTGCCTCTCCTCTTCACAGTTAATACGCACAGTTTCTCACAAAGAAGACAAGGATGAAGACTACAGGACCATTCAGCAAGCTGGGCTAATGCTACAACATCCACTACACAAGACACAACAAATCACATAAGAATGCTGTAATGTATTGTTCCATCGATCAAAATCCAAACAAAAGGCTTGCATTGTCTAAGCACTTTGTTTTTTTATATGTATCTTAGACCAGTGGTTCTCAATCCAGTCCTCAAGGACCCCGTGTCCTGGAGGTTTTAGCTCCGGCCTTACTCATGCACACCTGAACAAAGTAGAGGCTTCAGGTTTTCATGAAACTTTAATTGGTTCAGGAGGTGTGCTTGAGTAAGGCTGGAGCTAAAACCTCCAGGACAGGGGGTCCTTGAGGACTAAATTGAAACCCACCGTCTTAGACGATGTGCTTTGTAGTCTGAGTCTTATTGGATTATGAGACAACAGAATCAGTCATTCAATCAGATTACTGAGCAAATGGACTTAACGTGATGTTTCAGTGTCCCTTCAGTGGCTAAGCGTTAGGAATGGAGGAAGGAGAATTGAATGTGAGCAACAGACCTACTAACTGACAAATGAAAGAGTTCAACCTGATGTGAAAAGAAAGTTGCAACCATAAGACACAAGGGGTAGTTACATCAGATCCTGTGTATTGGTAAATACAACTGGCCTAACATTAGAGATCCATCGGTGTACACAACATGGAAATATCCCTTAGTAGGACACACCACAGCCAAATCTAATATAACCCTACAAGCCAGTGTCATGGGACTTTCAAAGGAAACAGACAGAAAATGCCACTAACACTAAGCAGCATCCAGAAATGAGAGGTACTTTATAAAGGTTTCACTGAGGAATGACTGCACCTCTACCTCTACTACTTTCTCTTCTATAAATGTCAGTCCTATTGCTTTGACAGACGTGTTAACGTGTCAGTTTCCTGTGGTTTAGTTGTGAGTTGATGGGCAACTGTCATTTCTTTGTGAGTGTGTCTCATTGGAAATAATTGTTATAGTAGCATGATGAATGTCTACGAGTCATGTCGACAATTCACACAACATTAATACTTTACAGACAAAGCCAAAGCAGGCAAGCAACTCAAGGTTGCCTGTAGTTAAAGTTGCCGTTTGGGAACACGTTCTGTATTCACAGTGCAGCGCTGTGCTCCCTCTCTTCTCTGACACAGTAACCGTGCAGGTTTGACATGATCCTCAGGCTAGCTCAAACAGTGCAGTAAGCACAGTTTCGTCTATCCAAGGGCAGGGTGGGAAATGAACACGAGCTACCAGCCAGTTGTTACATTTTTGCTTTAGCTAGCAAGCTTGTCTTTTCTGTGAGGCACTTTGGCAGATGAGCAGACACTGTTTGGAGGTCCTATTCTGGTCTAATGGATGGTTCATTTTTGGATTTACTAGCCACCATAGCCTGTAGATAAAAATGTTAGTTTTTCTGCCATGTCTGAGGCTTTTTGGTTGCCTGGAGCTAAAAAAAACAACAACTACTCTCTCTTTCTTTTATTTGTTGACCCCTCCATCAAAGCCGAGTCTGATTCAGTGTCCCCCGGTCCTCTCCACACACACATCAACACCCTGACCCTGGCGGACACTTCAGGAGGCATTAGCAGTATGAAGACCTGCTGGTGGCTAACGCTCTGCACCGCTGCTTAAGTTACCTCAGTCAATGGCAGGCCTTAATGGGACAAAGCCATTTAGAAAGCAGGTATTGGTAATGTGATGCCATTGGTTCACTGCCCAAAGTGGCGCTTGCATGGAAACACATTCTTTAGCCCTGAGGACTAAAAGACCTATTCATTTGATGAGTCAAAATCTTCTTTAAACAATACCTGGTATGATAAAATGACTAAGTACAGTATTGCTACTCCTAGTGTGCCCCCTCCCCCATGTTTCCTTCCTGTTATGAGAAAAAAAACAAACAGAAAATGGGTAAAGAGGTAGAAAAAAAAAAAACAACTCTCCATTATCAAACACATCCTGCATTACAGTGTATTTACTGAACTGGGCCAGAATTAGAACTTCATATGTACTTGGTGTGTATCTTGTTAATATACAGTATTATAGCCTACATCATGTATTTGTAGTTTGATTTTTCTGCAGGGATTATGCTGTTGCAGATGCTATGTGTTGTTTTGTAATGCAATGGGCTTACTATAACTGGTACTGGTAATCTTAACTAGCCTAACCAGTTAGCTGTATTATAGCCGATTCTGTTGACCGTCGCTACGGTGTTCTCTCTCTATGCCACCAGGTCTGAAAGTATTACAGAGAGAGGCTGGTGAAGGGGTAATATTGGGACCCTTGGGCAAAGCAGCTTTTTTTTTGAGCTTTTGTCTGCAGACAATAAATGGCCATCAATACATGGACGTCATCTTGCCTGAGTCCAATTGCACTGGCCCTGTCTGGTTCTCTGGGTTATGTTTCATTACACAATGCAGCTCTACAACACAGAGGTCACACTAGTAATGATCAGTGACTGCTGACAGGGGTCTGCAGACCTCTCAGCCAAGATAAGGAAGTCAATACAATGGAAACACTGAGTCAGGGTTTCTGAATTTTCACCTTAGTGGTGAGGAACAGTGAGGGCTAATTTAAACCAACATAAAAGAACACATGTGAAATACAGTGCCACCTCCGCTGAAATCCTATCAGTGTTCAGGGGAGCAGAACAATCAAGTTGTGGGTTACTTACTTCCCCCTCCAGGAGTGTTTGGTGGTGTAGAAACAGGCCAAGTCTTTGTTGTCTTTGACGACATTCATCTTCTCACAGGACCTACAACACAGGAGAGCAGTGCTTATAAATCAGAGTCAAAACTACAACGGGGACAAAAGGTAAGCATTTCTACCGACTCACCATCGAAAAGCCATAAAATAAATGGTTGGTTAACTTTCACGTGAGCATTGCTTATGTGCAAAACGTACTTATGGAGCACAGCACACAAGGGGAGGGATTCCCTTCGCACAGTTATCTAAAAAGGTAGTCATGTGAGCATGGCTATGTCAGCTCTAACGGGTAGTCACCAAAAAACCTGATCCCTGACCTTTGCCCATCATTACTGCATCAACTTTATGTAACACACATTCCAATATACCACCACACACACTTCACAAAGTCATGCAACATTCTACAGCTCAAACAGGAGAGAGCCACCCAACACACTCCCTCGGCTGGGAGAATCCCACTGCTGCCTCGGCTCAATCAGGAGAAGTTCTAATCGGGGTTGGAGTTATACCTGGGATGGTAGGTGAATGCAATTAACTACTTGGTAGGATAGAAAACCATAACTCTGGGCCCCCGAGGACCAGGATTGAGAACCACTGATCTATTCAATAGCAGAAGTCACTCCGTGGCTCCCTGACTGGCTGATGGACTCTTCATAGCTGCGTCCTCCGCTACTAGCCCCAGACCCAATGCTACGTGGAGTGCATGACTTCCACTTCATGCAGTTTACATAATACTCTCTCCATTGACATCCTCTCTCTCTCTCCTCTGAGATGTGTGGTGGAGTTTCACAGGCAGATTGAGCAACGAAGCAAACCGCAGGGATACAACCAAAACAGAGGAAATAAAGGACCTCAATTAGTTTTTGACAACATAAATACCGATGACAGTACAACGGAGCACCCGCTGAATGTCAACACAGTACAACACAGTACAAAACCTTTTGATCATCTTTACATAAAAAGTGTTAATCGTTAATCTTGGTTTTCTACTTAATTTATGTGCAAAATAACTAATTTAACTTTTAGACTGCTAGGCCCTCCCACATCTGGACAATAGACTCATTTCTCAGTTTCAAATAAATTCCAGATGAAAGCTGAAGAGGTAAAAGAAAACAACCAACAGTACAGGGTAGTGCAAAACAGGGAAGGGGCAGTTGCCTCTCCTGTCCTGGGAGCAGTAATAACCTCTCTTTGCTGGCCGCTGCACTGTGACAAGGGGAACCTGTGTCAGCACTCTGCCAGGATCCTGGAAATAACTGACTCTGGTTTTCCTTCCTCTCCATTTCAGTGTGCAAACGAGGCAGGGAGCAGCAAAATAAGTCCAAATGATGGAATCCACCGTTCATCAAGGGGACGAGTGTCTGGCCGTCAAAGAGGGCGGCACAAAATAGAGACCGTTGCTTCCAAGAGCCACGCTACTGGACGAGGAACTGAAAAATTAGGGAGTTGCAGTATTTCATTAATCCCGCACTGCAAGATGTCTGCAAGAGAAACAAAGCTAAAAGGAGCACTCCACAGCCAAGCTCTGCATCAACAGTTTCCAGACAAGCTTTCACAGAGCTGTATAATGATCTAATCCAATGCAGGGAATACACAATAGGAGATGTTAGCAGTAGGCATTGGACCACGTGCTCTTCAGCACTGTGGAGGGCAGTGCCGTTTTAATTCTGTTACTGTGATGAGTGTATTAAAAGACCAACATCAGGACATTGTCATGTGATTGCCCCTCCCTCCGATTCTGACTGTATTTGTCTCAAATCTTGCAACTTTTTATGAATCTAAAGGAAGGTTGCGATCAACGCTAACGTAATGTGAGTAGGTAGATCTTATGTGGGTGGCCGTGACAGTAAGTACAGTCCCCACAGTGTCTACGTGACCTTGTTTCAACCAGGTAACTGCCAAACCTCCATGTGAGCCATTAAAGACAGACTGTGTAACACATGACTGAGTACTGATTGTGAACCGGAACCGGAGTGACTGTCATGGTGCAACTACTGGTGATAATGTGTGCCATAACAAATCACAGGTCAGTTAACGGTTTCTGGATAGTATACGCCCACGTGCTTGCCACATATACTCAAATACGCGGCCTTGTCCGTCTATTTGTTTGACTTCTGTCGTGTACCCTGTTTCAACACAAATACAGCTGTTGGAAAAATGTGGATCAATTGTTTTCCTTTGAAAAGTATGATTAGTAAGAATAAGAAAACAGTTCCAGCATCAATGTAGGAACAAGAGACTGGGACATAAAATTGCTATGGGCTTTTAGATCAGTATGCCCCAAAAATCTGTCATCTGTTTTAACTCAACATCAAGCTGAACATGAAGTTGTTAGCATAATTGATTAGACAGAAGAGTTACATTAAAATCAAAATGATGTGAACCAAGAAGGCAAAACCCCAGATCTACAGGAGGGCATCTGGAACCCCACCATCACTTTTTTAATTTTGATTTAACGTTTGAAATAACCTGATCATATTCACAGACATAAATATCACGTCGGTCTCTGTGCTGCCTTCACGGTCACCCTCAACAAAAGGTGGGTCTCTGCTTGAAACCATTCCCTGCACTGAACACTTGCTGCAACGTCCTCCCGGTCTCTGCAACTAACAACTGGTCAATAAATTACATTCCTACACTAACAAAGGAAGTTTCAGGTCGCAAACATGCGCTACTTTATCATGCATGGTTCAATTTGGATAACAGGATCAGCAAAAATTAACTGAGCTTGCTAATTCTTTCTAGATAAACAGAGCGGAAAGATGCACACACGAAAAAGTTCAATAGCTAACTCTGTGTGTCTGTAGTTTGATGTAAAGACCGTCACAATTTGCATACACTCCGTTTGCTGTTATTCGCTGGTTCCCGACCTGTCAAATGATCCAGCACAAGCGGCGCTACCTGGCTCTCTGGCAGCTACCGTTAATGTACTCTGGCCCCGTACAGCAGGCCTAACACATCCACTGACTGGCTGAACACAACGACAGCACCATTTTGCGACGCAGTCAGATGTAGGACAGTATTGCTACAGCTTGCTCGAACCCCAGAAGGCCCAGACACTCCGGTTATTAGAGTTTGTTCGCCAAACGCAGGGGGGGGGGGGAGCCGTGGGAAGCTAACGGTAAGTTAGCCACGAGCTAGTAGCTAGCTAGCAACTTAGCAAGGTTTCCCATTGCTAGACCAGACAGCTAGTCGTATTAGCAACGGGATTCAATCAAGCAAGCGCAAACATGGAGGAGATGGCTTGGGAGATTGACAGGCAGTCACGGGTGTATTTACCTGTGTAATCGCTAACAAATGTAATTTGTAGCCGTCCCTCAGCCCCCACCCTCCTCTGACTGCGGCCGGTGCGTCTCAGTTTCCCCGGTTTGATGCTGAAGGTGCTCAATTACGCCCGTCTTCCCCGACAGGACTCAGGACGCTGCCATATTCCTCATACCAAAAGTGTGCTACTGCGCAAGCGCAAGGCCTCCCTGTCATGCGTCTGTCAGCTGATTGGTTTGTCAGGAAGTAGCGTTAACGAGATACCTGATCTGGGAACAGATTCTCTTCAGCTTTCTTAGTGTTTGTATTGATTGTTACAGCCACAACTGACCTCGAAACAGTTTAGTTTGATGCCCTTTGGGGATCGAGTTAAAATAGCGGAAAAGAAATGTGACCCTTACTTTGCCATTTGGTCTGAGGATGCCAGAATATGAAAGTGTTTTAGTCTTTTGAACAGACAACCATGCCCATCCAACGTATACAACTTCAATGAAGCACAAACACTGTTAAAGTAGGTTGTCATTTTTATGTGTGAATTCAAATTGATGATGAATATCATTGGATCTGTAACTCATGATTGCTGACATATAAAGACCACACTGTAGTTAAGTGGTTAATCAAACAAACTGGAGGATAAATACCCCCCCCCCCCCCTCTCTCTCTCTCTCAATATCAATATGAAAAATATATATTAAAAATAAATAGAAACAGAAATGGAATAAGATCCATTTCTCCCATATTGTCCGAGCATCAGAGTTAAGGACTATTGTGCCCTCTAGTGACACTTTACCACTACTGCAGCATACTTCACTAACATGGAGACAGACTAATATGTAGCCCCTAAGATCATATATAAAGACTTCTATTCCAAAATGTTATACATCCATTTTGGGGGGAAAATCATTACCTGAAGTTCATCATTCAGTATCGCTAAAATATAGAGAGTTGAGTTTGAAAAAGTATTATCATTTTGTCAGCCAAGGAGTTTGGTTACCTACTATCCTTTAAAAGGTAGTAGAATTTGTTTTCATGCTATCAATCATTTTGTTAGAGTAGGTGTCATTTTTTGGTAGATATCTTATTTTAGAGTTAAAGGCTTAAAATGTTTAAAGTAAACAATCAAGACTTAGTAAAGTCTGTAAGTAGGGGCATCTTGGTGGCTCAGTTGACTAAGATTCATATCATATAACCACGATGTCCTGGTTTTGAATCCAGCCTGGGACCGTTCTCACATGTCATCACCCCTCCCTCTTTCGCAATCTTTCCTCTCTCCAATGTGAACTATCAATAAAGGCTTTTTTGATATAGATATCAAAAAATCATCTTTTAAAAATACCACATGTGAGTAACAACTTATATATGTGTAAGTAATATGTAAGTAATCCATAGTCTTCCCCATACTTTCCACTAATAGTCTTAACGTGTTGAAATTGTATATGTTTATATTACCTGGCAAGAGTTTTTTTCTATTTTTATTGCATTTATTGTTAATTTTCTTATTCCTATTTCCTTCTTATTATCCTATTACCCTTTCTGCTGCAACGGCCCGAATTCCTCACAAAGATCAATAACTTTCATCTTATCTCTTATCTCTAGTTATTCATGTAGTTGCAGATCTGATTATATTTCACAATTCAGATTTTATATGGTTCTTTCTGTCATTAATGAGATCACAAGCCCAACATCAAACAGCTCCTGTAAAATGCATGAGAACAATGAAGTTACAATCGAGTTAACTGCTCGGGAATAGCTACACTAACATAAATGTCCCCATCAAAAACGGAGCACAGGAATCTTTGAGCTTTAGAACTTTTTTTTAACTTAGCTTTTAACTTCAACGTTTTAACTTAATGATGCCGAGCCTTGTCTCAAAGTGGGAGTGACTCACCGCGATTGAAGGTAGAGGGGAAACATCTTGGTCTGGGTGAGTGACTGATGTGGCAGAGTAAACTTGGAGTGGTGTGGAATAGAGTGGTCACGCTATGAAGCATCTGATTAAGTGGCCTACCATGCGCTGCCTGTTAGTCTAATTTAATTATAGACAGAGAGACAAGAGGAAAAGAGACAGCCTTCTTTTTTTTAAGGATCCCCCTTAACAAAATGGACATTGACTTCCATTGGGCTTCAGAGAAAGGAGGTGAACAAAGGCCAACAGATCGTCTATGAACCTTTTATTTGGTTCACATGCAGTCAAACAAGTTGAGCTGATGGAACTGTAATCAGTTACAGTTACTTATAAAACTATCAGATTGGCTAAACTCGGCATCTATTGCAGCCCAACTGCCCTGGTAGGGGGATTCCTCTCTCAGTAGCCCCTCCCGAGGTTTCTTCCATTTTTCCCTAAAAGGTTTTGTGGGAGTTTTTCCCTTGTCGTCTGTGAGGGTCTAAGGCTGGGGGATGTTGTGTACTAACCATTTATTGTTTCACACTTTGGGCACTGTGAAGCCCTTTGAGTCTGTAACAGTGATTAAGGACTATACAAATAAAATGTGACTTGATTTGATTTGATTATGTTGCCGACCTAATGGACTGTAGTGGAATTAATCAGTAATCTGTAATGCAAGTAACATACCTTATCTTACCAAGGCAACAGTAAACATATCAAGCCCCATGAATGATGCAGTCTCAGTGTGGGCCTCTCAGTAGGTCACCTTGTTTTGACCTATAGTTGTAGCGCCCCCTTTAGGACAGTGTCATTTAGAAAAACGCACAGTGGTGAGATACATCATTTCCCCAATATTCATCAAAAAATAATTAGTGAGATATTGCGTGACAAAGAGATGAAGAACAACAAATGAATGAACATTCATTCATTTTCTATATCCCATCAATCCTCATCTAGGGAGGGAAAGTAACAAATATGAGCAGTACTGTTTGCATTCACAAAATAATTTCTCACGACTAACTGCATGGCTTTACCAGAAGTTGTTTTTGAACATCGTTTTAGCAGTAGTTAAAAACTGTTGCTGCTGCATAAGCTGCAAGACTAAAGGTGATTGTGCTTTTGCTATTCCCAGTATTTCTTAATTATTTTCTCCAAAGCTTTGGAATCTTTAACTATTTCCACATACCTTTCCTCCATCCCATCTTTAATAGTCCAAAGGAAGCTCAGGTAGTCTTCCGTAAGGTGTCTATAGGGACCCAGAATGACCCTAGGGAGAATGCTTCTGGGTGGAGAGCGAGGCCAGCAGATGTTAGAAGTGGTAAGGGCCCTAGGGGGAAGTGCATACATATGCGATGCACTGCATATCTTGTCACTGGGGAGGGTCTAGTAGTCCTCTGGGAGTGAAGCTACACATGCTGGGAGCACAGATGCAGCCACCTGTACTATGTGGAGTGATGGAGCAACAGGAGGTTGCATTGTAACCCTTGGTACTACCTGCTGGATGAGTGGAGACAGAGGCAGTAGCCAGTCTTGGGGCTCCTATAGCATCAGGTACTAACCACTTCAATTGTATGTATGTATGTATGTATGTATGTATGTATGTATGTATGTATGTATGTATGTATGTATGTATGTATGTATGTATGTATGTATGTATGTATTTTATGAATCATCAACGTTGTTCAGGTACTTTTGGGAATGTGTGGATGTCTTCAACTTTGACACCTTATACTTTTTAAAGATCTGTAACTTATTCTTTATTTATTTTTCCAATAGAAATGAATGGCAGACACTAAATAGTGAAACCTGGTTGTCATATTGTAAACTCTCAACGTTTTGACCCTTCAAACTTAGGCAAGGAAACGTCCCTTTGCTTTCAGTTAGCCAACAGGTTTCAGTTTTGACACGTCAGTTATCAACGACATGGCTATAATAAGACTAGGTGAAGCCAAAAGAAGTGTTTGCATTTTTCTAGATCACAGACTATCAACATGGCCATACCGTTATCTCTTAAATATTTTTTTCCGCAGAATCACGTTTGACCGTCTCACTTTCCGTCCATTCCGTCTGCGTAACGTAGCGCTGCTGAACGTACCCCTGGTAACCAAGGCAATGACGCTATTCCCCGTAACCAAGGCATTCTCAAGGCAAACACTAAATCTGCCAGATAATCTTATGAGATATACACCTTACATTAAACCACTTGATCGTGTCGCATTTTAAATACAAAAGCGTTGATCGGAAAGTCTTTCCACCTTATAACAGTTAGCTACTAGTTTGTTAGTTGCGTGCAGAAGCACCCATTTTAGCGTTTTGGATTAGCTTTGCCCTACGAGCTAGCTAGTAACGTTAGCTTCCTCGCCACGATGGTAAGTAACTGTCATTTTCCGTCTGTGGCTAGCACGGCCTCTTGTTTGCTTTGACAAATTAGCTTACTAAACGACTGACTCTGTTCTCTAAACATGTTGCTATGTACCTTGCCAACTCGACCTGAATCCAAATCGAAATAGACAGTTGGCATCCTAACACATGTAACGTTATCTCTGCAAGCTCCTGTGAATAAGGCCCTGTCACATATTAACTAGGGGAAATCCTCTTCAAGTTAGCTGGCCAGCTAGCTGTGGTTGCTAGTACAAGCTCATTTATTTCAACTTCATTGACCTTCATTGATCTGTCTGCTCTCTCACCTGTGGTGCCAGTGGTATTTTCTAACCTCCTACTTCTCTCTTTCCATGTAGGCTGAATTTGGTTTTAATGAACACCATCAGAATGAAGTCATCAATTACATGCGATTTGCACGTTCAAAGAGGGTCCTGAGACTCAAGACAATTGACTCATGCTTCGAGGAACTGAAAGACAGCAGGTGATTGGCCATTACTGAACTTTTTTGGTGCCATTGTTTATTATGTAAAACAGTAAAGTGGTCATCAGTTCGGATGTCTTCTAATATTGTCTGTCTGTTTCTGTGTGTCTGTCCGAAGGCTGGTGGAGGAAACCTTTACAGTGGACGAGGTGAAGGAGATGCTGGATGGGCTGCAGGCGGTGGTACGTGGGGAGGTGGAGACGGAGCTCATCAACACAGCCCACACCAACGTGCTGTTGCTCAGGCAGCTCTTCTCCCAGGCTGAGAAGTTTTACCTCCGACTGCAGTCTGACATCTCCGAGTTGGAGAACAGGTGGGCTGTGAGGAAGGAAGCAGGTTGGGTCACGATTGCACACAACGATAGCGGTAACAGCTGTGGACGACTATGAACATCGTCTCAACTTTAACTTTGGCACTGTTTACCAATACACAGGATCTGCAATCCTTTGTGCCATAATCCAGGGTGAGCCTTCATACAGAAGCTCAATTCAGATGTCAGAAAGAATGATGCACTAACCCACAAATGATGACTGTAGAGGACATCAGGCTACACAGTCATAAATTTACAGGCAGCACGTTCCACTAACCACCTAATCTAAATGCTGCAGGGTTGAGTGTGTGTATGTCCCTGGGGTTGCCAAGTGTTCACCTCCCATCACAGATGTGTTGTTGAATTAGACTCAACAACACCTCCAGAAGGCTCAACACACACACACACACACACACACACACACACGCTCTCAACACCAAATACAACTAAAACTGCCGACACTGCCCACCCTGCACCTACACTTTTTGCTAATTCCCAAACATAGTCCTTATATTTGCACAGGTTTTCCATGTTACTGTAGGCCATCGTGTTAACATATTATGTCAAAATGTCAATGTCAAAATGTTAGCAGGGCGTAGATGGAGGCACATCAAACGTTTTCAAAAATGATGTGACATAGTAGTTCAAAGTCAAACACAGTGCCACACCAAAGTAGGAACTGAACTAGGCCTCTGAAACACAATACACCTTCAAGTTCACAGAGAGAAACGCCAATCTGAAGCAGAGGCCACTTCCTTCAGTGCTGTTTAGATTTAGATCTATGTATAAGCTAGATCAAAAAAAAGGCATTGCCAAGCCACACGATCTAGTGTGAAATCCCCCCTCCTTATTCACTGCAGCGGTTTCCTTTTGTCAGTGACATTCTACCAGCCTCAAAGCCGCAAGTTCTGCTACCCGTTAAGATTTCACCATCACAATGAAGAATTAAATTTGCTTCATGTATTTTAGATAATGCTAGAGCTATGCAAAAAGTAGCCCTGTTTCACAAACAGAACTACTAAAGAAGTCTTTCTTGCTGTCAGTGTGTCTTAGAGTATTTTTTTATATCACAAGCCTGTATGTAGAGCAATGCGGGTTTGCTGCCATTTCAAAAAAGATCAATCTCATTTAATCTACTGTCAGAATTTACTTACTCTTGACACTGTGCCAAGGAATATGCTTTTTATTTTAAGAAACTGAAGTTACAGTATGCATCATCAGGTCTTGGAGCAAAAGAGATTGTCACAACATTAACAACATTTCACAGTGGCATAACCACTGAAAGGAGGTGGTCATGAAATGCAAAAACTAAGGGTAGTGGTTTCAAGCACGTAGTCTGTATCAGTTTGTTTGCATGTCAAACCATAACAACAAGCAAAAACATATTGGGACCAAAAGTCTGAATCCACTTCCAAGGACTCTTTCATTCTTTTGCACCTGCACATGCACATTTTTAGTCAAATGATATTTCTCAAACAAGATTACATAATTATCAAAAATAATTTAATTAATAATTAATAATAGCTGCGGTAGCCATTTCAAAGTTAAAGCACTAGCAGTAGTGACAGTAAGGTGGAGGACCATATTCATTTAGTCAATATCCGGTACAATTCACACATTGTAATAGCACTATACATGTGTTAGTATTTTAATGAAATATATGGTGTGACAAGAATTTGATGTGTGAACAAGATATTGAAGATATTCAGATATTGTATACGAGCATTTCTCAAAGATCTAAAACCTTTTTTTGTATCTAAATAATGTTTTCTTGAATAAGAAGTATCAACTGAGTAAAATAAAACTAATACTTTACTCAGTTGATTACTAAATGAGGAAAACAGTTGGTCGTAGACTCAGACTTTTCAATCCCACTGTATATACTGTATATGTGGTACCAGCTGTTTGAGTTCCAACTGTTCCTTTTTTTTGCCAATGAGATGGAGGACGAGCATCCCCCTCTCTCTCCCATCTTTACTGTTTCTATAAAGCAGAAATACCAAAAAATAATCTTTAAAAAATGAGATTGAGGAGGCCAAAACTTATTCCATATTCCCTCACTATATATCTCTGAGGATCTTTGGTTCAAAGGCAGAAGAACACAGTATGCACAGTCTCCTACAGCTGCTAGGCATCTTGCAATCTAATGTCAGTCAGGCAGCTATCTTGATCACTGCAGCGCTGCAGTACATGCACACAGTTTTGAACGTGTCCTCATTTTCTCTGGTGTTCAGGTGAACTCCGTCTAACTTTTTGACCCCTTCATAGTAGTCAAGCCTTTACTGTTGTCACAAACAGCGTGCTTGTTTTGGAAAAGTTCTTTTATGTAAAATGCGTATAGTAGGTGGATCAACACCCCCGGGGCCGTTTTTTTTTTCAGACCTCAAGCCTACGTGGCTGTTAGGGTGTCAAAGGCAGGGAATACGCCCCGTGTCACAGATCTACGTGTGTTAAGCACCTTGTTAAAAACCACATTTAAGCCTTGCAAAGTGCTGCTTTGTTTACCACAAGCATATATGTTTTACTTTTAGTGCTAAACTGTTTTCAAGAATTTGATGGGTGTTATTTTTTCCATTTCAAAGATGTGTAACTGTCAAATAGCAGATTTTTTCCATGATAAGATGTCACTGTACTTTAAAGACTTTGGTCCAGCAATGGCTGCAGTTGCTAAATGTGTTGGCTATTATCAGGTTGTTCAAGGTTGTTCATCTAAAAAAACATATATAACACATTAACTACATTATTTCTACGATTTTAAGCTTCTCTCTCTTCTTTTCTCTGCTATTTTACTTCACCAACTCCCCCCTTACAGGGAGCTGTTGGAGCAAGTGGCTAAGTTTGAGAAGACTGACTTTAAAAGCACCAATAAGGTGAGTGTAATGTGCAGTCGCGCCCCGTGAAACATCCCATCAACATAATATTTGTCATCGCTCATGCATGGAATTTAGTAACTAGACAGCTGTGCAGCGTTCCAAGGCTTTTGAAGTAGTTTTGCACTGCCGGGCCCATCAGCTCTCATCAGGCCCAACACATATCCAAACATTTCAGCAGTTGTGTAATAGATAGGTGTGCCGTGTGGTTTTACAACACACTTTTGTCACGCAATACTGGGCTTATGCTATTCACACCTTTCGCTAAAACAAAAACAGATGGCTGTACTTAACTTAACATTCTGGTGTTATCAGTCACATGTCTAATACAAGCAAGACTAGATGGATATTGCTTTTACTGGCATGCAGCAACAGGGGATACATGTTTTAGCAAAGCATTGACAAATGGTTCTGTCAGCTGGCCTACCTGTGTTTGGATAAAAGCGTCTGCTGAATGATGATGTAATGTAATGTGCGATGTCCTTTATAAATATTCTCTCATTATTTCAATTACTAAGTGTTTACTTTATTCTCAGGTAAACCAGGAGACTAACAAACTCAAGTTAGCACCACTGAATGAAGGCGGGGTGTCTGAACTTCTAAACAAGGTAAAGGGATATGTTACCTCGGTTACGTTAACGGGTTGATTGTGAAAAGTCATCATCACATTCATACAGCCTTGCACACTTTTCTTAATTTTTCTATATATGTTTTAAATACAAAAGCCTTTTAATTTGTATTTTTTCTTCAGGAGATAACGAGACTACAGGAAGAAAACGATAAACTGAAAACCAGGCTCCGGACTTTAGAATCCCAGGTATTAAAATCAGTCTTTTTTTTTGGATGCAGATACATTTTCCTTCAAATCATCCCTCTAATTTATATTGTTATTAACTCCTCTGATTTCCTTGTTTAGGCCATTGGTGTGCTAGATGACAAAACCAAGGCAGAGAGGGCTCTGAAAGACCTTCAGAAGGTGCAAGGTGAACAGCAGGTACTGTTGAGAGTTTGGTTTGTGAGGAATATAACTGCATTTTGCTTCTGCGCCTGCACTGCTCTCATGTTTTACTCATTTGTTTTTCATTTGTTTTTATCTGAACATTTGCTGTCATTTGATTTTATCTGCTAACTTGGACCTGTCATGGTATGTATCCACCTGACCAAAGTGTTGCTTTTTCACTCACTGTGAATAGTGTAAATAAAAGATAGACATCCTAGATGCTGCCTCTCAATGAACGCCGTGCACTCCGTCTAATCGGTGTGTGTCGTTTCTTTCCCTTTCAGCTGGCTGCTCATTCCCAGGAGATCAACAGTCTAGAGGACACGGTGTCAGCTCTGAGGGAGGACTATGAAAAGTCCCTCAGTGCCAACGCCGCCTCCCAGAAGGACCTGCAGGAGAACCTGGTCTCTGCCAAACACGACCTGCTGCGAGTGCAGGAGCAGCTGGCCCTGGCAGAGAAGGTACGTCACTGACCCGCAACATGGGTCCAAATGAACACCTGATACATCAGTAAGGGTAACTTTACATCCAACCTGGTCCCCTTACCTCATAAAGCTTGCATGAGATTATTTTATGATAAAGTATGTGTATGCATATGTGTGTGTGTTTGTTCAGGAGTTGGATAAGAAGTTCCAGCAGACTGCTGCCTACCGCAACATGAAGGACATCCTGACCAAGAAGAACGAGCAGATCAAAGAGATCAGAAAACGACTGCAGAGGTGAGTGAACGAACCAAACACCATGTTCAGGGAAACTGTCCCTTAGAGACGTGGACAAAACAGTGGAAACATCACCAACGCCATTCTCAACTGTCTTGTCAACTCCTTAGACTGCAGTTTGAGTGGATGCCCTCTGAGCGCCGCTTTAAAATGACACATATTACATTTAAAGAAGCAGAAACTATTTTATCCCCACTGCAATTACATTGCTTAATCAATTGGTGTGTGTCTGCTGCCTGTATGAGAACTTTGTGTTTTGCACTGATGCTATGTGTTTTATTGTGCTTTTACATTATTTCTTTTTATTTTTTTGTGTACTTCTATTTCTGTAAACGTTACCTGAAAACCAAATTTCCATTATGGGACAGAAAAGTTTGAATTGAAGTCCAAGAGTTTTGTTGTTCTGTGCTGGTATGAATATCCTTCCTTCCTGTGCTGTCTATTTCAGATACGAGTCCGATGAATGAGCCTCAAGACCGCCGGTAAGACCGATGACCCGGGGGGTAAGAAGGGACCAAAATCTATAACTGGTTTGGAAGAGGTTTTGAGAAACCAGCAATCCCACTGCCCTGAGGCTAGAGAGACACAGAAAGAAGCTCTTCCATGAAGAATTGTTTGTTCATGCTTTTATCCAGCATCTTAAGTAGTCATTGGCTTTAGTAGAGAGGGCTACGGGGGAGGAGGGGGATGGACACCGAAGTAGTGACGAAGTAGTGACTGAAGTGACTGAAGTAGTGACACATTCTAGCCTTCTTCAGTTGTGCTTTCTTTCCTCCATCTCAGTTTGGAGCTCATGTACACTAGCTGGTAGGCTTCCCTCAGTGCTCTATGCAAGTACTATCATGTCCCTGTTTGAAGAGGCCTTGTCCATTTGCTGAATTAGGCAGATACTGTCTGCCGGAAGCTTTACAGTCTTATCTATCTGATGGGTATAGGTTATGCATGGTTCTGTGGCACCAAGTCATTAACTCTTGCCTCTTATCATGGCTGTTACGTTCATCAGTCTTAATTCTAGCGGCTCTATTATAGTCAGAATTTAAAAGTTCCAAGCCAGGTTGTTTGTTGATAGTGAATAGCTTCAAGACGCTGGTACTTGACCCTTCAGAAGTCACTCTCACCATCGGGCTAATAGAAATGAAAGTATGATCAGTTGAAATATTTCATGTTTACTCTAATTTCTTACCTTTATATTTTCTGCTCTTGCGTATTGAATGACGTGTGGAAAGAATAGTGACCCAGAAAGATTATATTTCCCTATTTCCCGACACAGTGTGCATAGAATATTTTTTTCTGAAAACTTTAACTGCGTACTTTTCTTATTGCTGCGGGTGATGGAGTGTACAAGAAAAACTATATATGATTCTGTTCATGATGTGATGCTCTTGTAGAGTGTGATACATCTACAGTATATTACACTAGATGTATATTTGTTTGTATTGTGCAACGTCTGGGGTAATAAAAGCCATTACCAAAATGTTGATTTGTTGTTGAATTTAATTTGGTCATCATCATTATATCGTTACTTCATTTTTCATGAAAATCCAGGATATATTTGACCATCTAAACTTGTGTAAGGTTATTGAAGACCTTTTCGAACTTCCTTACCCATCATAACTCCAAATACAGCTCTGTTTTACTCCAAAGTTTTAGATGTCTGTCCTTCTATCTACATATCAGACAATAAACTGCGCCCCTGAAAAGGATTTAGCAGGTAGAGAAAATGAATGACTGAGTGAAAGACAGTATATCTCAGAGTGGCAAAAGAATTCAACAAGGGGGCGCCATACCGCAATTAAGGCTTGGGCATACACCAATTAATGAAATACATGTCTTTCAACACAAACCATGAAAAACTCTGAATATACCTGACATATGACTATATATAAGACAAACTATATAAACACTCTTCATTCAAGTGGCCTCAGATTACATTGAACTGGATGCCAAGTACTCAGGAGGATCATCAATACTCAGGAGGAGCTGCTCTAGAATGAACAAAATAACAAGTTGGACCTATTCAGCTAAAATGTGATGTGTTGACCGCTGTATATTTTTACAGGAGTATCTCCTCCACTCGTGCAACACCTTAAGAAAACAACTGACTCCGCGGTCTGCATGTTAACCAAAGAGGACCGATTAAGAGACACAGCAGTCACCAGTCAACCGTTACCCTTCTTGTTTTTACTGAAACTCTTAAAGCCACAGTCCCCTGGGTTGCGTTTGCTTTATGTACAGGAGTTGAATGCACGGTGTACTTAACTTCCTATAGGTGCAGAGGAAGGGGGGAGGGAACATTGAGGGACCTGTAGAAAAAAAACATACAAAAAAGATCCCATGCTCATATGATCTGCTGCAGATATACTGTAAAAACTGCTCTGTTGTTGTCTTGAATGCATCCAACTAAACTTGATCTAAAAGATGACCCGACAACGTCAAACTGCTTCACTAGCTCGATTTCCTTTGTCACACATAGATTAGCCACTACAGTTGCAAAGCTCACACACATAACGCGCAAGACTGCAACACCGGGTGAGCGAGCATCACTCAGTAAGAGGTGAGAGTGCACTGTTTGTGTTACCTTCTGAGGAGCTACTGGAACTGACATGTGGGGAAAGGCCAGACATGCACACAATCATTTAACAGTTACTGACTTTGATCTTAGTTAGATACGACTCACTAAACCAAAGAAACCCCCCAAAATATGCTATTAAGTACAAATCAATCAATGCAGTGGTAAATAGGGGCTAAGTGTCAATGACTTACTGACTGGCTTGAATTTGACTCGCTATACCCTTGTGTCTTGTGCCGTGGGAAAAAGGAACTGCAGGTGCGCGGGATTGTGTGTAGGTGCATCTGTCTGTTGTACACTGAGGGTCTTCGTAGACGTAGAATAGAAGAGTAACTGACAGTAAAAACTGCCAAAATATTCAAATAGGATGCACATGGCAACCCGATGACTATCAGTGCGTGAAATAAATCACAGCTAGCAGGTACACAGGAAGTGGTGAGTAGTGTCTCGCAGTACCAGTCTCAAACTCCCCTACTGCTGAGAGTGTGAGAGCACTTTCCCAGAATATGCCGGGGCAACTGTTAATACACATCGCAGCAGCTTCCTGCTCAGTAACAAGGAGGCCGAGGGGTTTTCTCACTGTCACAAAACAAAAGCGCCTGTTGTTTGTTTTTTCTTCAGAATCATCAAACAGGGAAATCACTTGCAGAGAGGTTCTGATGAAGACGTCATATCCAGAGTGACGTTTAAAAACACTCATCTGTCGGATTTGAAATGAACAGCAATTACAAAATAACGAGTCAATGGCTTCAAGTAACCTTGGAGTGACTGTGCCGGTATTGTCTGTGACCGTAGTAATGTGAGATACTAGTACTTGAATGCCGTTGATGAGCTGTGTTGTTATGTCACCAGCAATGGAGTACCACCATTACTCATTTAGTAGTACTCTTTTGCAGAGTACAAGGTCCAAACTGCCAGATTACCTGCACAAATGGTAAATGGACTGCACTTATATGCCGCTTTTCTAGTCTTTTCCAACCACTCAACGCGCTTTACATTACACTCACATTCACACACCATGTGGCTACCATGTAAGGTGCCAACCTGCACATCAGGGGAATCTACCTGGAGGAGCCGGGATCTGGATCGAACCTCCGACGAACCGCTCTACCTCCTGAGCCACAGCCGCCCCAATAGCTGCACAAGCAGATCCAGGTCATTTACGAGATGCTGTCAGACAGAGACGACATTAGCTCACAGATCAAGAGTAGATAGAAACACATCCATCCAGCTTTTGATGTGACGTATATGAACATTTTGAGTCACATCCAGTTCTGACAGTTTCACAGCATAGTTTTTGTCTCGCTGACAATGTGGAGTTGTTGCATTAAATTGCATAATTTGCACCATATATGGTGTATGGCTGCTTCATTACACAGGTCTTTTCAGTTCATGTGTACCATATCGACATCTTGCTGACTCCTGTGCCCTTTCAGCTTCCCTAATCTGAAACTATGACTCTCTCGTTCCCCTTTGCCCTTTATAAATGAAAGCAGTGTCTAATCTGCTCTGCTCTAATTAAATGGTCTAGATCAAACTAGAATTTTGGCTTATTTATTTCATTTGTATTATTGATTATCTTTTAAATGAAAAACCTCAGACGTGCCCTTTCTACGTACATGAATGTCGTCGATACTGCATTTCAGAATACAGAAAAATACTACTAAATGAATTGAGGTGGTCCTTTGCTGCCGGTGACATGAAGACACAACTCATGGCACAACACCGGCCATCAACCGCTTCACTCAAGAACTAGCGTCTCACATTAGTACTGTAATGCATTTGTGTTTCAGAATTACAGCATGGTTACCCTTACTGGTTTCAAGCATGAGTAAACATAGTCTTCACTCAGTGCCAACAGTTTTCACCTGCTAATCAAATTCAATCAAATCAAATTAAGTGGTTGCAGATGAGTCAGTGTAGCTGCGTCTATTGATTGAGTGACGCTTTTCATGATAACATGAAGTTTTGTGGCCGTCTGACTAATACACCTTTCAGATCAGATCATGCTAGCTCCCCGCGTCATCATTGTGGAACATCACTGCACCCTGTTCAGCAGTATCAACTAACATCGCTCAGGTTGTCTGTCATCCTATACTAGTGATTTATCCGACCTATCTGTTTTCTTATGTATTTTCCATTTTCCATTTTGCGTAATGAAACTGAAGTCAGTCGTCACAGTGGCTTAACTGGTCACCTCACAACATGAAGGACAGCGGGTTTGATTCCCGGGCCCTGGCTGTTTCCTGTGTTTTGTGTGGGGGTGCTCCGGTTCCCTCCCACAGCCCAAAGTGTTAGCCCTGTGGCTGGTCAACCTGTCCAGGGTGTGTCCTTTGCCTCCTGCCCAATGCTGGGGTAGGTTCTAGCCTCCCGTGACCCTGGACAGGAGCAGGTGTTGGGAATTAATAAAATAAAATGATTAAAATGTTTGTGGCATAATAGCAATAGATATGTGGCTTAATAAGAATGCATTAAAGAATATGTTGTGTAACCAGGATGACGGGGTTAACTGAGGACACAGGAAGTGAGAAAGGAGGGAGAGTAGCTTATCGTGAATAGATAACATGAGGAGCGCCCACAGACGAGGTGCTCCGCTGGCCAATCGGAGCTGGCCTGGAGGTCAGCTGGCCATATCAGGACGGGAAGAAGAACAGCAACAAGCAATGTCTCAGCAGTCACGTGCACGGAAGAGAAGAAAGGTCCAAAGAAGTGCCCATTTACTATTGGATAAGATAAATGTGACGAATATGTAATCGGAAATTATAAAGTTTTAGAAACCCCGGAGATCGGGGCTCTTTTGCTGAAGCTTTGGACAGTACCTGTCTCAGTTAGTGGGAGAGTCTGCCGGGAGTGAATGCATCAGAGTCTCTTCTACGTAGATTAATTAAGTGTATACATGCAGCATATGCAGCTTATTAATAAACAACCTTATTATTATTAAGAAGTAGTTTGAGTGGTTTATCCGGACCTCTGTAATTCTCTCTCTCTCTACATCATATAAAATGTCACCGTAAACAATGAATGAATTCAGATCCAGTCAAAACCAGAATGAAACAAACAACAATGTCAAAACAAGAATGTTTGATGATGGAGGCCAGACTAGGCCACGGTGCGTCGGTGAGATACTTCTAATCCATTCTTGCCCTGTGAAAAATGACGTTTTCATTTTTGCAATGAGACATGCTGCCTTTAGACATGTTTATTGCTGGGAACTACTGGTTTGGACTGGATCTTAATGTATATTTACAATGACTTCCCATGCATTGGCCTATTCTGACTCAGTCGTTAGCTACATCCAAAGAGAACCTGTCCATTCCTGCAGCGCTCCTTCCCTTCTGTTTTCCTCTACTCATGAAAGAGGTTTAATTTTGACCAACCAGCATAAGAGACTTTGAGAATGTTGCACCCTCTTGTCTGCACGTTATTAGGCAACATTCATGCATGCAGGCCAGAGCGGCACAAACACGTCTTTGCACTTTGGCAGTTGGTAGTGTTGGTAGCGCAGTTTGTAGTGAAACCTCTCAGTCTTGCACTTAAAGCGTGTTCTCAGGAGAATATAAACCATCGTGACACAGCCGTTTCCCTGTGCCCCACGCTGTGGTCCAAACTGAGAAACGCAACCAGCAAGTGGTGAAAAAAGAAGAGCTGAACATCCAGTCTCTCATCACCCCACATCTGATGGTCATATATGGCAAAACAGAAAGTGTTAAGAAGGTACTGAAACCGTAAAGAGGATGGCAGCCTTCTCTCTGTCGTACAGAAAGCAGCCACACAATAGAAAGACGGGACCCTTTCTTACACCCACTCACGGGAAACAAAAATACACACACACACACACACACGCACACAGACACAAAACTGATACTCTCCTTGGTTAGTGATATGAAGTGAGCGCACTTGTTCAGCATCGGTGGTTTGGTTTGAGCTCAAGCACAAACTGCTGGAATCACAGGGACTTTCTGTTTGAGATTCTTGGTGCCAGTGTGGTCAGCTTCGTGTCCTTTTGACATTTTATTTATTTCCAAAGAATCTCTGCACTTCCCTGTCTTTAATGGCAAGTTCCTGTTTGTTCCGAATTCTCTGGCCAATGAACCAAATGAGACTTGAAATGGTATACTCTTGTGACACTTCACAACAGGACAACATGGCTGTTGTGGGGATCAAATCTGTGGCCTTCTCTTTAGTGGGACGCTCTCTCTAACCACTTTGCCTGAATCTTACAACACTTGGAAACACACTTCTGGTCCAAGGTGTGAAAGTGGGCAACGAGGTTACAACATCCCACCATACTGCCTCCTACTGTTGTTGCTGCTTTTTTTTACACCTCACACCATGGTTCTCAGTTTCAGGTATCAGTCATGCGTGGTCCTAAGTGCTCCACCTGTGTATCCAGTGTGTCAAAAATAGACTATGACATGGGAAAGTTAATAGGCTGTAGAGGGGAAGTGGGGGTGTTGTTTTGGTTCTGTCCTGATGGTCATGGGTCACTGGGTTTACTCTGAATCAAACCTTAACATAAAAGCTGGACACAATCCAAGTTATATTCAGTTGCCTAACAAGAGGGGGCATCCTGTAATTGGCGAGACTCGTTTACCGCAATGTGTACATATTGTGCTATCTTGCTTTTTTTTTTCCTCTTCTCCACGCCGAAAACAACAGCTAGACAGAGACAACGTGATATGTCAGCATGTGACGCTGTGGTTAAAGGGAAACCATAAAAGCAAGCGGGGATGAGCCTGGTTGCATTGTTCACCAGGCGTACTACTGTACAAAGGAACAGAGCAGTTACGAACACATCGCTCTGAGCATCTCATCGCTGACTGGGTAAGGGACTTGGAGAAAATATACAGTACACCTGCTGCTTGATTGAAACTATTGGCACTTAATTGCTGTCACACTGTCTGATCCTTGGGTGTTGTTTACAGTTTAAGGGATATGGGACAAGCAACTGAAATCTCATATTGTTACATTTTCTGCTTCCTTGCAGATAAAATGGACGACGAATTTGATATGAACTATGACATGACCACTGGATTTCCAACTGAAACTGTAAGTATCATTGTTGTAATAATATTCTGTAGCTGTGACACCGGTGGGAAACAATGAACCAACAACATAGTATTGAAATGCTATTGAAGAACGAGTGTCTGCCCTGAACCTCCTTGGGATATAGTGTATAATATAATAATAATAATGTAAAATAAAAACAAATGCCGGGGCTGAGCAGAGTGTTGGTGCTGACTACTCCTAGAGAGTAACAATATTCACAACTAGTCTTATGCACTAGTTATGGTGCATGTGGTTTGCTTATGGTTTGCTTATGGTATAAATCTGATGTTATATGGTTTCCTGACCATGCACAAGGGTTAGCAAGCACAAATTCATTTGTATGTGCAACACAACCCATTTGATTTATTTGATTTGAAACAGGCACACATGCACCTGTTTCTACACTGCACTGACTTCTCTACCAGTGCTGTTTTTTTCCTGCAAGATTTATTTATTTATTTATTTCATTTAAATGAATTAAATCCAAAATAATAATTCATTTCAATTCTTTTTTTATTTTAATACTTATTTATTTTCCCCCAATTTCCCATCCAACGTCATTTTGCCTCTTGCCAGGCCGTCGTGGTAAATAAGACTTTGTTCTGAACTGACTTGAGGGATAAATGTTTATCTAAAGCAGCATCTATAGGATGATGAACAACAGACAAGCATCACAATTTCCACTGTTTGTGATAAACTGAGCCCTCGCTTCGCCCCCCTCCCTTGTTTATCTCTGTCCTACATCTGTGTTAAAGTCGACAGTACTGGGTTACCGACTTGTACTGTGGGCCCCTTTCTGGAGCCCCTCAGGTACATTTACCCCCCACAGCCTTGGATAGCAGCAGGAAGTTGTGCAGTAGTGTGGTTGCTCCTGCACAGACACAACACCTGCACCTGGCAGCAGTTCTGGTACACTCTGGTTAGTGTGAACGTCACTGGTGTGTTTGAACGTGTTTGATGTCACATCACTGTATCCCCACTAGATTCACCACTGTTGTGAAACCCTGGCAGCAGACAGAGTTGGGTAACACAGACAGGAAATGATGGCAAACTGTATAAAAAAGGTCTTACAGTGGTGCCTGTTGCATGAAACCAGCTGTTTAATATCACATAAAAGGATGTTTTTCTCTTTGATTGCAGGGCTCTGGCTCTGGTTTCACAGAAGACTATAACGACGATTTTATGGAAGGCTCGGGCGTATGCGACAAGAGCCCGGTCAGGCATTTCCGTAGGCAGTACGAACCTCTACTCTTCTGGGCGATCTTCATTCTGGGCGCCCTGGGTAACCTGATGGTGGTCTGGATCTACATCAGTGTGCGCAACCGCCTGAAAACAATGACCGACGTGTACCTGCTAAACCTGGCCGTGGCCGACCTCCTCTTCCTGGGCACGCTGCCCTTCTGGGCTGTCGACGCCTACCAGGGCTGGACGTTTGGCGTCGCTCTCTGCAAAGTGGTGTCAGCGGTCTACAAGATCAACTTCTTCAGCAGCATGCTCTTACTCACCTGCATCAGTGTGGACCGCTACATTGCTATTGTGCAGGTCACCAAAGCCCAGAACCTGAAGAAGAAGAGACTGTTCTACAGCAAGCTGGCCTGCCTGGGTGTCTGGCTGGTCTCCATACTCCTGGCCCTCCCTGAGTTTATTTTTGCCAATGTGAAAACTGACTCACACGGCCAGTCCTTCTGTGTTATGGTCTACTGGAACAACTGGAACAACCGGACTAAGATCCTTGTGCTGTCCCTGCAGATCTGTATGGGCTTCTGCCTGCCCTTAGTTGTCATGGTGTTCTGTTACGCTGTCATCATTCGCACACTGCTGCAGGCGAGGAGCTTTGAAAAACACAAGGCCCTACGGGTCATCTTTGCTGTGGTGGCCGTGTTTGTCCTCTCTCAGCTGCCGCACAACGGCCTCTTGGTGATGGAGGCCTCACAGGCGGCTAATACCACCATTATCGACTGCGACATTGTGAGACGCTTCGATATCGTCGGACAGATAGCCAAGAGCCTGGCTTACACTCACGCCTGCCTGAACCCGTTCCTCTACGTCTTCATCGGCGTCAGGTTCAGACAAGATCTCTCGAGGATTGTGAAGATGTGTGCTGGTAGTTTGGGTGCGGGAAGCCTCAATAAAATACCCAAACGTCCCTCTGTTATGTCAGACACTGACACTACCCCTGCCCTTTCCATATAAATACTCCTTTTCCCAAACCTGAAGTCTGAGCCTAGATGTCAACATAATCATCATTTGCATTATCTTACCTTATCAAAAGTCACATATATACTGTAGGTGGCTGGGAGACCAAATTCACCATCCAATCCAGAAGGGCATTATTTCTAATTCTGAAACACCTTGTATAAACTGTATATTACTGTACATACTGTTGTGTTTTTCTTTTAACTGTGCCTCCATTTTTCCATTATGTACTTGCAGTGTGCTGCTTCAGTTGAATAAAGAAGATCATTTTTAGTTTGCAATATTTTGATTTCCGATTACAAAACTATTAAAACGATTAAAAATGATGAAATCTGAAGCATTGTGTTATTATTTGCATTATTATAACATGCATCCGTCAGAAGAACACAAACAAAAAAGAAAGGGAGAAGAACAGTTTGTGCACATGAATGAATGAATGAATGGCAGGCTATGAGAAAGTCTTATACACTTTTCTATAAGAAAGTAGCAGAGTGCTGTCACTGGTTTAACGTGCATTATGTGGTCGGAAACACGGCGGAGGTTATGTGGCTGGTCCAGTCCACAATGTTTTCGTTGTGACTGTCTATGGCATGCCATTGAAAGTCTGTGCCTCGTCTACCACAGACACTCTCAACTGTTGCATCTTGACTTCGTCTGAGAATGACTCGACAGTTTCAAAGTGACTGCCACGGGCTGCCCGTCGAAACAGGCATGAGAGCTGTGTCCTCACTGACCTCACAGCATCTGTGACTCTCACTTTGAAGATGGCAAAAAAAAGCATAGGGTGATTCAAAACCAGTACATGAAATTATGGCACTGCATGGCATTTTTTTTTAACTCAAAGCCACACCATCTGCTCTAGAGGCAATGCAGCAGAAATAGAAATGCTTTTTACATGTGTTGCCCATGCCACCGAAGACTGAGAACATCAAAGGTATCTAACCGCAAATGGTGGGCTGTTATCCTGGAAAGGCCCGATTATCCTTCCTCACTCTGATGCAGCCTCGATACGCCGAACTCAACCGTGAGCTGTGGGCGGTGAGCTCCGCGTCTGCATAATCCCAGTTTCATGACACCCCCGAACATACAGCGACTGCCGGTATCGACGCGTTGAGACTGAAATTGCCTGAAATTGCCCAAAATGCGCCGAGACCGACTGAGACTGAGGTTGCTCTGTTTGTGCTCCATCCATGAAGAACTCCATATTTACATTTGAAAAGACGAATGGATGCACAGTGTGTTATAATGTGCTCGTTAGATACGGCTCAGTAGCGCTGCAGAAGACATTCGATCAGATAAAAGAGTTGGTGTAAGTCAGCATATCCATTAAGGGCTCAAGTTCCTTTATCTCTATCTAAGGCCTCGCTAGGCCAGCAGGGCGGCGTGGTGATTAAGGAGCCTGTCTGTCAACCGCGAGGCCTCAGGTTGGAGCCCCGTGACGGCGAGGATCTGCCTGTCTGTCTGCTTTAGACAGGCGGAGAGACAGACAGATGGAGGAAGAGAGACAGCATCGTGTTAGCTTACGCTGTATCCCGCAGAGGCAGTCAAAACAAACCCCGTGGTGTTATTGAGGTCGCTGAGGTTGGGCCCAACACAACTGCAGTCTACCTGCTGAATTCAGGTGAGACCACAGACTCGCATGTTCCACCTTTGTACCAGCTCTCCCTCTCTCACAACAGGAAGCCATCAGTCAAGTCAACAACATCACGTTCCCGCTAAACTGCAGAGCTGGGGACCTTTCCAGCGCTCACATTACGGGGTGTCCATGGAGACTCTGGCAGATGACTTGAATTTGTCTTTTCTGCCAAGCGTTAAGGTCAGTGTCACTACTCATCTGAGCTCAAGCAAAGTTACAGCTAAGTGCATACTGTGAGACGCTTTAGATTAAAAAGAACCCCCCCCCCAAATGATGTATGGATGTACAATAAGCTCTACCACTGATTTAAGTATAGGCTAAAGGTAATATCAACCACAAGATGGCGTAGCTACCATAGCAGAGCAAGCCTTGTGGTTGAGGCTTGGGTTCACCTTACTAGTAAAACCCACAAGTTAGAGATGGAGCTAACCCCATCTAGTGGCAATCTGCAGGGGAGGCTGTTGGGTGCAAGCCTCAGACGTCACCCTTCAAGTTCATGAGCTTTGTCTTGTTCTACATTAGCGCAAAGAACTGCTAATTGACAGGCAGATTGATCGCGCGTGGCGTTTCTAATATTCCGTGTTGTTCCTTATTATTCCCCGACTCGGAAGTACGCCGGTAATTGCCACTGGGGGAAATAGTAAAAAGTAAAAACTGAGCTGGTCGACTGTATAGTGAAGAATGTGAAAGACTCACAAGTAGAGCAGCACCTGTGGTTTGGGAACATCCCATCCATCTTTCCCGCACAGGGGGATTTAGGTGTGTGTGTGTACATGAGTGTGTGTGTGTGCAAAGAGAAGCAAGAGAGTGAGAAAGAGAAAGAAAGAGAGGGAGAACACGGTAGAGTAGAGTCTATGACTAATAGGAGAGACGGAGGAGGCATATGTGACCCAGTGACATTGACCAGGCTGCATTCTGGTTACAACGGGGCCTGCGATCTGGTTCTGTGGACCACAGAGAGGCTGGGGGACAATGGCTCATGTATCAACGATGACCCCGCTGGCTTTGAGCACCATTTATTATTATCACAGCAAGTATAGTTTCGCCGTCACGTGCAGGGGGGATCGTCGTGAAAGTTGTGCGTCTGGCTCGCTGGGAAAAGCGGTAGCGCATTGTGTCGAAAGAAACGCCGCATGCAGTAAAAGCGAAAAGGACAGGAAGCAGCGTCCGTTTACTCCGAGCCCAACAGGATCTTCATACCGCTCCTCCCCGTGAAGAGAAATGTAATGGAAGTCGGACCTCCACAATCACAGCCCAAACAGGGAGCCCCCTTATCACCCGCCATCTCTCTCCCACAGCTAATATTTCACTTTCAGCTGCCAGGCCCACAGAATGAGAGACGTTTCCATTTCATGTCAGTCATTTCCAGGCCTGTGTGTTACCTGTGCGGTGATAAGTGTTTGACTGACTGGGAGTGTCGTTAGTCACTGTCCGGCTCGGCGTGACAGCCGCAGATTGACGCCGATGATGAGAGGAGAAGGCCCGGTGCGTTCAGGAACCGCCAGCCGCAAAGAAAAAAACAACACGCGGACGCAGGGTTAATGTAGGGGGGAAAGGAAACGCACGTGCACGTTTACACGCACACAAATATACTCATACATACATAAACATCCCTGACACCTTACACACGCTTTATCATTTTAGAAAACATCACTATAGAGAATGAAATGAAGAGACATAAAGGTCTCAGTCCAAACTATTGAAGGGAACCAATGATTCTTCTTCTCCTGCAACCTATTTTATTCCTTTATATCATATTCAAGCTTATTTTAGTGGTGAAGAAATCCATCAAATTACATTTGTGATATGTCACTGCTCAGTGGTATGATGAAATAACTGCACCTGGACCTGCTCCCTTTGTTCACTGTCACCATTATGCCGCCGATGAACAATTTCCTGTTTATTTAGTGAGAAGTATTTAGCAGAAGGGTGAACGTACAGGAAATAGTATTTGTTATGAAGTCTTTGAAAGGGAATAGCACTTAATATCAGCAATTAAATATGGTGTTCTTCAATTTGAACATGAAGACCTTCTGAAAACCTAATATGTGACATCATCTAAATGCATGGGCATTTTGAGGAACAGTCAAAAGATGGGAAAAATGACTGACAGTATCCAAGGATTCCATTTCCTCACTGTCTGTGGTCAGATCTGATTACAGACGTCCTAATCAGCATCCCCAGGACCCTGAAATACCACAAGCCCAATCCATGAGAGGACGACGACTTGTGTAAATTACCTTTAAATTTCAAAGACCAATTACAGACGTGCACTCAATTTGCTTTTCCCTGCTGGAGAACCAACCAGGAAAAAAAAAAAGGAAATAAATACCACACCACAAAGGCCCGAGACGTTCAATCTCTGGACAGCGTGTTTCATGTTTTCACCCTTATAATCTCTACCCTTCCTTTTAGCTCCTCTTCCAAAAGTGAGGCGGTGAGCCGTGAGATGGATGAGCTGAGCGGTGCAAGGTTTCCAAAAGAGAACAGAGCCTGACTGCTGCCTTACCTGAGGAGCAAAAACAAAAGAGCCATCTCTACCTGTAGGACTGTGGGAGTCGAGGCTTTGATCTGGACCAGAAAGAGAGAGTAGTTTGATGAAATATTGATGCTTTCTTTTTTTTTAACTGTGTCCTGTGGGAGCTCAGTCTGCTTTCAGGATGTGTGCGCTGATCCACAATCCTGCTGGTGCCTCGCTGGATGAGAGCGGACTTGGACTATCCTGCTCAAGGAGTCTTATTGGCTGTAATGGTCCTAATGATGCCGGCTGGCCCCCCACTCTGGGCCCCCCCCAAAAAAAAATTGCTTGGCCATTTTGTTCTCCATCAAAAGAGAGAGAGGCCGTCTTGAGATCCTTTAACTCAATCAACATCCATCACTAAATATGAGCGTGAGTGATGTGAGTTTGACAACATCTCAACAGAACCTTGACAGCCGGGGCGAGCGCATCGTTTATATCTTTATTCGGTGTTGGATAGATTACGGTCGCGCTGCACCCGAGGGCGCGATCCCTCCATGTGAAGAAGCGCTCAGAGTGGGATTAAAGACATGTTGTGTACCTTTACGTGAATATTTACAACCAGGAAATGCAAGATTTTTCACACTGAGGCCATAACAAGACTTTTTAACCAAGTAATCAAACACACAGGCCTCGTTAAGCCCAGCATCACAGACCATGTAATATGATTTCAAATGGGCGCTCAAAAAAGTTTGATTTGAAGTTTGTCTGAAAGTGACCCACATTCCTCAAGTAACAATGAAAAAAAAAAAAAGACAATCTGAATATTGATAACTGCCCGGAGCTTTTGTCTGAAAGTGCGAGGCCAAACACTCCAATCAGACCTAAAGAAACGAGAGAGGGTGGAAAAAACGAGAGGGATTAACCGCTCTCCCGCGCATCACGTTCGCACGCGGAGATAGACGGAGTGCATAATGACTTCTGTGGAAAAGCAGAACGACGATTATTTCAACTTAAAGGAGAGAAAAGAGGGAGAGGAACTGGCTGGGGGTCGGGTGGGGGAGGGGAGCCAGGGGCAGGAGATAGTCTGGGAAAGGTCTCGCGTCAGAGTGGATTTAACATGCCTCTTCCATTGGAGTCCATTAGATAATCATATTCATACCACACAAGGCTCCAAACCCTCTCCGTTTCATTATTCCCTTTTAATCCGCCCCTGATAAGGCGGTGCAGGCGTCGTTGGTCTTATTATGTCGTCATTTTGAATCCACATGAAATCCCCCCGGGACGTTATCGCGGGGAAATTGCTTAAATAGCCGAAGTGGATATAGTTTTGCGTTTATTATTTCTGACGGATTCAAAATAACCGCAAATATATCCCTTTCCCTGAATATTGGGGGTTGAGAGTCTGTTATCAGTCATGCACACTAATGGCCCACTCATAGTCACCCGATATACCTCCAGCAGGAGAGAGGAGGAGGAGGAGGAGGAGGAGGAGGAGGAGGAGGAGGGGGGCTGCTGTATCTAATGGTGTCCTCACTGTTTTGCTATTGGGTGGATGGCGATGCTGAGCGTGTAGATGTGTTAGTGTATAAAGGCATGTGTGGGGAAAAGAGAAAGAGACCGAGAGAGAGAGAGAGAGAGAGAAAAAAAGAGAGAGAGAGTAGGGGAGTGTGTTTCGTGGAGGGCACTTCTTGAACCCTGTGCACACAGCTTTAGGATGGATAACCCTATAATGCACTCCCCGTCAGTAGACCGGGCGCCTTTGAAGCTCTCCTTTGTGGTGTGTTTGTTTGGTCCCTGACAGCAGTAGCAAACTAGTCAGCTGGCCCACTTGTCAGGCCACTTGTAGTCTCAGGACTGAGGGCAGGCAAACAACCGAGGTTAAGTCATGTCAACAGATCTGGGTCAAATGCGATTTGCAAATAGTTTCAGTATTTGTTGCAACCTCGTTGGACTACTGGGCGGATGGGGATTTCCGCATCGGACAATATAATGAGTGGGAAGAAGTGTATTAAAATGCATTTAAAAAATAGATTTAGTTTCTTTTATTATGTACAACTTGAACTGTGCTGATTTGACAAAACCCCACTCACGACTTGTTCCAAGCAGATTAAGGAATTATTTGCAAATGCCATTTGACCCGGCTCTGATTGACAAGAGTTAAACAGAACTTAAGACGGTTTAAAGCGACCTGTGAAAGCCATTTGTTAGTTAATATGAGTCAGAACTGCAGCGCTGAGCGAGATTATGTGTTGTTAAGTGAAAGGGATTTACGTTTTCCTTATAAAGCGGTCCCTTATCTTAAAATACTCACTCCCAGCCCTGAAAACACAGGAGCCTCTGTCACTCTGCTGCTCGGGTAGCCAGTGCATTTCAAGCGGTCACATCTGTGTGGATATAATATGCTTATTCCGCCATATCCATTTCACAGTGACATCTGTCCAACGGCGGAGAATTAAAGGGAAAAATCCAAATGCCTACACTACATTCTGCCAAGTATTGATTTACTGTTACTCATGTAACATACATGGACTTACTGAGCACATATTATTTCAGTGAGATCATAGCTGAAACTGGAAACAAACTAGGCACGAGATACAGATGTTGATCTTCAACACAAAGAATTTCTGTCTTTTTTTTTTTTTTTTGCTTGTGGTGTGAGGAAATGTGATAATATGTGTGTGTGTGTGTGTGTGTGTGTGTGTGTGTGTGTGAGCGTGTACAAGCACCTGCCTTTGTGCTTGAATTACTTTTGCGGGTGTTTTTTTTGTTGATGGCCGTGTATGCATGTCTGCTAAAGTGTGTGAATGGTGTGTGCATTCTTGTGATTGTTATGTGTGCGTGTGTGTGTGTGTGTGTGTGTGCGTGTGTGTGTGTGTGTGTGTGTGTGTGTGTGCGTGTGTGTTTGCGAGGCACTCCTGTGTGCCTACCTTGACTGTGCCTCCCTGTCTGTAGATCTCAGGGTCTGGAACAAACAGTAGTTCCTTCTTAATTGGGGTGAGATCTGGGGCTCAAAGGGGGCCAAGAAGGGACCCGAACCCCTTTCTTTCTCCTCCAGAATCGCTTTGGCTACAGAGGTGCTTTTGATGTGTGCTTTGGCTCTGTGAGTCCTACTTTGGAATATGTTCTTGGGAGACCATTGGTTACTTGCCTCCAGGCAGAATCTCAATCCCCAGGATCCTGGCCCTCTTTGATGAAATACTTTCGGGAGCCGCTAACCCTACTGATGCCCATGTGCACCCCCCTCCTCCCCTCTTGTCCCCCCCTCCTCCCCTCCCCGCCCTCAAACCACCACCCCCCGCCCTCGCCCCCCCCACCTCCACGTTCCTTGGATTCTCTTTGAGAGATTCATAACAAGGACTTTATCTCTGTGTAGTCCCGGCCAGATGAGCACAGGCTGACAAACTGACAGGAGAATTAGCCGTGTCTTACAGAGCACCTTTGACTGTCTCCTCCCTCGGCTGACTTCCTCCCGTCACAGGCACGAGGGTTTTTACTGTATGAGCACTGATTTATACCACCGCTCATATGCTACCACAGCGTATTTGTATCACATGTGGATTTCTAAAAGTATATCACATATAATATATCTATTAGATCTGTATTTTCATTTAAAAATGATCAAATTATCAAATATAAACACTTGCACATTCATTCCAATATCTTGATGATGGTATTTAAGCTGACCACTGAAACAGGCTGCAGGTATAGTTCACTGACTTTCAACTTGCCTCGTCAAATATGCATCTACATATTTTGACAGAAATTAGAACTAAACATATTTATCGATGCAAAGGATGGTGACAGTCGTGACAGAGGATCTCAGGCTCTGATTGATTACGGCAGCAATTAGCCAATGCATGCTTTATTGGCATAATAAACATGAGTGGATAACAGCATCACGTTGGAAAGTGATAAAAAAAAAAATACAAACATCCTATTTTGTGACAAAATGCACATTAATTACGTGCATTATCATCTAATTTGGCGCGGTGGCTGATTGGTCGCGTGCTAAGATGAAGGTAAATACAATAACTGACCTGCTGGACTTGACCTCTTTGGCCACACACACACACACACACACACCATTCAAATCCCGCTCAAACGATTAACTGGTGATTTTCCTCGACAAACTCCCACCTCTTCATTGATTGAAACAGGGCCCCGAAGACCTCTTTTACCACATCATTTCCCTGTATATTGATTATGTATATTGATTATATCAACCCTACAGGAAGGCTTCCCCCCCCCGTTTTTTTTTTTTTACCGTAACGTCAGGTCTCATTGTGGAGGCTCGTGTGCCCGGGAGACTTTCACACCCTCAGACATCCACAATTTCCAATATGCAAGTCATTCAGCTCCGTACTGTAAATGGGATGTTTTGGAGGCTTGGGTGAATAACCTGGTTCACAGGACTGAAAAAAAAATATTGCTCCTTCTGTTCACACACACACACACACACACACACACACACACACACACACACACACACACACACACACACACACACACGGTCTAATTATCATATCATAATTACAAGAAAATGACAGCATAGTTTATTATTACTAACATTTCAACAATACAAATTAAAAAAATGCACGCCATTGGACGTGCACGGTTGTGTATGTTTAGTGGTGTAATGTAGCCTGACTGTAATTACATCATGTCACATATGCACTGTAACTTTTATTATAGGGAATTAAATGTCATAGAAAGAGAATGACATATTTTTTCACATTGCAGTTAATCAGCGGAACATTTTCCAGCCCTTTAAAACTTTGACGAGTGACTGGCAGCTGTGATTTAAATGATGTCATACGTCACCTAGTTGTAGTAGGCCATTGGACGCGGCATTGAAAACATCATGGCTCTAAAGTATAAAGAATACTAGTAGTAGCTGGACCACATTTTGTCCCGTTGCATTACCAAGTTGATGACCCACTGTCTTGGGACGATGCCAATCAAACAGTCAATCCAATCACATAAATAGACAGTGAGAAATAGCCCATAATCACTGGTGGAGTGGTGGATAAAAAATGAGGGTAAATATGATGTCCTGTAACTGATCATCATAAGGCAAATAACCAAGTACAATCATAAATCAATTATATTTTCAGAGAAGCAATAAGTTTTCCAGAGAACAATCCATCCTCATCTCACTTAGATCAGTTTGATACTACTGACTACCACACTATTTAAAAAAAACAAAAAAAACTGAGGAAACTGAGTATGAGGTGGGTTTATGCTCCACTAGTTATAATATTCATTTCAAACATGTTGGCCCCAGTGGCCCTGAGCAGAAAGAAAAGAAAGAAAGAAAGAAAGAAAGAAAGAAAGAAAGAAAGAAAGAAAGAAAGAAAGAAATGGAGGGAGGGGGACAGAATAGAAAAAGAGGGAGGCAGAGTGTAAAGGAGGGAGCTATCCGAAGGGAGGAGTCAAGCGAGGGAAGGAGCAGCTGGAGTCCCACACTTCGCCCTCTCTTCTCCTCGAAAAAGCGCACTTAATGAAATAACAACTCTCCACGCGCTTCTGTAACGCTTCTGTTGTTTTTAGGCACGTTTGCAATCTGCTATCGGCAGACATTATCGGCAGGCTGATGGTGTTGGTCCGGCGGTGGTTGAACACAGCAAACTGTAAAAAGGAAGAGAAAGACAGGCAAGGGGAAAAACTCTGGCAGCGCCGTTTTGGAGTTGGAGTTGCAGCGTAAAAAAAAAAAAAAAAAAAAAAAAGTCCCAGGCAACTCTAGAGGCAACATCTGCAACTTTAGGAAAAGAAGAAGAAGAAAGAAGTGAAATTATTTTTTTTGGAGGAGAAGATAGAAAGAGCAAGAATTACAAGGGAAATCACCCAGCAAGACGTAAGTAGTCTATAAAAAACATCACATGGAGGCGCAATAGACTTTGAACATTGTTGCGCTTATTAGTGTAAAGTTTTGAAAGGCAGACTGCCCAAACCAACAGAGGTTTCACATTTCACAAAAAAAAAAGATGGAATTTCATACAAGTTTAGATGTAGACACGAACTGGATGAAATGTGACAACAGTGCTGCAGGTTTTTCTCAACAACGGTGGAAGCATCAGGATGCGGGGAAACAAACAAATAGGCGAAATGTTCAGAACAGGCTGAATCTCTTCTATTGAGACTGGTTGTGATTTGTAATCTTTGAAGTGAGTCTTAGTTGTCAGAGACACCGGATGGGCACCACACTTAATAAGCAGACAGATACGTGCTTTTAAAAAACAACAGTTGCCAGTTTGTTGCATTAAGTTAGGTGTTATTGAAAAGCTTGTCTTGTTCTTTGGGTGGTTTTCAAGCATACGATACACGTGTAATTCTATTGTGGAGAGTTGAGGGGCTGAAACTTCACCAACTTCTGCAGCCATAAAACTTACTGGACCTCTGCCTAAAGAAACGCAGGGGGGAGGGGTGTGGGGGGGGGGGGTACATGCATATTTATGTGTGATCATATTTCAGTGTCTTATTGATTCAGTTTATCCTCTTATGCTTCGGTGCAGGGGGTTATAGGCCTAGATCACGCTCAATTAAAACCATTAATGAGAGGAGTATTATAGTATGCTTACACACAATTTTATATATATATAAAAAAAAAAGCAAAACCTTAAACATTTAGACTTGTTAAATCCGATGATTGTTCCTACCGCCAAAACATTTGTTTGCTGCCTTTATAATGTTTTGCAAAACTCAATCACGACATCAAAGTAAATGTTGGGCCTTTTCTTGACACACACGTGGATTGTGCCCAGGCTGGTAGGCCCATAAATTATATTTAATAATACAAAAAAATGTCCTTCTTAACTAGCCGTTTAGTCTCATATTCGCTCTTAAAATATATTTTTTAACAAGTGAAAACTTGGTTGCCAATGAGGTGAGATAATTCCACTAATGATGAAACTAGTGTCAGTATCTGGAAAGCTGGTAGAATAAGGCTGATCAGGAAAATGACACTTCATTCAAGCTCATTTCTCCGAACAGTTTGATTGGTTTGTTTGAAAATCGTTGGACGATTTCCCCCCCACTTATTTTTAAAGAAAATGCGATTTTAACTCTCATTGATAGATTAAATGACCTGGTTAAATATATATTTTTGCAGTGTATGCATTCCTTCATTATTTTTGAACCACCGAGTTCTCCCCTCCCCAGGACATATAGGTCCGGTAACAGCAGTGGTTTCCTAAGTGGGGTCCGGGGCCCTGCAGGGGTCCTTCAGGGAGTTCCAGGGTGGCAAATGAGGAATACTTTTTAATTTCACAATAATTTAATTCACTGCAAATTATCCCAATTAGAGACGGTATAAGAATGTCTAATGCAATCATAGGTTTCACATTCACCACTATTATCTCTATTATCTCCCTCGCGCACATAGTGTAAACAGTTATACAATTCAGTACTAAATCAACAACAAAAAAAACTTCCCATGTCAGTTGGTGGTGACTAAATCTTATCTAACAGGAGTCGGTGTGCGTGTGTTTGGGGGCCCCTGTGTTTCAGGCTGCAAGGGGCAGCGAGCCTCCACATGTGGAGATATTTGTTTGAAACTTTTCCTCCTGTCCTCCGCCAGCTGTTCCACATTTTATCTGCTTGTCGGCTCTCGGGTTTCATACAGACGACGAGGGTCCGAGGCGCTCAGCCATGCGGTGCAGCTCAAACCTCCTTTTTTGACACTTGGCAAATTATTAACGGGGATCTGCCTGCCTTGAGAAGGAGCAGTGAATGAATACAAGACAATAGATGTTTAAAGGAATAAGCTGAAGCAGAGAAAAAAACCCGCCTTTTCACTTTTTTAATAGATAGCCCTAATTCCTTCATCCTGGGGTGTGATGTGTGATTTGGGCTCTGGGCAGACTTCTCTCTTCATGTTGCAGATTACGTTACATTTTTTTAATAGAAGAAAAAAATACTATCTATTACTCAGACGTTTCTTAATATTTCCCATTATTTTTGTTTGTAATTACAAAATAGCACGTGCAAGGCCCACAAGTGGGAAATTAACGTCTGTCAAAATAATTTAGCCCAGTTAACATGTAAAATATTGAACACCACTCAGAATTGAGGCTTAATAGCCTATATTTCAAAATGATACCATGAGCACCATTACTGGATATTATCTACTTTTACAGAGATGAAACAAATCCACTTAATTTGTTTTGCATTCCCATGGCCTGTGAAGATTTCAGAAAACCACTGCTAATTAAAAATGGCTCATCCACATAACTACAACTGATTTTATTTTTAAAGTATATGTATGCTATAAGCTGTGGTATTTTATTATTCTTTTCTAATATTAAGTGTGTCAATTTAAGTGATTGATTGATGACAGATAACTTGACATTTTTTTAAAGGACCTGTAATTGTCTCATGGAGAGATTTAATATTCTCCAAAGCAACTTTACACATAATTACTTTAATGTGATGTTAATAAGATGTTGGCCATAAGTCCTATAGCTGGGTAGTAAATGTGTAATATATAATAATTCCATATAATATTTTCAGAATGTAAAATATTTTAACAATTCAATCACATGTATATGAATTGTGTGACGTGTGTTTGGTGCTTCTGCTGCATATTATCTATAGGTGAGGGGCTGTGAGGGTGAGGGGCTGTGCTTAAGTCTAACAGGTGCAGTTGTACTAAAAAAAAAAAAACCCACTACACCCTGTTTCATTGTGATGCAGCAGCGGTGATGAATGCTGCAGTGTTTAAGATGCTAATCTGGGTTGGAATGAGATGCACAAAAAAAACCTGAGCCGTTCTCTTATTGGAACCAGCAGAGATGTATCAGTCGCCGCTCTCCGCTTCCTCTGCTGCTCCACGCGCGAGGAACAGGCGGGATAACGCTTTCCCTCTGCAGGAGTCAGTCTGTCAGATAGCAGGGTGCCTTTTAAAATTTTTTTTTTTTATCTCAACTTTATAAGCGCACCTTTACGTAAAATTATGCATAGCGACGCTGGCCCAGTGCACCCGTGACCCGGCGACCTGGCAGAATAAGGCCTGTCATGTTAATGCAGGGAGATGACACCCTATTAGCTTTTGAGGTATGGCCCTCTCCTCTTTTTTTTTTTTTTAAGGGTCTTCCATTCACAGCTCTGTCCCCAGGCCCTTTTACATCCTAGAGGAAGAATACCTGTTATCAGGTTTGTATGCAAGAGGCCCTAATGAGCCGAGTTGTTGTGCTAATGCTCTGACCTAAAGGCCCTCAAAGACATGCCAAGTGTTTTGTTAAAACAAGGGTAATTTGAAGTTAATTTTCTCTGAGATAATGGGGGCTATAGGGTTTATTTTTTAGTGCTAGCTTACATTGTCCCCCTTTTTTCCATGCTGCTGCTGTGTGGGTTTTACTGCGGCATGAGATGGGTTATGTGCTTTTTTTTTTTCCAGCTTTGTTTTCCTGTGAAATTACAGGAATCATGCAGGTGTAAATACTTGCAGTTATTATACCTATTCACGATAGTAAAAGGAATATACAATAACCAGCTGCCCAATGACTCCCTGTGTAATTCGATCCGCTGTTGCTCCCCATGAATATAACTGGTAAAGCTGAATAGATGGTCCCCCGTAGAAATCTCTCACTTTGATGATTTGGTACTTTGATATGTTGACATCAAATGAAACAGACACAGTGAGGAAAGAATAAGGACAAGTCAGAAAGAGGTAGTGATTGAGGAGAGGGGGGGGGGGGGGGGGGTGGAGGAAAAGGGCTGTGTGATGGTGTGATGATGTATGTGTGTAGTGTGTGTGTGTGTGTGTTGGCGTGGGTCTGCGGGGCGCTGGAGGAGAAAAAGTTGGGGCTCGAGACGGCAAACCTGAGGAGCGTCAAAACGTCTGGATGCATTTGCGTGCGAGCGGCGAGAAGAAGGGGGTCTGCGGTGCGCGAGGGTTTTCTCCTTGGCCTCCTAATCCCCAGGCCCAGCCATCCCTTCAGGGCATGCCTCAGATCTGGCTCCCTGGCTCTCCGCGCGGACGACCCAGCTCCGCCAGCAGATTTAATATGCTATGTGTTCGTGCTCCCCCGGCTCCCCCCAAACCCCCTTCCACCTCAACCATCACTGTCCCAGAGCGGGACCCCCTGCTTCAAGGAGCCCCCCGCTAAAGGCACCTTTCAAGAGGGGTGATGTCTTTGCATACGAGGTGGCGGGGAAGGGAGACGGGTACCAAACGCAGATATCGCACTGTAAATTCAATAGTATTACAAACAGTGGTGAACTCCAATACACTCGGTGCCTTTGCACACAGCGAGGCGTATTGACACAACACTTACAGACTCAACACCTCATCACATTTCCATTTTAAATGCGTGCATGTACGTGCCTGCACTCATGGCTGCTCTCTCTCTCTCTCTCTCTCACTCTCACTCTCTCTTTACACGCACACACAAACAAACAACACACTTCTCTTCTCTTTGTCTCTCTTTTCCTTTCTCTCCCCCCTCTTTCTCTCGTGCAAGAAACTTTTTTTTTTTTTTTTTTCATTTTGTTCTGAGGAAATAAGAAATGGGAGGGGAAAAAAAACACCAAAAAAAAAAACACGAGGAGCTGAAGTCGAGGCAGAGAGGGCTGGTTTGTTTTCCATGGCTTTGGCCTGTTGGAAACTCTACAACTGGACCTGACAATTAGCCTGGTCAACTGCTCTCCCGGAGAGGAGGAGGAGGAGGAAAGCAGTGAAAAAGGGGGGAAAAAAGACGAGAAACTTGAAGTGATTCATTCAGTGATTTCAAATTTGTGATGGATGCAATTGTGTTTTAGAGAGGGGCAGCCGTTGCAGCTCCAGATAGAAGCCTACTGCTATATACCCGTGTGTGTGTGTGTGTGTGTGTGTGTGTGTGTGTGAGAACGCAGAGTGTGCCGGCCGGCGGCTGCGTTTTCTTTTCTCCAACACTTGAGCAGAGGCGGCGCGAGGACGGGTGCTCGTCTCCTCCTCCTGTTTGCTGTAGCCGCCGTAAAAACGTCTTTGAGACCGCGGCGTGAAGTATAGCGGCGAGAGGTGAAGTGCTTTGGCGGGGGGCCCCATTTGTTTTGCGGGGGGGGGGGGGGGGCCTTAAAGTACACGCAGTTTCCCGTGGTGGTGGTGGTGATGGTGGTGGTGATGGTGGGGGCCCCCGGGGAGACTGTTATTGCAGATGTGGCATTGTGTCAAAGCTTTTGATGGGAGCCCGGTTGTGGCATCCGTGAGTGGGGGGGGGGGGCCCTATGCTAGGTGGTGGCGGGGGGGGTGGTGACGGGTTCGGGGGGGGGGGGGGGGGGGGCAGATGAGCCGGGCCCGCTCGCTGTGAACAATGATCTGTCACTTACCCCTGCTTCTTGATGTGTAAAGCCATGAGTCAGGCTGTGTGGCTACTCCAGGACACCACACACACACACACACACACACACACACACACACACACACACACACACACCACACACACATTTTTTCCCCCCTCCAAATTGATTTGTGGCGTCCAGGTATATTGATAACCCGGTCCTTCCACTAATAATAATAATGATAAAAGTTATGTATGGTCGTGCGGTGGTGCTCGTGCTGTGAACCCCCCGTGCGTTGGCAGTCGTAGTTATCTTCCATGTGGAGTTACCCCCGGGGTCCTAGTGCATCCTGGAGGGGAGGTCAAGGAGGGGGCTATTGTTTGGATGTCAAATGTAAATCCCAAGGTTAATACCTGAAAGAAAACCCGGGCCCAGGCTTTCTCTCTCCTCTCCAAACATGTTTAGATGAGTGCCTCTTCCCCCACTCTGCACTCCTTCATTTCCGTCTGGTAGGGGACTAGGGGTGAGGGGACTAGGGGTGAGGGCAGGGGGTGAGGGCAGGGGGGGTGTACCATCACCATATAAACCCCACTCTTAACAACTAGTAGGGGCTCCTCTGTAATGAATGCTAACAGACCCTGTAAGACAAATAATGCCTCATCTTAGAAAAACAATAGGGGAACTCTACTACTATCTGAGCACATTTTTTTTTTTTCCGCCCCCAACCTGAAAGAGCCCCTCTTTTGACAGCGCAGCATTTGAAGACTAATCGTTTTTTCTCATGCAAAGCACGCTGTTTTAAGAGCTCGGGCCGCGGAGAGAGAGAGAGAGAGAGAGAGAGAGAGAGAGAGAGAGAGAGAGAGAGAGAGAGAGAGAGAGAGAGAGAGAGAGAGAGAGAGAGAGAAGGGGGGGGGGGGCTGTGTTTTAACAATACTCCGCAGGGAGTGAGGAACAGGGTTCGGGGTGGAGGAGGAGGAGGAGGAGGAGGAGGAAGAGGGGGGGGGGTTCATCTCTCCTTTGCTCCTCAGACAAAGCCCAGTTCCTTTCAGGGTTGTATGGGGGGGTGGTGGTGGTGGGGGGAGATGTGGGTGGAGGGGGTTGGGTGGGGGGGGGGGAGAGGGGGGAGGGCATCCGAGAGTTTGAGTTCCTTGAAAGAGAGAGAGAGAGAGAGAGACTCCAGCCGGTTTTAATGACAGTTTGTCATCATGGCTCCCCTCCACCTTCCAGGGGGAGAGAGTGGAGCGGGGGCCTCACCCTGACAGGCCTGGAAAAGCAGCGCGGGGGCCCTCGGAAAATTTATCGAGAAACAGAAATATTAACGTGTACGCGGGGCCCTAAAACGGCTCCGGCTATTCCTGCCAGACTGGTGTTTTTATTAAGAGGGTCGACATGCTTTGGAAATATATCTTATTCATGAAGAAAGCCAGGTTGGACTTCCCAAAGAATTCATTATATTCCCCCCAGGAAGCGGCTTCGCGGGTTTGCGGCCGCTCCTTCCTCCTCCTCGGAGGGGTTTTCGCCGAGCGTGGAGCCCGACGTTGTAAAGCCTCCCCTCAGTAGGGCGGGCAGGGGGGGGGGGGGGGGGGGAGCGGAGAAGGGTTCCATTTGTCAAAAAAGGTGCTGTAGTCTTTTTCCCCTCCTCAACACTTTTCCCCCCACGGCTCGGGCTCAAACTCATTGTCTGAGCAAAGGCAGGACATTAGTCACCAACAACACCAGAGAGAGCCTGGAGGGGGCTGAGGACCGCTGCTCTGGAGCCCCGGCCGGGACAGAGGGCTGGAGAGGAAAGAATAGAGAGAGAGAGAGAGAGAGGGGGAGAGGGAGGGGAGGGATGGAAAAGGTGAGCAAGAGGGGGAGAAAGGAGGAGAATATGTGGGATAAGTGGAGAGAGTGAGAGAGTGTGTGGGAGAGGGAGAACGAGCATGGGGGGGGTTAGAGGGAGTGGAGTGTATAGCTCTACCTCAGGGCTCAGTGTGTAAGCCCCTGTCTACCCCCCAAAGCTGCTTTCACAAAGAGATTTACAAGACAGGTCTCCGGTGTGCTTTGCTGCCCTGCATTATGAGTGTGTGTGTGTGTGTGTGTGTGTGTGTGTGTGTGTGTGTGTGTCTGTGTGTGTTTCTCGTAAAGTGGGCATTTCTGTTTTTTTTTTTTTTGTTTTTTTTTTTTGTGCAGGACCTATTTTCTCTCTCTTTTGCATCGTCTATGCAAGAAAGATCTTCGCCCCCCCCCGCCCAAAAATTTACCAATTCAGGCAGGGGTTGAGACTCCCAACGCGCCGGCCCCAGCGGAGCACGGCGAATAACCTATTCCCCCCGGTGTGTGTGTGTGTGTGTGTGTGTGTGTGTGTGCATTCGCGTGTGAATGTATTTCGCAAGATTCACACATACAAGGGATCCTGTTAGCTTTTGGAATTATTTATAAAGCCTGGCTTTTGTGTGGCGCTCTAAGTCCCTGTCTCCTCCCATTACTGCCTACGACTCTACCTGGGCTACCTCCAGCCCCCAGACTCCCCCGCACCAGCAACTTAGCACAGTGTTGTATATACATCAACCGTTCACAGCTACTGCTTCCCCAGATAGACTCTCATCTGTATCGGCTTGAAAAAAAATCAAAAACGCTGATTTTCTTCCTCCTTCTTCTTCTTCTTCTTCTTCTGATGATGATGCTGTGGTGACAAGCACAATCTATACACTTTCGTTGTAGAGGCGCAAAGTTGCACCGACCGTCCCATATGGCCCTGATTACCCTGTAACCCGGGAAAGAAAGATTTTTTTGTTGTTGTTTTTATTTGATTTTTTTCATGCGCGGCCCGAGCGGGGGTGAAGGGTTTAGTGTGTTTGAGATGGTTTATGTTAATGTTGCCTTTATTGAAACAAGCTGCGATGTGATTATCGTCCCCGCTCGCTACATACAGAGCGGAGGGACTGCTCTAGTTTACCTCCCCCCCCCCCCCCCCGTCTCCCCCCCTCGTCTCCCTCTGGCATAGAGATCAATGCAAACCAGCTAACACAGGGTAATAAGCCATTAGTACACACATTGTTGGAGAGCTTTACATACATCGACCAGCAAACTGATAAACTAGGTTCCATGTCCTAGAGGTAAGAGTTATTGTGTGTGTGAGTGATTAGCTGAGTGAATGTGGGTTAGTGTGCATGTGCCGGTGTGTGTGTGTGTGTGTGTGTGTGTTAGCGTGCACGGGGAGATCTCTTTCCTGTGACTGCCAGTCCTGTGTGTGATAGGTGCCAGATTGTGTAGCTGGGAGCCAGGTTGTCTCTGCTCGTCAGGAGAGAGAGAGAGAGAGAGAGAGAGAGAGAGAGAGAGAGAGAGAGAGAGAGAGAGGGAGAGAGGGAGGGGGGGGGGGGGGTGATTACAGTACACTGTTCCTCTGATCTGATTCATCACTAACTGTCTCTCCTGCAAAGGGTGAACTTATTATCCCTGTCTCAACCTCCACGGCGGAGCCAGCTGCTCTCCATGCTTCCCAATTAACCCCAGGCACCCGTCGGAACGCTCCCAATTAAGGGCCCTCCTCCTCCTCCTCCTCCTCCTCCTCCTCCTCCTCCTCCTCGCCAAAATTTATTTGCCCGTGGTAGCCGCACACGGGCCCCGGCATCCACGGTCACGATGCGATGCGATGCGAGTGTCGTCGAGCGTCGTCGTCCTAAGCGATGGCTTTTTACACCCGCCAGATTTATGGGAGACAAACAGCTGAGACGCGTAAACACACCCAGATGTTTGTTTGCCGAGACGTTCCAGTCTAATGACACAAGTCTTGTTCCTCCCCGCCCCCCCCTTTTTTGCTTTTTCACGCCGGGTCCATATTTGTGGCTCGGCGGTCTCTCCCCCTTTTTTTTTTTTTTGGGGAGTTTATGGGAAGTTTTTTTTTTTTGTGTGTGTACTGTCTCTCTCCAGCGTTGCGTGGTGTGATATCGCTCCGTATTTGACTTGAGAGAGTCTCTTTCACCGGGCTGACACACTTGAATCCAACCTTTCACAATCCAAAATATTCAGCGGTGTGTTTTTGATGCATCGGTTTTGCAATAGAGTGTGTGTGTGTGTGTGTGTGAGAGAGAGAAAGAGTATAGGAGTGTTGCTGTAGGTGGGGCGCAGACTTGGCAGCACACTACCAATCCCCCTGAGACTCCTTGTGTGTGTGTGTGTGTGTGTGTGTGTGTGTGTGTGTGTGTGTGTGTGTGTGTGTGTGTGTGTGGAGCCTACCAAGCCCCGGCACACAGCGATGGGGGGGCTCTGCGGCTGATATGAAAGTGAAGGGAGAGAGTTGTCTCCCGACGCCGCCGTCAGGGAGTTGGAAGTCTCCGGAACTCCCTCTGAGCTTTTTTTTTTTTTTTTTTTTTTTTTTCTCTCTCCCCCCCGACTGCCTTTGATCTCCTCAGCCGCCTCACCCTCCGTCCTCCGCCGAGCTCGACTCTCACCTGCCGCCGATACCCAGACCCGCAGGTTCACAGACGGATGGAGACTCCTCTTAAACACTATAGCTAGAGTCCGTTTCATTTGAGAAGTGATGTGAAAGTGCCCGCTGCTTCTTCTACAACCTAAGAAGGAAGGGGAACATTGAAAACACTATAATAACGTGGTAATTGGACCAAGCTGCAAAAGTATTTTGCTAGAGGGGGGCGAGGGGCGAAAATGAACCTACGTCGTCACAGCTTTTTTCTAAGTGGGATTCATTGTGCTGTCGGTTCCCTCGGCCTCGTCTCATTAAGTGTACTTTCGACTTCCAAAAAAACTCCGTCCCCCTTTTTTTTTTTTGCTGTTGTTCTCCCGTCCGTCAAGTCAAATTAAGCCCGGGGCGCTGACAGAGTGACCTTGTTTAAAGGTATTTCTCGGTCCGGGCCCCGCGACGAAAGACGAGGAGAACAACGGCGGGAACGAGGCGACCGAATCATCAGTTTCTCTCCATCTGAGGAATGCCTGACCTGATCTTACCCTTTTTTGGACGCGTGCCCACAGACACAGGAAGTCTAGCATTAAAGCAAACGCCATTCCTTCATATTTTTCTTTTTTTTTTTTGTTGCTTCCTTTCCCCCCCCCCCCCCCCCCCCCCCCGTTCTCTTCACTCTCTCTCTTCTCGCATTCCTTTCACCGACTGCGACACATTTCAGGACAACTTCATTCGGCATTCCTTTACATCCTGATTTGTTTGGCCTGTCTCTCCCTCCCTCCCTCCCCTCCTCCCCCCCGTCTCCCTCCGTTTAGGTCTGGCTTTATCATGTGAGAGCCAAACACCAAGACAACTTCATCTCGCCCAATTTTCCCCCCCTTTAATACGATTTAAATGGCACGGCCGCGAGGGCCCCGGACGAGAATTAATAAGAGCCAATAAAGCTCGCCGCTGGGGCATCGGGGCCAGTCTTTAAGTAAACATTATGACTTCTTGAGGGGGGATTCGGGGGCAGCACTTGATGAATCGTGGCGGAGCTCGGGAAGGGCTAATTTCTCACTTAGCCGTCCTGATGGGGCCGGCTAATAGGCCTTTGCTTTGCCTGGCTGATTGTCTGCCGGCTTTATTATTGTGCATTATCGCGCTGCCCCCTGGCTGTTGTTAGCATTCGGCCCCGGAGACGCCGGGGCCCCCGCCATTAATCACATCGCAGCTCTTCTGACGCACGCTCTCAACACTTATCCCAATGACACGGGGGGAAGGAGAGAGAGAGATATAGGAGTCGGGGGTTGGATGGGGGGGGGAGAAAGAGAAAGAAAAATGGGGAATATTCGCGAAAAATACCGAGAAAAGAGGGAAAGAAAGTTCCAGCCCGAGGGTGGTGCAGGAGGTGGTGTAACGCCGCTGGGTGGCTGTCAGTAGTTCAGTCAGCTCCTATATGTTGTACAGCTCAGTCTGGGGCAGCGAGGATGAGAGGAGCGTCGTCTCCACTCCCCTGGGCCGAGTGTGGAGGCCCGCTGTCAAAGCCATACCTGCTGCTGCTGCCACCACACACACACACACACACACACACACACACACACACACACACACACACACACACACACGGCCATCTACCCGCTTGATCCCCCCCCCCTCTGAGTGCACAGTGCGCAGTCACAGTGCACTCAGTGCTGTGAGGTAGCAAGAAAGAGAGAGAGAGAGAGGTGTGTGTGTGTGTGTGTGTGTGTGTGTGTGTGTGTGTGTGTGTTTCATCAGCAAAGGAATTCCTCTTCCTCTCCACGACTCCCCTCCCCCGGGTCCCCCCTCTTATTTATGTCGCGCCCGTAGTGAACGCACTTGCAGACTGAAAGGCGTATGGAGCATCTGGAGCATCCACTCCTATAGACACTCTCACACTCTCTCTCTCTCTCTCTCTCTCTCTCTCTCTCTACGCTCATGTTCACGCACACGCATACATAGGAAGCGTGCTGGAAAAAACCGCGAAACGTACGAAGGATGTTGTCGCGGCATCACGCCTTCTGAAGCCTCGTATGAAGAACGCCTCGCACGGAGATGAGAGGCCCCGCTGACGGGACACCAGACCTCACTCTCCTGTGCTTTAATGCGCCATGTGCAGGGGCCACTTAAGTGGGGGAGCCTCAGTTAACGGCCTGTGTGTGTGTGTGTGTGTGTGTGTGTGTGTGTGTGTGCGCGCAACACTGCAACAGGCACCGATTTGAAGTGTCAAGTCATCTGGGTGGATGCAAAACCAAAGCAAAGAGTAGGTGGTTGCGACTTTTATTTCTCAATCAGGGCGGTGAAAGTGAACGACTGTCTAGCCGGACTTGCGAGTTGCAGGCGGAAAACTTTTCCGACTTCAAAATAAAAGTTGTGTTTATTTTATCCCGGTGACCTTCGTAGTATTTTGCTGAAGTAATAGGTTGCATTGTTTGCTTTGGCTTCCAGTAAATGGCTGAACGAGCATCTTTTCCCTTTTTTTTTTTTTACTACCGCGGGCTTCTTGTCAAGGAGCAGAAGTGTCTGATCAAACAAAGGCTCTACTTTATAGCATGGGAGGAAAATGAAAGGAGCGGAGAGCGAGGAAGGGAAACCAATACTGCATAACCAGGCCACCGCGGGAACAAAGCTCGCCTGCTTTCTCCGTCGTCTCGGTCTTCGCGAGCCCCCCCCCCCCCCCCCCCCCCTGCCCCCCCGACACAAACAAACAAACGCAAAGCAAAATATATAAATAAACAAGCTAATAAGCGGGAGCTGTGGGAGGAAAAAAAAACCCGCTCAAGATTTCCATTGTGGCTCGCGCGCCTTTTCTTTGGCCCTTATCTGCCGGGTAGCGAGCGCAAAAGAGGCGTCGTGTAAGCGTTGCGATTACATCGTGCGGGGTTTGTTACGCGGGAATGTAAGATGCACTCAGCTCATTCTGCTGCGCAACACACCCGGTCCCTCACCGGGCCCCGCAAAGCATCTTAAGTGAGGCGAGAGGTCTGAGAGAGCGAGATGCACACGAGGATAATCTTATTAGCGCCGCTGAAAGCCACCGTCGGGGCCGCGTCGTCGCACTGTTTGTCCTTGACGGGGGGAAATAAACACCCCTCGTTTACACCGGCTCTTTCAGAATAAGGGCGCATTTGTGATAGCAGCCCCAGAGTGTTTGGGGGGGATGTGAGGCCGTGTTGGAAATGCAGGACAGGTAGGTCTTTTACGAACTCGAAAGACAGATAAAGCAGAACATTTTAGCTCAATGTTATATATATAAAGTAATAAATCACCACGCGTCTCGTTCAGGCTCCCGCGGTCTGGCCGTAAAAACCAGGTTGGAAGTGGGAGTCACCCGGCTCTGTATGTAATATGTAAACACGTAAACGCCTAACGGTCTGAATAGCTCAACCATGTCACCGTACACAAAAGGGGTGAGAAGGGGCTAGTACTAAACCAGTTGGCATGTGCATGTGTGGGATTTGATGTGTGTGTGTGTGTGTGTGTGTGTGTGTGTGGCGGGGCGTGACTAATTCCTGCTAAATGGCCCTTACTTGAGGGGCTGGTCCCCCATCAGCTGTAGGCCAGACTTAGTAGTGCCATCTGTGCCACAATGTTAAGTTGCACTGGTGAATGGGAGCCACCACCACCACCACCACCACCACCACCGAATCCCCAATCTGCCCTCCCCCACTTCTTCTCCCCCTTCGCCTCCCAGGGCCGAGGGCAAGCCGTAAGTGCAGCGTTGAGTGCAGCGTGGAAACCCAAGTATGCGGTTTGCGGTTTTCTCGGAGAGCTCGTGGAGTTTGGGAACATCTCCCCCAGTGGGGGTGGGGGGGGGGGGTGGGGGGGGATTTTGAAGCCCCCTGACCACCGGGCCCCCTACACCTACCGCTGTCTCCTTACAGGGGGCCCCCCATCCCCTCACTGACCTTATCCAATGCAAACATATGCAGCCCAAGCCAGCACGTTCTGTTTTATTGCTCGATTCAGCTAATCTCGCTGAGCGGTTTAGCCCCTCCCCCCTCCTCCCCCCTCCCTCCTCCCCTCCTCTTCCTCAGTGTTTTAGTTATTCCAGCTGTGCAGGAGCCCTTAATGTTGTTGGCATAGCTGCGAAAACACACACCGTACACACAGGAAAAACACGTGCAGGCATGCAAGGGGCACGCCGAGGTGCATGAAACACATGCACACACACACACGAACACACACACACACACACACACACACACACTCTTGCCTTCTCCTCCCTGACTCCATTCATTTTTCTCTCCCTCTCTGCCGATCCTCTTATCCCACTTTTGCTCGCAATCTCCCCCCCCGATCGTCTCCCATCTCCCATCGCTCCCCTCCCCTCTAACTCGGTGTGTTTGTGCAGCGTTGATAAGCCTGAGATAGCGGATCTCGGTGGTCGTTGATGTAATGATGATGAATGCTGCGGCGCTGCCAGTCTCCGCCCTCAGGGGGCCCTCGGCACTGAACAGTCCCCCCTAATGAAATGAACACAAATACAGTACCCCTTCAGTGGAGGGGTGGAGGGGGGGTGGTGGGGGTGGTGGGGGGGCGCCAAATCTAAGAAGACACTTCAAGAGTTTATAGAGAAATCTCCCCTGGTTTCTGTGTGTGTGTGTGTGTGTGTGTGTGTGTGCAGGTGCGTGTGTGTTGTGTGTGAACGCAGTGGGATTAGACGTACACCTTCAGCAGTTTCACAAAATGAGGCTTGCAAGGACTTAGCATTTAAATAACAATAGGCGGTGATTTTTTTTTTGATACCGTTTGCAGTGTTTATTAAGAGTCGGTGGTTTCAGCTTGTTTAACCTTGCATGAAGAAAAGAAAAAAAAACCCCCAAAAAAACACAACCCACGATTTTCTCCTATCAAAGGCAAAAGTTTATTTTAGTGTTTGACTTTGATGTGTACAATTTGCAGATGACTTTCAACTCGCCGCCTTTGTCGCCAGAGCGTATAATTTATGTTAAATTGATTTGCTTAATGTGCTTATAAAATAAGAATGTTTTTTTTTTTTCTCAGGAACAGTCTGAATTGTGGTATTTTAAACCTCTTTAATCGCCTCCCTTTCTGTGTGGAAGGATTACAGTGGCGCACAAATAAAGATACACCCTCTTTCTCTCCACTCTAATTGGGTGTAGGACAGTCATTTCAAGGAATAGACGTTAATATGAATTTAACATTTATTTTGGGTAACAACGGAAACCGATGCCTTCTTTTGTACTGAGCTTGCAGATGCCAGTAAAACAAGGTCTTTAAGGCGGATGGTTATTAACCGCGGTTCATAATATATATATTTCTAAGTGTAGATTAGCGTTCCTTCTCTCCAGCGAAGGTTCAAGGCTGTAAACGACAACTTTGCAATGACGTTACTCTCAAAACGGCTCCACTATAGGCAGCGCTGTGACAAATCCTGTAGAAAATAGGATCTCCGGGCTTAGATTAACATCTCCTGTAAGAGCAAACGACTTAAACGTTGTTTTTCCCCTTCGCACCGAGAAGCTGATGAACTCTTGACGGCGATGGAGATGGAAGTCTTTTGTATCGGTGTGAACATACATGATCAGAGAGAGAGAGAGAGAGAGAGAGAGAGAGAGAGAAAAAAACAGGTTTTGGCGAGGCGGGATGAGTGTGTTACAAAAAAACAAAAATGGAGAAAACCGAAGTGGAGAGGAACATCTGCAGGATTGGGTGCGGGCGTCCAGGTCAGAGGGATTATGGGTGAAAAGGTCCTGCTTTTAATTGCTGCTTTGGAACTGTGGCCTGCCTCGTGGTGCACAAAAGGCCGGTCAGACACGCTTCACCGGCTTGGAGTTGTGAATATTTGCCGGACCGGTGGAATGCCTCCCGCTTTCTCCTCACCTCCCATACAAACCTCCCCCCCCCCCCCCCCTGTCCTGACCCTCATATTCACTGCACATTCAGCTCCTTTTGCCCTCGTCTGACTCACCTGGGAGACCAGTTTTAAAGGAGGACTCAAACACACACATGCACACACACACACATGCACACACACATGCACGTACGCAGCATCCGCACACAAAGCGTGTTGCGGGCTATTCAGTAACAGCTGTAACAGGAGGCTCTCTCCCCCTTTTTTTTTCGCTTTCCTGCTTTTTTTTGCCCAAGTTGAATCGTCGGAGTAAAAGTCTGACTTAGATCGCTCTCTGCTTTCAGTTTCTATGGTTGCAGGCCGGTGAAAAGTGAATGAGCACCTGCGATCGATCGCCAGCTTAGAAACTCTCATAAATGCACGCAAAAAAAACACACACACACACGTACACACGCCGAGATTAACACGCCGACTTGTTCTACACAAACCCCAAAGACCCCCAGAATGAAAGCGCTCGCTCTATCAAACGCGCTCGGCGGTGATTCGAGATGATATCTGCACCAGTAGGAAGAAATTTCTTTGGTCGGGAATGACGGCTACACATGTATTCATGTGGGAGTGATTAGAGGAAGAGCTCTTGTTTAATTCTGTTTTGATTGGTAGGGGAGTAATTGCCTTGTGTTTTTTTTTTTTTTTTTTGTAAGCCAGGAATTGCTTACAGATGTTGTTGTCGGGTCAGAATGGATGACAGACTCTGGTTTTTCAGGGGGTTGGGAAAAAAAACAAACAAAGCGCTCTGTGTTTGTCTGAAGTTTACCCCTCTCCACTTCCCCCTCTCCTCCCCTCCTTGGGGAGTTGGTACCCCCCACCCCCCCACCCCCCCCCCCCTCCTCCTCCTCCTCTCTTGTAGTTTCAGCAGCGGTCCTGTGTTTGCATTACAGCCAGTTTTACTGCTGGCCTTTGTATCCATGCATGTTTATAGGGTGGAGGACAATTAAATAGTACAGTTAGGTAATTAGCTGTCTTTATTGGAAAGAAAATGTTAGTCAGACTAAATATTTCCAGTAATTATCCTTGAATTATGGAGCACTTGCAGTCTAAGTGAAGACGTCGTATTGGACCGAGCGCAGCTGTCCTGTACTTTGTGTAAATGAGTGGTTGCGGTGCATCACCACGTCGGTTTCCTCGTTGCCACAATCAGGGTTGAGGGCAGAGAACCTCCATGACCTAGATAGTGCTGAGTTTGTAGACGGCCTCGGAGGTGCTGAACTGAGCAGCATGTCTGCTAGACTGTTGGCTGAACCCCTACTAAACCCACAGACAGTATTAACTTGAACCACCTTTATTCTTTGAAAGAAAAATTGCCCGGCACCATGTTATTCCCAAAAGGGCCTTCAAACAAACCTTGTTTTTTTTTTTCCAGGACTGTGAATGTTTCTCTCTCTGTGGTATCCCCTTAAGGTTTCTCCTTTCTCTCTGGAAAGACTGCTTGAGTGGGATTATCAGTATATCCACAAGCTACCTTTACTTGTAGTCTGAGATATATACCCTAGTCAGAATGTCCCGCCTCGCTCTGTTATAGAGTTGTTGTGGTTTTTTTTGACAGGAAGTCAGAAGTTTACTGTGACATAGTTGAAAATATGGTGGAATAAAATGTTGGCCTTGAGGATAGTATAGTAAAAGCATAGTTAGCGGAGAGGCAAATCAAATCAAAGTTATTAGTTAAAACAAACAAGGGTGAGCTGGTGGGTGGACAGCCTCCTCTGGGCTCCATGATTAGGGAGGACTGGATCCAAAATCGGCCTCATGTCACCCAGATGAAGACTAATTTCCATGACGCACTCTTTTGATGAAATGGTTTAAATGAGATTGAGACAAAAAACAACTAATAGAGAGATGATTTTTTGGGGGAAAAGTTCATACAACTTTCTTACATCTCATGTGCTTGATCGCTTTGCACTTACCTGTTTTCTCCATCTTCTTCTCCGTCAGTTGTCCTGTCTCCATGAGGTGCTGAGGAATGAACAATCGCCATGGAAACCCAGTCCCAGGCCAGTTCTGCAGCTGAGAAGAAGAAGAGGGTGGAGACCATTGTGGCGACCAAGGGCTCATCAGCGCGCGCCGACATCAGCGAGAAGGCCGTGGCCTCCAGCACCACCTCGAACGGTGAGCATCACCTCTCACCACCCAGCTGCACTCAGCCACAAATGTTGCTCTTTAAAGGAATACACCGAAGAAGAGGGTTGGGGGTTGAAAAGTGATTCACATGTCCCGGGTAGACGGCTCACAGCGGTGCTCCATGCAAACTCTTTAGCATGCAGTATGTTGAGTGATGGGTTGCAACTAGCATCATCTCAAAAGTGAGAAAATGGGATGTAAATGCTGTTAAGCTAAATGGTAATAGACCTTAAATGATTTGTGGCAGTTGATTGGTCACATTTGCACAAAATATCATCCAAAACAAATTTTTTTTGAGCCACGCGGGACTACTTTCTCTATTTTCATAGGCAGTAAACATGGTGGACAATGGGCGACTGTGCACAGCTAAAAATCACTGCGCAGCGGATGAATACGTGGTTGCTCACCTGAAATAGTTCCAAAGATAAACCTGGCTAATGATATTAAGTAAATGATGTTTCATATGGGTCATATCATAACAACCACTTTTTTAAGAACAACAACCACCTTTTTTACTTACTAAAACATCAGTTCTAGTCACCTGCTACCACCCAACATCGTGTATGGTAAAGCGCTAGCAAGTGATGTACCGGGGCAGACGGGTGAGTTTGGTGTCAGCGGGTGAGTTGACCCCGAAGTCTCCCCTCACCTCGCTGTGTTCCTGTAAGGTTTAGTGCTCGTGTGGATCTTTGCATATGAATGGATCCCGTTCCCACTAGTCTCATGGTTTACTGCGAGTCGCACTGTTAGCAAAAACTTTGACATGTTTACATAGTAATGTCTCCAACACATACTATTAAAAGAGACACGGAGCTTACACATAATTACGCTTGTCGTCATTCAGCCTTTTCATTCTCAATCAGATGCTGGAATGAAAAATATTAGATGATGAACTTTTTTTTCTTCTTCTTCTTCGCTGGAATGCCTCGGAGCACCAGGCAGAAGAAGTCATAGCAAACTGAGCTGAAATCACCATGACCTAAGTTGCAGCTGTGCTCATTAGCAGCAGCAAGAAGAAGGTTTGGGGTTGGGAGGGGGAGGGGGAGGAGGGTGGAGGGTGAGGAGGGTGAGGAGGGAGGAGGGTCTGGTATCCTGACAGCACCGAGAGAGCGCTCTGTCATGTGTGGTGATGGTGAATGTCATCATCCCAAGTGTGAGCCAGGAGAGGGTCAACCCTGCCACACCCCCCCCGACCCCATACAGGGAGTTGTAGCAGGAAGTGGATGTGGGTAAGGGAATGCATCCTGATGCATCATGGGAACACTCTCACTCTTACTCATTCCCAGATGGCCCACGCTATTTTATTAATTAAAGGGGCAAGAAAAAAAAAAAAGGTTTTTACGCTGTGGAAAAAAACATGGATGTAATTTGGCTCGGTGATTGCGGATTTTTCTTCGTAGTGTGCGAGTAATTACCGCTCCGAACGACACACGCGGTTTGAAAAACTTCGTCGAGCGATCTCCTCGGACTGATCCGGCCACGTTTTAAGTGACGGTACACACACACGCACACACGCACACACACACACACACACACACACACACAAATACAGTAGTCCCGTGATTCCGCGGCAGCAGGGGAGGGATGTGACGGCGCTGCAGAGAAAGGTCCCTTTTAGATCCCCGACCTCATCATAAGATAGCTTACACATTCTTTGCGCGGTTATAATTACGGCGCATTCCCAAGTTCGACCGCGAGAACTCATAACCTCTTATCAGGTGTAACCCGACACTCGCCTCAACTGTAACCCCCGTAGCCCCCGTAGCCTCCGTCCAAACAAAAGGTAATTGTGAGCAGCTGTGGAACCCCGGTGACTGGCTCTTCTCAGGAAGAAGGCCCAGGGAAATATCTCCCACCCCAACCACCCTCCCACCTACCCTCCCACCCCCGTCAGGCAGGACAGCACCCCCCCCCCCCCCCCCCCTCTGATCCCAGTGCAGTGGAAACCCCACCCCGCAGTGCGCTACGATAAGTTGTGAAAAGTTTGGAAGGGTCAGGTCCGGCTAGTAATCTGATTACTATCTCACTGAGGTATTGATCTGAGCAGTATATATTCTGTACTCAAGAGATGTGACCAAGCAGCACTTCTGTCTGGGGAAGCTGATTCTGCAGCAGAAACAATCTTCAGACGCATTTCTCAAGGATATCACAATTCAAGATTTAAAAAAAAAGTTGAATCTCTTTTCCCTCTCGCTTTCCTCTTCCTCTTCCTCTCTTTCAGATTATTCTCATGTCCCACTTGGGTTCTTCCTCGCCTCTCTTTCAGCTCATCTCTCTCTCTCTCTCTCTTCCCCCTTTTCCTCTTCAGTCTGTAAGTTTTTGACCCAAAAAAACTCCAGCGGGGCCGCAGTAATTATGGAGTCCTGGTAGAGCGTTCCCACATGGTTGGCTAAATTGTGGCTTCATCCTGTGTGCCATTCATCTCCGTGCCCCCTCCCCTGGCCTGACAGCTCAAAAGAGCCGACTGTGCCACAACAATGCTGTGATTGGTGCTCTTTAGGCGGGGTAAGGGGGGGTGCTTTCCCCTCCCACCCTCATCATTCGCCAGGCAGGTGGACCACAAAGTCCCCTGATTCTTTTGTTGCCTCCCAAGCTCAAAAAAAAAAAAAAAAAAAAAAAAGATGTCCATGCTCCTTGGCTGAATAAATCCTGTCGTCATGGGATAATTTGCTAATAAAAAAAAAATAAAAAAAACTGGCGGGGGCTAAAGGGCTAGCTATTCACGGGAGAGAAAAAGAGAGGAAAAAAGTTTCTGGTTGGTTGGTCTGTTGGATTTTTTTTTTTTTTTTTTTTTTGGGATATGGGTGCTGCTGAGGGACAAAGCTAGGAGGGCTCGGGAGTGTGTAAAGCAGCGAGATGAGAATAGAGGAACCGGACAGTGGGAGGAGATGCTTCGTTCGTTAGGGGGGAATGCATGTTCCAACATCCCAACTAAGTACTTTACGAAGCGAAGGAACTCTTAATGGTCTCGGTGTTAAAAAAAAGGGCAAAAGAGTCTCACAGGCAAAACAACTTAAGCCTTGAAGGGTAACAAATGTTCGGCTTTCGTGTAGGTTACCGGGAAGAAAAACGCCCTTACGCAAATGCAGAGCGTGGCTAAAGTGTTTAGGGGAAGAAAAGGAAACAGTTGACTGAGAAAAAAAGAGAAGAGAAGAGTGATACAGAGAAAGGGGAGAGATAGAGGGGGGAGAAGAGAGAGAGAGAGAGAGAGAGAGAGAGAGTGAGGGGCCACCTTCTTTTTAGGCAGCCATTTAAATGATCAACAGTAAATAGAGGGGGAATGTCATCTGACAGAAATAAAGTTCCCGTTAACAGCGGGGATGGAAAGTAATTTACAGATACGCTGTCCCCGCCATCTTTGTGCCTCCCAGATAAGGTTTCATTTCAGAAACGGATAGGAGACATTTTCACTTACGGGCCCCCATTCTGGGACACCTGTGATAACAGCTTGTGGACCCCTAATTGAAAATGGGTTTCAAAATGGATTTTCACTTTTCTTCCTCCTCTCTCCCCCCAACCTCCCCCTTCCCTCTCTCCCGTTCCCCTCCCTCATGACTGCCCCCGCCGCCACCCCCGTCAACACAACTGCCACCCCCCTCCACCTCCCCCCCACCCCGGCTCCATCCCTTTTTCTTTTTTTTCCCCCCTCCTTGGCGTTCCCTTGTCGTTGGCGGAGGGAGGCGATATTGGAAGGACAGGGAGGAAGGAGGGAGGGAGGGAGGGAGGGAGGGAGGGAGGCTGGGGGAAATGGAGCGTCGGGAGCGGATCATCCCTCAGCCCCGTGTCACGGCGATGACAGCCGCGTGATCCGTCTTATTAATGAAATCATTGATCACTTGATGGGACTCATAATCAACTGTTTCTCCACCGTGTCCTGCCCCCTCTCCTCCTCCTCCTCCTCCTCCTCCTCCCTTCTCATACCGCCACCTCTGCTTTCCACTTTTTCATCCCTCGTTCTACTACTCATTTTTTTTTTTTTGCGTTAACCCAACAACAAAAAAAATCATTAAAAAAATATATAAATGTACCGAGAACACCCAGACAGACGCTCTCTGACGAGTGATGCGCCGGACAGCGTCGGATTAAGGAGGAGATCTGATATGAAACAAGGAGGATTGTGGGAAATCACGCTGGATAAATCGGCGTTCGAGTAGCTGCTGGTTATTTTAGTGCATCAAACAGCTAAAAAAGGGCGACGTGTGTCAGTATTTGCAGCGAGGCTAAAGGTGATGTGTATTAGTAGTGTGTGCATGTCCCGGGGACCAGAGGTGGGTATGAGGCTGCTGCACTGTAGGAAGCAGGGGGGTCCCTCTGCTCCGGGCTCTGGGGTCTGGGCTCCGGGCTCCGGGGTCTGGGCTCTGGGGTCTGGGCTCCGGGGTCTGGGCTCTGCCTGTGGGGGCTAATGAGAGAGGACTGATGGAGGGATAAGGGACCCCGGGGGAGTGCTGGCTGGCCCGCGGGTCAAACAGCACAATGGAGGGGCGTTATAGAGCCTGACACAGGAAAACTGGCTTTTAGTGTCAAAGCTCCGTCTGCATGACTCATGCAATATGTATTATATTAGCAGAAAGATGCACACACAGCCAACAATAGGGCTGTTTCCATTTATTACATTCGTTTTGATGTCCTCGATAAAATATATATAACCTACCTGTAGATTAGGGGTCATAAAATCGCACTGGCCCCGTGCCCGCACACATGCACGTGCACACACACACACAACACAACACACAACACACACACACAATGGACATGCTTGGCCTTCACCGGTGAGCCAGAGCCATTTCATGGACCTCTGCACTGAAGGCAATTTCCTGCAACAGCAGGGCGACAGGCTTTGGCAGAGGCTCTTCACGGGGGCCCGAGGCGGCGGGATTAGCTTAGCCCCGGTCGCTAGTCGGGGGCGGAGGGGCCCTCCTCTTGCTGGCCCCGGCCCCGGCCCCACTCCAACCCCCCCCCCGGCCTGGCCTCTCTTTCTGGCACGCTCGCGCCTGCCCGGATCTGCTCCTCCTACTTTTTTTTCGGGGGGGGGGGGACGCCGCATAATAAGCCGCCGCCTCCAGACTCGTGAGACTCGAATTGCGACACACATCCTGATCTTCCGCGTTTATCGGCGCTCCACCCGCCCGTGCGCCGCGAGGCTCCGTGGCAGGTGGTTTTGGCGGTGTGACCGTGGTGGTGCCACTACTATTTAAAACAACATTTAAGTTTAAGTTAAGTTTAACTACCCGGTCACAGCTTTATAATTGTAATCTGTTGTGATGGTTCATGCTGACCGTTACAATGACTCCTCTCATAGTCTCAGGTCGTTTTTTCACTGACCTGCTGGGAGCCAGAAAGGCCTGGGAGTCAAAGGTCACGCGGGTTAGAGAAAAGGCTCACATAGACACACCAGCGTATGTGTGTGTGTGTGTGTGTGTGTGTGTGTAAGCCAGTCAGCCCAGCCCTGCTGCAGCACCGCGGCCCTGCTGGCTCCTATCAGAGAGGGAAGCACCGGGTCAGCCAAGGGCCCCATAAACTCATAAACCCATAAAGCGGGGAAACAGTAGTTGATTATTCTGCCACTCTGTCCATTTGTCGGTAGGCATCAGCGGCCTCCCTCCTGCCAGGGGGAACAAAGCGGGAGTGTCCTGACCCTGCCAGGAGAATTTATTGTGGTGTGTTCCTCTGTGTTCGGTCGGGCCGCTCGCGCCTCCTCGTCCTCGGCCGGGCTCGCGGTGAACGGGGAGACGAGCGACCTTCTCCTTTCGGGGGTTTTTGGTGTTTACGTGAAAGAATAGCAGCGTACTGGAGGAGGAGAAGCACCGCTTTAATAGCTGTGTTGTCTTTAGGTGTGTGTGTGTGTGTGTGTGTGTGTGTGTAGTCTAGTTTCTGTTCTGGTTGTTCTCGGTTAGTGGGCCGTTTGAGCTTTTGCTTGAATGTGAAAGAAAATGGTCCAAAAAAAACTGCATGTTCATTTTCAGTTGCTTGTAGTGAGGATATATGAGCCACTGCTAATACAATCTATAACTTATATCACACAGAAATAACTGTATGTATGTAGCGTACGATACAAGGACAGGTGCCACAGGTGAATCAAGAAACATCTCTAATGAAACTCTACAAGCTGAAAATACAGAAATAAAAAAAAAAAAAGCATTTTAGCTGAACGTGTGTTGATTTTCTATGTTTTTTACACCACTTTAGGTGTATTTTTTTTTCATTTTAATGTGTTAAATAACCAATTAGTTTATGTTAGTAGCTTCTAAAATGAAACATGTCCTGATAGTCGTATCCAGAAACAAGACCTGGTCACTCAGATCAGCTGTTCAATGTAGAAATGTGATATTTGCAACATAGACTCTGACTGTAAGTTGTGCTATGTGTTGCCATGGAGGGACTCATCACGTAAATGAACTCTTTAAAGTTTGTTTGCTTGATATACAAAAATATCACAATCATTTTGTATCTGAGTTTCTATTCCAGCTCAGAATTCACTGGATTGAATCAAGACATGCTTTCAGGTTTGGAGAGAGAGAGCAGTAGCCCCCTATACCCCCTAATCTCTCTCCCCTGACCTCCCCACCCCCTGGGCCTCGCCTCTCACCCGTCTCCCCCCCCCCCCCTTGCTCGCCCTTTCCCCTTCCCCTCTCTCTCTCTCTCCCTCGCAGTGTGAAAGAGGAGCTAGGATCAAAGGCCGTAAAACCATGGCAGTGATTTCTGATGATTGATTAGAAGCAGAGGTTGGGATGCAGCTCGCTCTCTCTCTCTCTCTCTCTCTCTCTCTCTCTCGTTCTTCCCACCCTCTAGGTGCTGCGTGCGCACCCCCCTGCCCCCCCCCCCCCCCCCACCCTTCTCGTAAATAGCTCAGGTTTTTTTTTTTAAAGTGTGAAAAGAGTTGCCGCGGTTGGCAGACACATCCGACGGCGGGTCTGGCCCGGCGTGTTCGAGCCTCTTCCTCCTGGAATGGCAGGGGGGTGTCAGTTGATAAGAAACATTTGTTGTCTTGCCTGGATCTGGGGAGGGACGGCGTAATCCCTTCACCCTGGTCTGGTTCGCAGAGCTGGAGGAAGAGAGAGAGAGAGTGGAGAGAGTAGAGAGAGAGAGAGAGAGAGAGAGAGAGAGGAGGAGAAGGGATTGATTTTCAGAAACAGGGCATGCGGAGAATTGAACTCAGATGTGAAGCAGAGACGAGGGTTTTGAAAGGAACGTTCTACTTGCGGGGGGAAACGAATGTCTCGCAGCTTACAGCGGAGAGAGAGAGAGAGAGAGAGAGAGAGAGAGAGAGAGAGAGAGAGGGCACGCGATTTGAACTTGAGCAAGCCCTTCTCATGTTAATCAATTGCATAGCTGTCTTTCACCATTTTGTACCCCTCCTCCTCCTCCTCCTCCTCCTCCTCCTCCTCCTGCCAGACTCAGCCCGGAGGCCTCTTGACAAGCAAGTGGTCCTCTAAAGGCATTTTAATAGGCCGTGGCCGTCCGGCGGCATTGAGACGACCGCGCTAACAGAATGAGGCACATGCACATTTTCTTGTTGTACAGACACAAAATGCACGTATCTGTTTCCTGTCTACCTCTCTCTCTCTCTCTCTCTATCTCGCTCTGCCTCGCTCGCCCTCACCTGGAGCTGCGAAGCCTTAATGATGGTTTCGGCCTCGCAGCGACAGCCCCTGGTCCCGGGGAGATGTGTGTGTGTGTGTGTGTGTGTGTGTGTGTGTGTGTGTGTGTGTCTCATGTCAAGACTTTGCGCCCAGACAGACTCCCAATAAGGCGGGAGGAGGGGGTGGTGGTGGTGCTGGTGCTGGTGGTGCTGGTGGTGGGGTTGAGTACTTCAACTCAACTGGTGCAAAGCCCAAAAACGAAAAGAGCAATTCTCCGGAGCTTTTTGTTTTTCATCTGTGGTATTTTACAAAGTGATTGAAGGCATATTTGAGTGTGGTGGAGTATCTCGTTACGCTCTTAAAAGCTTTTATCCATCCACATGCTCTTAGATATGTACACATGCATACTGCACACACACACACACACACACACACACACACACACACACACACACACACACACACTTTTTCCTCACAACCCGACGACACACACACACACTCAGGGCAGCTGGAGGATGGGCCTGCGATTATTAACTGTTTGGCGACCTCATGACTTCATCCGCGGCGCTTGTCAGCGGCGGCCCGCATTACGTCTCCGCTCGGCTCAATGGGCTCTTTGTTCTGGCCTGGCTCTGGAGCGGCTCGGCATGGGGCTGCGTGAGTCCCACCGGGGAGGGAGGGAGGGAGGGAGGGAGGGAGAGAGAGGGAGTGTGATGGAGGGAAGTGGGGGGGGAGATCGGAGTGAGGAAAAGGGAGATGGAGGGGCATTCTGGGAAACATGGAAGAAGAAGAAGTGGGATGAAGCAGGGGATTGAACTAGCAAGAGATTAGCAGGAGGACAGATAAGGAAAGAGGGTGAAGGTGGGACGAGTTAGCGAGATGTAAAGAAGGTGTATCCAGGTCCAGGATGAAAAACCCCGCGGGCGTCTTTCACCGCCGTAGCGTGGTCGCGTTCGTCGCTCTCTCTCTCTCTCTCTCTCTCTCTCTCTTTCCCCGTCGGAGCGATTCCTGTCTGTTAGGACGCCGGATTATAAGGGCAACGTGTCAGCTGAGCTGCGGCGGCGGCCCTCGCGTGGAATGTGGGATTAATGGGAAAGTAATGCAGAGATTAGAGGAGGAGGAGGAGGAGGAGGAGGGAGGAGTGACAGGAGAGGTCATGTATATGTGAGGGGAGGGACAGCAACAGGAGGAAATAGGGGAGGAAGGGAAGGGAGAGAAATAGGATATGGTGTGGAAAAGGTTTAGTGTCTAATGAAGCATTCACAAAAATCTGAGTGAAAATAAACGTTCAGAAATATTAGAAAACCTCGTTCAGATGAGTTCAGAACAGTGGGGTTGAATTGGGCGTGGTATTTATGATGTAGAGAATTCTTTCATCCAATCATTAAAAAATGCACGTCAGTTGTCCCGCCCCCAACAGGTGCAACAGCTTGACAGTTTGACGTGGGCGGAGCTATCCATCGTGTCAGGATGTCAATCAAATCCTGATCTGACACGCCGACACCGTCCTGAGAAACGGTCTAAACAGCTAAATGATGTTTTTGAACGAGGTTTTCTAATATTTCTGAACGTTTATTTTCAGATTTTTGTGGATGCTGCATTAGACACTAAACTTTGATATCATGTATTAATTTTTTACTATTTCAAGCCAAGTTTCCTGGGGCTTTAAAGAAGGAAAGACAATATGTGGTGTTTGGGACGATGGAGTAGGGGTGGGCGATTATCGTGTTTATAATCGTAATCGCGATTTTATTTATGTAATCGTGGCAAATTTTCAAAATCGTTCATTTCGATTGTTATTTAGGCGACAACAACGAGGAACGTCTAGAAGCGCCAGTTAGCAAAGCAACCAGTGTGAGTGTCATCAGACGTAACATCACTTTCCCGTGAATGAACGGGCCAAATACTTTCCCCAATACTGCGTTCATGTACTGTCCCCTTAAAAAATACTACGTGGTATTCAGTCACGTCCCTCCGCCCCGTCCAGTAACGCCGTGTTCAGACAGGTTTGGACCGTTCGTTTTTCGCGAGCCGCGAGCGAATGTGTCAAGCCGGGCAGGAAGTCAGACACAGGAACGGCATAGAGCATCCGGTCAATTTCAAAATAAAACAAATTTCAAAATAAAACAAATAAAATAATCGTTCATTAATCGTAATCGAGGTAAAAGTTTGAAATAATCACGATATTGATTTTTAGTCATATCGCCCACCCCTACGATGGAGTACCTCTTCTCCGTCGGTGGCCCAGTGTGAGCGCTGAAATACTAGACGTGAACACACAGAGGTCACTGAAGGACACTGTGACAGCTCACACACACAGTCGCTGATCAAACCAACCCGCCGTCCCAAAACCTTTCGAGTATCCTGCAGCAGCGAATGCAGAGCCACCTATCTAATCACACGGAGAGTGTCGGTGCCTCTTCCCTTCCACCGCTCACCCCCCAGCCCCTTCCCAGACGGTGGTTAAGTCTTGTTTGGCCAACAGGGTAGGTCCTCTAATCTGCAGAGCTTTCCCTGTCTGCTGCAGACGCCGTAATGAAGGGGTCCAGGTCTCACCTGTATTTTAAAGGGGGCTGAATTACACACCCTGTTTATCAAGTGGGCAGGACTCCCATCCATATCGTGGGGGGTGGGTGGGTGTGTGTGTGTGTGTGAGGGGGGAGGGTGGGGGAGGCAGGTCATGGCCCAAATGTCAGCTGTAATAGGATTTTAAGGTAATAGGAAGGCGGAAGGCAAATGAAGATTGATAGGTTTATAAAGGCTTCTTTGTGAGGGGAATTGGCACCTTGCAACGCTGCGGGAAAATGAACCGATAGTTTTTTAAAATGATTACCATGTCAAGGCGTCGAGGCACAGAGAGAGAGAGAGAGAGAGAGTTGAGTTGATTAACCCGGGGGGGGAGTATTTCTTTAACACCAGGTGACTTAATGCACGCTCGGGAACAGCCCCCGATTGTTGAAGAGGTTGGGGGGGGGGGAGGGAAGGGGGTGAATGAAGGAATCAGTTTAGTCGTGTTATTTTTATGACATTTGGCTTGTAGTTTGGAATTGTGATTGTCATGCTCTCTGGTGGAAACGGCCTCGTGTGTCTGAATGCGGCGAGGTGAAGGAGCAGTAAGCGTTAGCAGCTGCGGCATCAAAGAGGCCCGGGCGTGCTGTTCGTTGAACCCGGATCCGTCACACTCAACCCGCTAACGTAGACGTGAAGCAGAGAGAGACCGACGTGGAGTTACGGCCTCCAGTTAAGACCTGACACCGCTCTACCTGGGACGGGGTCAAAGGTGGCCATTGGCTCTTTGAAAGGATATGGCGTTTTTTTTTTTGTGTGTGTTGAGGTTGAGGTTGGAAATGAATACCGCAGCTTTAGAAACGAGTAGGGAACCGTTTCTGTGCACACGCGTTGAGTCAAACTCTCCGTTTACTTGAGCTGTTCAGAAGGTTTGTTATACTGAGGACACATCAGCAGCAAAAGAGAGAGAGAGAGAGAGTAAAAGAGAGAGACAGACAGACAGAGAGAGAGACAGACAGAGAGAGAGAGAGAGAGAAAGAGAGAGAGACAGAGCGAGAGAGAGTGAAAGAGACAGACAGACAGACAGACAGACAGACAGACAGACAGACAGAGAGGGAAAGATAGAGAGAGACAGACACAGAGAGAGAGAGAGAGAGAGAGAGAGAGAGAGTCCCAGCAATGGATGTTCCACTCTGGACTTCGACATCCACCAGTCATTGATAAACTGCTTAGCAGCAGGAAAATTAATGAATCCTGACTGGGAGAGAGAGAGAGAGAGAGAGAGAGAGAGAGAGAGAGAGAGAGAGAGAGAGAGAGAGAGAGAGGGTTTTTGGGGCTGGGGGGGGGGGGGGGGGGGGGGGGGGGGAGGAGGAGGAGGGGGGGCTACTGGGGGGGGTAATCCTGTTCCAGCTAAACGGCTGATCCCTCTCATTCCTTAGATATCAAATGTCAAAAGTTAAATTAGCCTGCTAGCCTCAGATAGCAGTTAACATGCTTTTAAACGGGGCGGGGGGGGTGGGGGGGGGGGGGCAGGGGGGGGGCGGGCAGGTGCCTTTGAAGTGTCTAATTACCCAGCGCCCAGTCAGCTCTGGATAACTGTCTTAATGGGCCTTCTGCCTCTCTGCCTCTCTGCCTCTCTGCCTCGCTGCGTTACACGTATGCATGCACATGAACACATATACTGGCATGTGCAGACCTACACATGCACACACACACACACACACACACACACACACACCATTGCAATGTGTTGGCACGAGAGTATTCCGAGTCTGACATGAAAGGCAAAAACACTCGGACGTAAAGTTGGACGTATGAGCAGTTCAGGGAAACAGCTTTAGGATTTTCACTCTATACTGCAAGGTGGGAAATATCCACCGTGGCGTTTCGGATCGTATTTGATACGCTTAAAAGTATATTATTATTATTATTATTATTTTTTTCTATTCTATCCTAACTGCTGGCTCCGTGCGTCTTTGCTTTGGCCGGGTATCCGTTTCTCTTGGCGAGCTGGTTTCCTAATCTGAGCGCCGCAGACTCGGTCCGGATCGCTCTGGTGTCAGAAGTGGGATTCCGGCGCTCGGGCCCACAGTGGAAAGCTGGCCGGCTCCGGTCTGGTGGGCAGCGCGCCTAGATCCACGCTGAAGGACCCACCATCCCAACCAGTCGTACTTCTCTGCCCTAGTGCAACCCCAGAGCACAATCATTGTATATTGTTACAGAGGTCAGTGTAAATAACCCGACGAGTTGCGGCTGATGGTCGCCGGTCGGTGACCCATCTGAAGCGATGCTAATTCCGCCCATATAAGCCAATCAGACGGTTAAATGGCGTTTTTTTTTTTTTGCTTTCAAGCCCCGATCAAATGCATTTCTTAGAGTTTGATTCCTCAAAGAATGCAGAGGCCAAGGTGCCCTTTGAGTGGAAAAACCTTAAAAGCCGTAAGTATCCACGGTCCAAAAAAAAAACGCATCAGTGTGCATTTTCCCGCGAAAGGCTTTCAGCTCTTTGACTGTGATGCTCATTGCTCCCTCACAATGTGGCCCTGATGAAAAAGGTAGTGGGGTTTCGTGGGGCTGCGCTATGGTGGGCCCGGGCCCCTAATGTGTGAATGAGGGGGTGGCGAGGGGGCAGGCGGAGGCTTGGCACGACACGACCCCGCTGTGAGGCTGATTTGAGGTGAGCGCGGAGAAGAAGGGAAGGAGCTAGCAGGCTTTGATTTTGCCCCTCCCCAGCCCCGGGGCCCGGAGGCAGGGACTGTGAGACGCTGAGCTCCCGGGTGCGTCCCAGCAGACCCCCAGCGGCTGAGAGAGTAGAGCAGGCTGGGGACTCTGGGAGCTAAGGGGGGGTTGGGGGGGGGGCGTGGGGTTCGCCGAGAGCCAAATTGAGATGTGGGAGCCGTCGGAAAATTTGCCTAGATGAATATCGAGGAGAGCGTTTGTCGGGGGGCTGTGTGGGAAATCAGCCGCTGACAATAGACTGCTAACCAGGAGAGGGAATCATCCCGACCTGCCCACTGCTTCTCTCTGCAATTAGCCCAAACATCAGTCACACGCTGATAGTTAAATAATGGACCACAATGGATTCGCTCTGCAGAGACAGAATCAAACAAGAGTGCAAAGTTGGAAGCGAGCGAGCGCCACAACGTTCGCTAAAGTTTTCCACGGCTTTGAACGGTGTTTCGATTAGGGGGGGGGTAACTATCGCGAACTATCCTCCCCTGCGGATGAACGGTGACCTTTCGCGATTCTGCCCCGTGTGTTGGCGGATAACAGGAAGCTAACCGGTTAAGACCTCGCTCACCTTCAACACAATGCGCAAAATTGAACCCCCCCCCCCCCGTTTTTGTGGAGGAAGCCAAGAAGTTGATCGGGAAATTTAAAAAAAATACCTCACACAATCGGCGTAAATCCCCCCGGCGCTCTGGTTGTGTTGCAGTTGGTGGAGTTTGAGCGGTCTCTCTCTCTCTCTCTCTCTCTCTCTCTCTCTTGCTCTCTCTCTCCCTTCTTCTTTCTTTCAGCCGGCGCTAATCGTGAATGATTCCCTCTGTCTATAGCGCCAGCGCCAGGGCCGGTGAATCAGGTACATAAGCCTAAGCCGCTTGGAGAGGTGCTCTTATTAAACTCCAGCCAGCTGCTGGAATTTTTCTTCCCCCTCTCATTGTTAATTGGGGGAGTCTCGAGTCTTTTCCCGGGAGTTGATTTGCAAGAGAAAGAAAAAAAAGAAAAAAGAGAGCGAGAGATTATTGCACCGGAGAGGAGCTTTGAAGAAGTGTTTTGTGATTTCACCGTGCATCCTCTCCACTCCTCCTCATTCCCGCTCTATGTGTTCGCCCGCCAAAAAAACCCACCGACAACAACAGCGCGTTGAGAAGTTCGAAGGTGGAACACAACATATGTCTGAGCCTGGCTTCGGCCCAGAGGTGCAACACCACCTCCTCTCGTGTTTGGTTGCTCAGAAAAAAGGCAACCGTGGTCCTTTTGTGTGTGTGTGTGGGGGGGGGGGGGGGGGGGGCGGGCCTTGAAGTACATGTACCCGGCTTTAGAAACTCCTACATGGGCTGCGGGGCAAAGTCGGGATGAGGGTGGAGAGGGTTGGCATGCGGAGGAACCTCGACGCTTGTTCTCAACCTTTGGCTCTGGAAAACATCGACTCCTTCAAAAAGCAGCAGGTCAATGTTTTTGTCTCGCTTCCCGTTTCTTTGAATCGGCCCGGGCACCCTTAACTCCAGCCTCCTTGTCCCCGGGGGCCCGACTCCCAGAAGGACCTGGCCCCACTCCATATCTCATTATCTCTTTTCTATTTTGTCATTTGTTGCGTGCATTTCCCCTTCTCTTTTATACCGCCACATTAAAGACCGTGCACCGGGGCTTTCTCTGAAGGTATCCAAACCCAAGAGTTTTACAATGGCGACCCCTGACAAGGGAAGAAGGGGAGAACCTGGGCATTAGGATTTAATGAGTGGCTTGCTGTGGGTGAAAGGCGGATAGGAAGCAAGAGAGAGAGAGAATGTTAGGGAGAGCGAGGACGACTGCAGTGAGATGGAAAGAGAGAGAGAGAGGGTAAAGAGAGAACAGCAAAAGAGGGAGAATGCTGGAATGGAGCACCAGGTACCATTATAGTGGCAGAGAAAGCTCCTGAAATACTAGAGCTGGGGCGTGCGCTCTGATCAGGACGGCAGTGAGCACAATTACCTTCTTTTCAAATCCTTCAGTGACACTGCGGGAGGAAGGAGGACTTTGAAACTTGAAAGGCAGGAGCTCGCTTTCAACCTCAAACGCGAGCAGGAAAGGGCTCTGAAATTTGTTCATGGCTCCCCATCCACCATTAGCTTGTTTCTTCCTCTCGCCTCCAGGCATTTAAGCGCTTTTTGAAAAGATGTTAAGAAATTCAATCACCATAGAGAGAGAGAGAGAGAGAGAGAGAGCGGGATAGTTCTTTTTTCTGTTTTTTTTTTTTGAGAGGCATACTTTCCTCTGGTCCACAGAGGACCCGGCCTGCTGCTTTTGTGATGGGCTGAATAGACCTGCAAACTGGTGGAGGACTGGATGGGGCAACCATGGGAAAAGAGAGGGGAATAAAAGAGGAATGGAAAATGAGGGAGGGGAAAAAGGAAAGGGGAAAGGGGTCTGTGGGGCTGGTGGTCGGGGTTGGAGAGGTGTTGCGGAGGAAAACTTTTCAAAGTTGTGTGCACCTGTGTTTCCCACAGACACAGAAAAACAATGCATGTTAACCATTACACATTTTTCCTTCACCTATACCTGAAATACCTCAAAGGATGCACAAAGTTTCACCGACCCAAGGAGTCAATTGACCCTTTCACCGCCGGGTATTTGTTCAGCCGTTCGAGCACAATTAATGAAGCCCCTTAAGGTGGTATATGGTAGAATGATGAACCCCCTCCTGTGGGCTCGCCATGGCAACAGCAGGGGCGGGGGGGTGGGGGGGGTGGTGGGACTGTGACACTGCTGTGATTGAACTATTAGTCGCTTGACCTCCCTCGGAGGAGGGGGACACGTCTGAATAGCGGCGGAGGTCACTGAGAAGGAAAGAATAAAGACAGAGGGAAAGAAAGATGGTGAGAGTGAGTTAAAAAGGAACTAGAAACCAGTCAGAAAGTACTTAATGGGTAGTATTTTTTTTTTTTTAAATTGGCAGTCCAACCCCTGAGTCGTTTTTCTGTATGAAGGCATTAGTAATGGTTAGAGTGTGGGGAAACATAGAAGAGAGGATTATGGGTAGATTTCATTTTGGGCCGGTTGCAGGCTTTACTAGTGCACTGTCTCTGGGATCATCACCAGTGATGGTTGGGTCGTTCTGGTGTAGGAGCCACGACCCCAGGCATGTGCACGTCAAAATGTTGAACGTCAGGGCAACGCCACTATGCAGCCTCCAGCCGAGTCTAAAGACATCGTGGAAAATAAAGAAAAGAAACTCAAGAAAAGAAAAAGGATAAACGATACAAACAGTTTTTACTCCCAGCGTTCACTAGACGTGACGAGGCCGACAGTACGCTCCCAGCTCAGTTCACCGCCGCCACTTTCTCCAAATCCGCGCGAGGAGATGAACCCGGTTCAGAAATCCCTTTATGTTAATATTGCTGCTTTTGCAAGAGCAGACCTATTAATCCAGCTTTAACCGTATAAGTGCCATTATTCCCTTAATAAGATCACTGGCTGTGCAGTATAGGATTAAATACTTATATCATAACTGACACTGTCGTTTCCCGCGGATGAGAGCGCCTCTCCCTCCCCGGCTGTCAGTTCCGCGTTAAGACTCTTGGAATCTGCTTCCAGTGCTGCGCCGGGCCGCGGCCCGAACGCAGGTAATGGATGTGGGAGAGTGAGAGGAATAAAAGCAACACCCGTGGGTCGCTCCTCCTCCTCCTCCTCCTCCTCCTCGTCCTCCTCTCTCTCTCTCGCTGCTTCGTTCTCTTTATCTGACCGGTTCTCTTCTCTTCTTGTGTGAAGTGGCACAATACTATGGCTCTCTCACTCTTCGCTGCTCTAGGTACTGCTCTTTAATCTGGCTCTTAATTGGCTGGTTGGATTGCTGTTGGACTGCGGTTCATAGGGGGGGCGGGGCTTACACCGCTAGGCCGCTAACGCTACAGAACCTCTGGCGCCAGCACAGCGGCGTTTTGCCAGGGGTCTCGGTGAGAGAGACATTAGCTAAGCTAGAGCACTGGAGCGCACTGATGATCAACACCCTTGATGGTGAAATTATAACTGGGGGTGTCGGGGCAATTTAAGTCGGTTGCACTTTGTCTTGTTGGTGAGAGCAGCTCAATAAACAACACAACACCTTTAGTCTCTTTAGTCTTTGATGCTTCCAAGCAGAGCTGAAGCTACACATGCATTCGGTTCATCAGATACATTCATACACGTGACGGTGACTATCTCTACATACACACGTAGTAAAAGGCAGATACGTGCAGATATATGTGCAAGGCCGTGCACGGACTCCCGGCAGGAAAGGGATCAGCTCCCATCGTAAAAGAAACATGCTGCTCCAACTCTTTACGACTTGACCTTGCTTGACCAGGACCTGCTCGTCCTTGAGCTTCCCACATCAAACTTTCAGCCAGGTCAAGAGGTAATGAACACACACACACACACACACACACACACACACACACACACACACACACACACACACACATTCCTCTCAGCTCAGTAGTTTTCCACTGGCTGTGACTATACTTATGCATACATATTATTGCGATTTATAGTTTAAGCATATTATAAGCACACTTACATTATTATTTTCCATAGCAGGGCCCGACCTAGAGACTAGACCAGACTAGGAGCTGGATTTGAAGAGGGTGTTTGATATGTCCAGGGCTGGATCAAACTAAAGTGAAATCAAACTCATAGGTTACATAGACTGATCGTTTTTTTCCATCGTGTACATTCATCATATCAAAGTCTCAGAGAGAGCGGTGAAAGTAAAACCTGAAGGCGCCAGATGAAGACATGGGACGCTTCTGAACTACATTCTACAGCACTGACTAACACCTGGTCAGGGGTGGGGGGGGGCGCTGGCCCTGATTCATGTCAGATCAGAGGCCAAGGGTCAAAGGTCAAGGGTCAAGGGTCATGTCTTTCTGGTGGAGTTCAGCCCTTGAACTCGACTCCACATTCATCCCCTTACCAAAGCATACCAGGGAGCTTTCTCCAGGGACCCCACCTAATTTTGCCCTCAGACATAGAGAGAGATTTACTGAGAGAGAGAGAGAGAGAGAGAGAGAGAGAGAGAGAGAGAGAGAGAGAGAGAGAGAGAGAGAGAGAGAGAGAGAGAGAGAGAGCAAGCAGGAGAAGGAAAGGGGGGGGTTGGTTGATACAACCCATGAGGCCGGATAATGGGCAGCTTGGAATGCAGTGGAAAAGCCTCCATGGGAATCCACTCCTCCACTAAGAGAACACATCTGACTTTTGGGAGACGCTCCCTGGACCGGGCGGGGAACACGAGGAGGTCGGGGGGGGGGGGGGTCGTTTCATCGGAGGTGTCCGCTCGCGTCCTACTGCTCGACTCCCACATCTGGGGGATTTACACCTCTAATGCCCCAGTAGGTTGCAGGTGTACAAAGCCGATCTCCTCCCCCCTTTGCAAGAGCCACGCTACGTGATCTGACTTGCTCGCCCCCCGCCGCCAGTGTCTACGGGTGTTTAAAACATGTGTTTAGCCATGTGTGTGTGTGTGAGAGAGAGAGAGAGAGAGAGAGAGAGAGAGAGAGAGAGAGAGAGAGAGAGAGAGAGAGTGTGTAGATTCCCACACTCGCTCCCAATATCTATTCTGATATCATCCCGTAATAAATCTGTGTGTGTTCGCTGCAATCCAAAGTTGTAACATTCCTCCCCCCTTTTTCTCCCCCCTTCCCCCCCCCCCCTTACAGAGGATGAGAGTTCGGGCACGCCGTACCACCGCGAGAGGCGCAACGCCATCAGCTCCGGCGGCCCCGCCGACAGGAAGCTGAGCGAGGAGCCCTCCACCTCCACGGAGGAGCGCCCCTCGCTGGTGAAGAAGGAGCTGCACGGCTCCTTGCCCCACCTGGCGGACCATGCCCTGCCCTACCGGGGCACGCTGTTCGCCATGGACCCCCGCAACGGCTACCTGGACTCGCACTACGGTGAGTACTACCCGCGCTAGCCGCTCGTGGTCCTTCCTGCAAAACAAAAAAGTCCCACTCGGTTGAAACGATTTCGAAAAAAGGTGCCAGGAGTGCTCAAGGACACGTATCGTATCAGCCCCAAGTTTCTCTCTTTACTGTAGGTGACGCTTGATTAAGTCTGACAGATTAGCCTCGCTGTTGCCTCTCTCTTTCACACACACACACACACACACACACACATGCACACACACTTGTTTTGTGCCTGGGAAGTTAGTATGGGGAGCGGCCAGCGCAGCTTCTTAATTCCCTCATTAAGGGCCTGTCTGAGCACAGTACTCCACTTTCCCCCCCCCTCATCAACACAACACTTCAAAGCCCCCAAAGCAGTGCCGAGTCAAACCTCGCCACCACCCCCCCCTCCCTTTTTTTTTTACTCTCTCTCTCTCTCTCTCTCTCTGGGACCGTGTGAGAGAAAGGAAGACGGAGATGGAGAGAGACTAATAGAGACGGAGGTAAAAAAGAGCAAGACGCAGCGGGTCGGGGAGCTCGACTGAAGGTAGCGGAGATAATTTGACGGACAGTAGCGGTTCGATGAAAGTGGAAAGGGAGAACAGGGGGTGGATGACTGGAGAGTAAGAGGCTGATTAGGAGGTTAATACTGTGGCCGCTGTAGCCTGGAGTTAGCCTGCAGACAAGGATTTGATGTGATGGCTTGTTTAGTTTGGTTAAATTGGCTCTGAATTGGGGCAGACAGAGCGCTTTTAATCCAGAGGTGGTAATGAAAAGGCCAGCGGACCCCAAACCCCCGTACTGTAACTCTATTTATTCAGCCACTTGATTAGCCCCTTTTTGATTAGCCCCCCCCCGAGAGTCCACCAAGGTGCCTCCTTAAGGGAAAGGTTACTTAAAAGCAGGCAGGACAGGACCCTCGCGGGGCCAGAGCATTACCGGCCATTACGCCGCCGACCCAGCTCAGCAACACTGCCACTTCTCATTTGATGTACGTGTGTGTGTGTGTGTGTGTGTGTGTGTGTGTGGGGGGGGGTGATGTGTGAAGGAGCTCTGGTTCCACGCCGCTGAAGCCTGGGGGTGGTGGTGCGAGTGGGGTGGTGGCGGGGGGGGGGGGGCTTGGGGGTCATGTGGAAAAGTCACAGTCTGAAATGGAGAGATCAAAAGCAGCAGGGAAAGTCAAAAGGGCCACGGAGCCTCAGACGGTCTTGGTCTTTCTGCAATCACACGAGGCTGCTAGGTCCTTCCTACTTCCTGCTACTGCTACTACTAGTTCCTCGGTGTACCAGTTCAGTTCAGACCGCTTCCCAAAAACGGAATGGTAAATGGACTGGATGTATGCCTCTCATTCACCCAGTCACACTCTCATTCACACACCGATGGCAGTGAGCTACCATGCGAGGTGCTTCCTGACCATCGGGAGCAATTTGGGGTTCAGCGTCTTGCCCTTCGACATGTGGACTGGAGGAGCCGGGGAATCGAACCTACGATCTTCTGATTGGAGGCCGACCCGATCTACCTCCTGAGCCACAGCCGCCCAAAAAGACAAAACAATAATCGTGTTGTAGTGTTGTTTTACTGACGCTACTCTCTCAGAGCTCTCATCCTGACTCAGCTCAGGAAGACGTACGATCCGAGACGAGAGCTCCTCCTGGCACCAGGTGTTGAGGACGTTGAGTGGGGGGGGGGGGGGTGTCCCTAAAGACGGCGGTCCCCCCTGTTTGATTTGGACCCCAGGACCAAGAGCTCGATGTCCAGCCCCTCCTCCAGCGGTCTGGGGGTCAGCGGAGGGACCGGTCTCCCCCCTCCCTCACCCCTCTTCCCCCTCCCCTATCGCTGCTTTGAAGCCTGTGGCTCCACCGCCACTCCTCAGAGCCACAAGGTGTGAAAAGGCTTTGACCCCTGTTCTGGTTACTGCTTCTATACACTCACACACACATGTGAACACACACACACACACACATAAAATCACCCACATGCATGCGTCCACACACACACACACACACACACACACACACACACACACAGCCTCTTGCTCAACCAGCGGCAGTCTCCTCTCTATGGGGGCTCTGTCACCTCCTAAATTCATCCCAGGTGTGTGTGTGCATGTGTGTGTGTGTGTGTGTGTGTGTGTGTGTGTGTGTGTGATGGAGAGGGGGCCCCGAGCCTTTGTGCTGCGCTTGCACGGCGCGCCACGCCATGCAGCGGACAGCCAGGTAAATCCGATTACTCTTGGCGCTGGTGTGTGTCAGTGCTTAATGCGCCTAAATGCGGCGGCACCTGCAGCCTCCCCGCACCTGGGCCGCCGGGTCGTTACCGTGGCGGCGAGGAGCTCCGGGAGACGTGGGTGTTGAGCGACGAGAAGAAGAGAGGAAAATAAAGGAGGAGGAGGAGGTGGTGGTGGTGGTGGTGGTGGTGGGGGGGGGATTTATCTTCAGGGGTCTCGGCTCCTGGCAAATCTCCGCTCGCTCTCCCACTCCTCTTTAAGTCCGTTGGCCTGAGACTGTGTTTACTCTGGCTTTCACACCCACTGCAGCACCGAGACCCTTATTGTTAGCATTAGCTAAATCGCGGTGATGCCTGAGTCTTAGCGCTTAGTCTTTTTTTTTTTCTTCTTCTTGGGCACAACACACTGGATAAGAGTCCATATCCGTCTTACCCACAACACCAACACACGGGGCTTTGCTGCGGGATAAGGAGGCGGGATTGGGATGGGGATTAATGAGGGGGAATTTTTTTGTGTTTTTTTTTTTTTTTTTTAAGATCTTAATTGTGTGGAAGTGTGAATGGGACGCCGCCGCCGCCGCCGCCGCTCCGCCAGCCGACATCTGTTTACATTGTGCCGCCCGATTAGCGGGTCAGTGGTCCTCGCGAGCAACAGTGAGCCCACTTGCTGGCGACGCATCTTCCCCACCGCCACCCCGAGGAGATCCTCTTCCTTAAAAGTGTTTGTCTCTTCCTTAAACGCTTGCCCTTCTCCTCCAGACTAAACACACATCCCGTGGAGGGGTCTTATTCTCTTCAGGGTGGCTTTTCTTGCATGCGTGTGTGTGTGTGTGTGTGTGTGTGTGTGTGTGAAACTGCATTGAAACATCAGAAGACGCTTAGTGAAAGGAAGGCAGCTGGAGGGGAAGTGAAAAATCGCTAAGCTTCGGAAACAATGCTTAAGTATTTTGGTACTTAAATGACATCGCTTGTGCGTGTGTGATACCGTGGATTATTAATAGTAGAGCAAACCAGACGCCATGAAGTGTCTCCAGGCTGGTGGTGGTGTCTGCCTATCAGTCCAGCAGTCTCTGGTAGAGCCCAGATCTGGCCGCCAGGGTCTAATCCCCAGACCAAAGCCTTGTTGTCCCTGACTGATCTCTGAAACCTGGCCCGCTAAGCTAGAGGCGCTGGAGGTACGGGATCTCTCAGCTGCAGGATTCCTCCACATGCATCGCCGTAACCCTCTGCTCTCTGAGCCTGGGCCGAGAGGTGACCGCTACCTGGATCACGCTGGCCCGGAGAACCAGCCCTATGGGGGGGGTTTATGGTGTTGGAGGGGGGTGGGGTGGTGGTTTTCGTGTCCAGTCACAGGGGTTAAACTCCAGACGGGGGGGGGGGGGGGGGGGGTGGTTGTGCAGAGCTGATCTCAGGTCTACTGGGCCGTGGCGTTCCCTGACGTCAATCCAGTCTGCCTCGGTATCAAAATGCAGCTGACCAGTGAACTGAATGAGCTAGCTGTCACCGAAGGCGAACGTGATCTGCACAGCAATGACCCCCCACCCCCCCACCCCCCCACCACCCCCCCCGGACCCTCTACAGTTAATTACAGTGCTCGTTCATTCAGAGTCACACTTACCGGACCGGGCCTTGAAAGAGAGAGAGACGTAGAGAGTAGGGGGTGGGCGATGTGACTTCAAATCAATATCGCAATTATTTCAAACTCTCGATTACGATTTGTTTTGTTTTATTTTGAAATTTGTTTTATTTTGAAATTGACCGGATGTTCTATGCCGTTCCTGCCCGGCTTGACACATTCGCTCGCGGCTCGCAAAAAAAAAACGGTCCAAACCTGTCAGAACACGGCGTTACTGGACGTGACTGAATACCACGTAGTATTTTTTTAAAGGGGACAGTTCATGAACGCAGTACTGGGGAAAGTATTTGGAACATTCATTCGCGGGGGAAAGTGATGTTACGTCTGATGCGCGAAGTGTTTACAACATTCAAAAAGTCACACACAAGACTCTCCTCTGAAAACGTCCCGGCCTCCTATTGGTTTCCACGTGACGAGTACGATACCGCGACACCGGTTCAAGCGCCCTCCCTCCCCCCAAAGAAACGGGGGACCACAGGGGGGAGGCGGCGGGGGAGAGACACACGTGCCTGTTTCAAGGGTAAGTGTTCGTCTTTGTGATCGTTTCAATATTGGCTTTTTTCCCGGAGTCGGGGGCGACGTGGCGTATCGTCCCCCAGCGTTGCAGAGGTAGCCCCGGGCTCACCCGCAGGCGATGGAGAGGGATCCCTTCCCTCCACCCATCTTTCATCACGCAAGAACAACACCCCGGCCTCTCTCTCTCTCTCTCCCGCTGGCCCCCTCGGTCGAGATCCCCCCCTCTCTTTTATACAGCTTGTTAGAGGAATCTCACGGCGTACGATACGGGCCGTACTCTCACGCGCATGTTGCCCCCTTTTTTGTAGCGTTTGATGATTTAAGAGGGGGGAGGGGGTGGTGTTGGTGAGGCGAATTTGAAGTACTGCAAGAATGCACTTTCATACCGAGTTGAGGTCGCGTGGCGCCACCGAGCCGGTTTCTCGGGACGCCTCTGATTTACAATGACGAGATTTAAATTTGAAATGACTTAAGAGAGAATTAAGAAGAATTGTCCGACGACTTAAGAAGACTCGGCGTTTCCCCCGGTATCGTCCCGGCAACATCTGCCCTGCTTTTTTTTTTTCCAGACAAGAACAACGGCTAATCGGTCAACTCAACGGAGTCGCAAAAAAACAATGGCGCCGCTTTTGAAGTGGTGGAGGGCTTAAAAATGAAGATTTGGTCCACGAGGGGGGGGGGAATCGAAACCGCCGCTAACAGCACTAGCAACAATAAGCATTAAATCACGAAACTGAGAGGAACAACACTCGGGGGGTTAAAACCCACAACAACATCTTGAGCTTTTTCCTCTCCTCCTGAAGTTCGCCTGCAGGATAATCACCACAGTTATTTCCACGTTTGTTTCCCGTCCATCCGAACATCATCGCTCCCTTTTTTCTTTTTTTTTTGTGCCGCGGTGGTGGTGGTGGTGGTGATTCGCATTCCCCTCACATCGTCGTAAAGCTCAAAACCCTTTATCCCTCTTCCTCCCTCCTCCAGAGGCTTGTCCGTATATATTGTTCTGGACGAGGAAGAGGCTGATGAACCGCGGGTGTAATTAAAATGTTTCCAGCCGCCTCGGTGTAATAGGAGGAGGAACGCATCCCTGCCCCCTTCCCACTTATCTCCGCAGAAAAGAGAGGAAGAGAGAGAGAGAGAGAGAGAGAGAGAGAGAGAGAGAGAGAGGCCGAGGCTAAGTGAGACAGAGGGGGTGAAGAAGGAGAGAGCAGAGGGGGAGGAGAGAGGGAGGTGGGGGTCTAACAAAGCAGAAAATGAAGAGAGACATAAAAGAATGGGAGCTGGAGGAGGTCAGGCCCATCACAGGCTTTAGTGTTGCCTTCAAAGATGCCTGGGACAGGTGGCAGCTCCAGACAATCTCACACCACAGAGCAGCATCCTCTCAGGAGGAGATAAGGGATTCCTCCATCCAGCACCTACACCTCCCCCCCCCTCCCCCCTTCCTTCCCCACACCTTCACTCACACTATCCTCCTCCTCCTCCTCCCCCCATTTCAGGGCTCTCTCTCTCCAGACCGGGCCCCGCTTTGATGTGGCTGAGTGTGAGCGGCGTGAGCGGCTGCAGGGCCGCGGTAGTGCCGCCGGGGCTGCTGGGCCGGCGCTGGGGGGGGGGGCCCGCCGGGAGCCGACTGGAGGAGCCGGCTCAATCAGTCGGGGCTCTCCGGTGCCACGTCGCTTTCAGGTCTCATTAAAGCGCTCCGGCGGGGTTAATCCTCTTTAAGGTTTTACACGGTGGGGTGGGGGGGGGTTCGGTTTGGGAACCCCTGGGCGCCACCTGCGTGACAAAGACTCAAATCGCTGTGACACACAAGTTCCCCCGTCGCCTGTTGTCTCACTCTTTCACTCCCTCGTTTTTTTTTCTTTTCCTCCCGTTACTCTTCGCCCTCTGTGTTTTCTCCCTCTTCTTCTTCTTCTTCTTCTTCTCCCTTGATAGCACCTAACCCCGGTTGTAAGTCTTTCAGGATTATTTGGGTGGAATCTGTTGACGGGGTGGGGGGGGGGGGGGGGGGTGGTGCAGTAAATGGATTACAACTTTGTCCTTGTTTTTTGGGGTGATGCTGCGAGGAGGGGAAAAGGGTAAGAGAGAGAGAGAGAGAGATCAGGAGGATGCGCTTTGAATAACGAGAGAGGCAAAGAGAGAGAGAGAGAGAGGGATTAACCGAAAAGAATTAGGAAGAGGGCTTGAGAGTGAGGGAGAGGGTGAAAGAGAGGCGAAGGACAGCGATGCAGACGGCTGCTTGGTAGAGAGACATAGATAGACAGAGAGAGAGCGAGATCCAGATGTTGTTGCACTCATAAGAACTAATTGGTCCAGAAGTGTTGACCCCTGCCTGGCCCGGCGCAACCCGGCAGCCGTTTGTCTGATTGCCGTGACACCGGGCTTCCTCTCGGCGTGGCTCCGTGACGCGGTGTTTCCTCCATTACCGCGAAAAATAATGCACCTCTAGAGGCTGCAGACCCGTCCAGCGTCTACTCAGGCTCGGCGGGGGGAAAAAACAGGAGTAAGTAAAGCAAACACTTTGCCAGAAAGACGCTATAACAGCTTAATATGCTGGGTTTTTTTTCTTCAATTTGTCATTTTTTTGCCATCAGAATTACATTTAACTTGAGCGGTCAGTGATATTGACATGCGGTGCCTCTCAGCATGGGTCACAAATTCAAGACGTCCAGTGTCTATTTCCCCCCGCGGTGTTTCGGCCTGTGTGTTATTACTTGGTGCCCTCGCCCGGTGCAGGTGTATTAGCCTCACAGTCGCTATCGCGCCGCCGCGTACAGCGCAGGGGCCCAGGGTGGAGCTGCGCCACGGGGCTGCGGAGGACCGATCTGCCTCCGAGCTGCACGATAGGGCCGCGGCAATCACCAACACTGTCACTGATAATACCTAATATATGAGATATGCGGCGCAGTAAATAATAATCTGGTTAGCATAGATTTTTTTATGATACAAAACATATAAAGGATGTAAAGTATTAGTTTGGGGACTTGGGGACTCGACAAAATGTGCTTTTTTCTTTTAGTCAGTGATGTTAAATACTTTAACACGGGTCTAAAAAAAAAAAAAAAAAGATCAAACCTTTAAGCAACCCTTCTGTTTGACTAGCGTAAATCACGCGGAGGGAGTGGAAGCAAATGAAACGCAGCAGAGTTAACCCGAGGTTTAAATCAACTCCCTCCTCTCGCAGCGGTATCGGTAGAGGAGGAGATAGACAGATGAGAGAGATAGAGAGAAAGAGAGAGGGGGGGGGAGAGAGAGAGAGAGAGGTGTAGTGCAGTGTTTCAGCTACTAAACTGCTGTGTAAATCTCTCCCCAGCTGGGCGGGAGGAGAGAGGGGGGGAGTCGGGGGAGAGAGAGAGAGAGAGAGAGAGAGGGCCAATGCCTAGCGCTTTGTTCTGCTCCCCAGCTTATCCCAATCTGGAGAAATTCACCAAATGCAGGAGATAGATTGGGGCTCCGCAGAGGCCTCGCGAAATAACCTTCACTCCCTGATCCACACAGGGATACAGGGGGAGGAAGGGGGGAGGGAAACAAGGGGGGAGGGGGGGGGGGGTTTCTGGTGCTGGGGGCCCCTGGAAGAGAGCGGTGCGTGCTCAGCTCCGCTCTCTCTTGCAACGCGAGGGTCCTCGCCCTGGCGTGCAATTTGTTAAGATGGACTGGAGCTCAGTAAATGTCTTGCAGATGCCGGAGCTTCCATTAAGATATTTGTGTGACTTATGGGGGAGGGAGGGGTGAGGGAGGAAACACTCGGACCGTACGTCTTGATCTGCAGCGCTCGGCTTCCTGACTCCTCGCTTGATAAAAGCCTGCAAATAGATGAGAAAGTTGAAGTGTTTCGATGTTGTTTGAGAGTTGTTTGTTAAGGTGATCAGACGGAGTATAGTGAGACCTTTGAATACAACATCACATTCTGCTGTGTTTCAGTGGAGGCACAAAGATGTTGTTTGCCTGCACGTTCGGCTGCTGCATCGATGCCAGTATGCATCGACTTGTAGAGTCATGAAGAAGAAGGATTTGCATTGACCGACTTGTTCAGTCTAGACGAACAAATGACTTGTGACAGTAAGTGGGGCTGGAATGTATAGTTGAACAGAGGCGGTTTCATCAGGCAGAGCTGCCTTTTGTCTTCACAGCACTTTCTTTTCCTTTTCTTTTCTTTGTTTTTTCACCATGTTAATTTCTTTTCCCCACAGAAAAATGTGTGTGAGAGAGAGTGAGAAAAAAGAGGGATAAAATGCAGCGGAAGAGAGAGAGAGCTGTATTGATTTGCAGAGGAAGGGCAGAGTGTGATCTGCCAGCCTTGCATAGATGATGAATGGCAAGAGAGACTGGCAAGCCAACGCTTTACCTCCCTCTGTTATTTAACCTCTCCTCTCTTTCTCTTTCTCTTCTTCTCGTACTCTTTGCTGAGTAACAGGCCTGTTTTTTTTTAGGTTTTTTTTTATCTTACTTTGTCGTCTCTGTTCTGACGCCCGTACAGTAGAGGAGGCTCGGCACAGCGAGAGCATTAGGCTAATTTATACAGCGGTAATTAGGCCATTAGACCTGAAACAATCTGGGACCCGTAATTAAGCAAAGCGCTCCAAAAGTCAACAGCAACTCCCACTGAGCTTAGCGGAGCAGTCAGCCCAAAGTGTTATTTACATGTCCAAACAGCTTGGGGTCTCGGCGCAAGCAAAACAAACGTGAGAGGCGGGGTATAGGCGGGCCTCCGAACCCTCTTCTTCTTCTTCTTCTTCTTCTTCTTCTTCTGATACTTCCAGAGCCAAACACAGACGCAGGTGAGCGGCGGAGGCTACATCGTCCAAGTCCATCGCTGCTCTAGAGGCGAATACACCAACCCCATACATGCACTCATGAGTTTGTGGAGAAATTGGTGTTTCTGCCTCTCCTATGATGGATTTCTCCCGGTAGGATTGTTGAACGTCGGTGCAAAGCGGCGGCTCTAGAAAGAAGCTCGTCGATTCTGAGAGGCCGACTCCGAAAACCTGATGTTTTACTGTTTGGTGTTTTAGAAAGTAGGAATTATTTTCTGCTATCAAACTTGAAATATCTCAACATGATGTCACGTCATCCACGTTTGGCCACTTATCCATGGGAATAAGAGTAATACTTAGGGGTGGGCGATATGACTAAAAATCAATATTGTGATTATTTAAAACTTTTACATCGATTACGATTAATGAACGATTCTTTTATTTGTTTTGTTTTATTTTGAAATTAGTTTTATTTTGAAATCGACCGGATGCTCTATGCCGTTCCTGTGTCTGACTTCCTGCCTGGCTTCACACATTGGCTCGCGGCTCTCAAAAAAAAACGACGGGGACGGGGCGTGACTGAATACCACGTAGTATTTTTTAAGGGGGGACAGTTCATGAACGCAGTATTGGGGAAAGTATTTGGCCCGTTCATTCACGGGAAAAGTGATGTCACGTCTGATGACACTCACACCGGTTGCTTTGCTAACCGGCGCTTCTCGACGCTCCTCGTTCTCGTCGCCCTAAAAACAACCCAAATGAACAGTTGAAAATTTGCCGCGATTACAAAATTAAATCGCGATTCCGATTATAAAAAACGATAATCGCCCAACCCCCCCCAAGGAATACACCACCAAACAATAACCGTTGCGTGTTTTCACTCGCCCGGATGGAGTGACGCATTTCCACTCGCTCATGCACTCATGTAACGTGCACACACACACACAACAAACCCCACACGAGCATCTCCCACACACTCCCTCCCCTCGCGGCGTGGCTCCGGGGGCCTCGTGCAAAAACCGGAACGTGCCTGAGCAGTGAGATCATGGCGGGAGAGAGGTGGCGTTAAAGAAACTGGCAGTGGCGGGCCCCGGCGCAGGCTTCATATGTTCCACATTAGCGATTCACAAAAACCCTCTGGAGCGAGGCCCTTTTCTCACTCTGCCTTAGTCGCTTATGACAATCTGTCACTGGCTCTTTGTTGTGTTGCTGTTTCTGCTGCTGCGGCTGGAGCGTCGGGCCCTGGAGGTGCACTTGGTCCTCGCCGTCACTTCGAGATGAGGCGCCGGTTTGAGCGGTGAACCCGCCGGGGGGGGGGGGGGGAA